>OV277870.1:1800000-2282092 GCA_922989275.2 Gari tellinella
TCCTCCGTCTGCCGTCGTCCGGCCACATTTTCAAACAACCTCTCCTCAGAAACCACTGACCCGATTTCAACCAAACTTTGTCAGAAGCATCAGTAACAAGGGGGAACGAAATCTTGTTCAAAGTTTTTGGCTAGAGTTATTCCCCTTGCTAAAGGACCAGATTTTCTAGCATGACCGTATGAACAACCTGTAATGCATAAGAAAATCTTTAAAAATCTTCTTCTCTGAAACCATTAGGCCCAGACCTTTGATATTTGGTATGTATCATGACCTAATGGTATTCTATCAAGATTGTTCAAATTATGACCCCCAGGCCAAAAATGGCCCCGCCCTTGTGCTTATCAGTGTTTTAGCTCACCTGAGCCAAAGGCTCAAGGTGAGCTATTGGGATGGCCCTGCGTCCGTCGTCAGTCGTGCGTCGTCGTTAACAATTGCTTCAAATGACATCTCCTCATATACCGCTTGACAGATTTCAACCAAACTTTACAGAAATGTTCCTTGGGTCAAGCTCTTTCAAATTTGTTCAAAGAATTAAAAACAATGCAGAACTCTGGTTGCCATGGCAACCAAAGTGAAAAAATAAGGAAATCTTTAAAAATCTTCTCCTCAAAAACTGCAAGGGCCAGAACTTAGATATTTGGCACACAGCATCATCTACAGGTCCTCTATCAAATTTGTTCAAATTATGTCCCTAGGGTCAAAATTGGCCCCGCCCCGGGGATCACAGTTTTACATAGAGTTATATACTGAAATTTTCAAACGTCTTCTTCTCTGAAACTAATATGGCTAGAGCATTGATACTCGGCATGGTGACACTTCTAGATGTCTTCTACATATTTTGTTCAAATGGTTTCGGTGGGTTGCATAAGTAGGTCACATGAGCTAAAAATAGATTTTTTAAATGAAAACTTAAAAAATCTTCTTGTCTGAAACTGAGTAACAAGGGCCAGAGCTAAGATATTTGGCACATAGCATCATCTACAGGTCCTCTATCAAGTTTTTTCAAATTATGTCCCTGGGGTCAAAATTGGCCCCGCCCCGGGGGTCACAGTTTTACATAGAGTTATATAGTGAAATTTTCAAACGTCTTCTTCTCTGAAACTGATATGGCCAGAGCTTTGATATTCATCATGGTGACACTTCTAGATGTCCTTTACATATTTTGTTCAAATGGTTCTGGTCGGTTGCATAAGTAGGTCACAGAAGCTAAAAATAGATTTTTTCAATGAAAACTTAAAAAAATCTTCTTGTCTAAAACCCTAGTATCCTGATCTTAGATATATACTGAGCAAAAATAGAAACGTCCCACCCTATTACAGGGACATTTTCTTGAAAGTTATAAGGTTGATGGTAGTAAAACCTATACAGAAAATAATGTTCATTCATTTTTGAATCCATATCAGTTGACCTCATATTGCTGAGAAAAAAACTTTTCGAGTGATGAAGTGAAGAAGTTGGTAGGGGTCAAAATAAAAAATCTGAATAAATGTTTGTTTTTTTAAAAATGTTTAGTTGATTACTGAATTCTCATAAAAAGTCCCAAATTTTATTCAGTAAGATTAATATCGTGTACGGCCACCGTTTGCACCAATATACGCTTCATTTCTACCGCGTAACGTAACGTTTAATGAGAACGTCAGACATTCACTCTTGCTGTGAGGTCTGTGTCAAATATTGAATGCTGAATCTTAAATGTAATCAATTTGCGTAGTCTACCATCTGAATTATTAAGTATGAATCAAGATAAAACGTGTCGTCCAAATTTGACCGGATTATGGGCGTCATGCTCTGATTGGTTTAGCGTTGAATTGCAAGCGATTACAAAGGTTTGTGATGAATCACCGTGTTCACCAGCCATTCCGGTGGCTGGAAAATGACGTAGACGTTAGTGCGTTAACGTGCCGTAGTGATCAGTTCTGACGGAGGAAAAACGGGATGATCAAGGCAAAAACGATTGTGAACAGTCCCAGTCTGATGGTACCGGGTGGCAAACCTCTGTTTGGTTTCTCTATAGCAGCCGAACCAGCGGGCGACGTCAATGGCCGTCATTGCCTGATTTCTTTCAACTTCAGACGAGCGTGGCATGATGCAATAATTGAATTCATATGGGTTTTTTCAATTTTTTTATTACCATGTGTCGTGTGTATTTTACGACGGTGACATAATTACTTTATTGAAACGCGTGTACCGTGCACGTGCAAAACGTGCAAATCATTATTCCGTTACGTTAGCGGTTTTTATCTGTGTTATTTTGTAAAAACTTTACACATGTGTAACTCCAACTAACCAGTATCCCATAAGTACATTAACTTGATGTATAACTTAAATAACGTCAGAGATATGTCCGTTCAAAATGTGGGACGTTTCTATATTTGTTGAGTATATATGTGGCACATAGCATCATATACTGGGCCTCTATCAAGATTGTTCAAATTATGCCCCTCGGATAAAAAATGACCCCATCCTGGACATAAGTCATTATCTACAATTTGTCAGTGATTCTCAGGTGAGCGAAATATGCCCCATGGGGCTCTTGTCTTAGGAAAACCTTTAAAAATCTTCTTCTCTGAAACTGTAAGGCCCAGATCATTAATATTTGACATGTAGCTTTGCCTCATGGTCCTCTACAAAGATTGTTCAAACTATTACCCCTGGGCCAAAAATGGCACCGCCCCAGGGCTTATCAGTTTTACATTGAATTATATAGGAAAACCTTAAAAAATCTTCTTTTCTGAAACCATTAGGCCCAGATCATTAATATTTTGCATGTAGCTTTGCCTTATGGCCCTCTACAAAGATTGTTCAAATTATGACCCCAGGGCCAAAAATGGCCCCGCCCCTAGGCTTATCAGTTTTACATTGAATTATATAGGAAAACCTTAAAAAATCTACTTCTCTGAAACCATTGGGCCCAGATCATTAATATTATGTATGTAGCTTTGCCTTATGGTCCTCTACCAAGATTGTTCAAATTATTAACTCTGCGCCAAAATTGGCCCAGATCCGGGGCTTATCAGTTTTTACATTGACTTATATAGGAAAACCTTTAAAAATCTTTCTTCTCTGAAACTGTAAAGCCCAGCTCATTAATATTTTACATGTAGCTTTGCCTCATGGTCCTCTACCAAGATTGTTCAAATTATGACCCCCGGACCAAAAATGGCCCAGCCCTCGGGCTTATCAGTTTTTCATAGAAAACCGAAACCTTTAAAAATCTTTTTCTCTGAAACCATTAGGCCCAGATCATTTATATTTTACATGAAGCTTTGTCTTATGGTCCTCTACCAAGATTGTTGAAATTATGAACCTGCATTAAAATTGGCCCCATCCCGGGTCATATCAATTTTACATGGACTTATTTAGGAAAACCTTTAAAAATCTTCTTCTATGAAACTGTAAGGCCCAGATCTTTAGTATTTGACATATAGCTTTGCCTTATGGTCCTCTACCAAGATTGTTCAAATTATGACCCTGGACCAATAAATAACTCCCCTCGGCTTATCAATTTTTCATAGGGAAACCTTTAAAAAAATTCTTCTCTGAAACCGTAAGGCCAAGATCATAAATATTTGACATGTAGCTTTGCCTTATGGTCCTCTACCAAGATTGTTCAAATTATGACACCTTGATCATAACTGTCTTTATTAAATGTTGTTTTGCCGTGCAATTTCCTCAGGTGAGCGAAATGTGACCCTCTGGGTCTCTTGTTTTTAATTAAAATTTAAAAAATCTTCATGTTTGAAACAACAGTACCCTGAGCTGAGATATTTAGCACACAGTATCATCTACAGATCCTAAAGGTTGACCGACGGACGTTGTCGAGGGGTAAAGCTTCCGCTTACGACGTCAGGGGATGTGAGTTCGATCCCCCGCCGGACTAAGTTCTTCAGATGAGACTTTATAAACCGATGTCCGATGTATGAGTGCTTTACACTAGGCATCTTAAAAAAAGAGAGAACTCTTTCGATAATAAGAGTAGGGCATCGAGCCCGGGTTCTCTGTATCCGCTCACCTCTGTCTTGGGCGTTCAATTAGCCCATAGATGGCAGTAACGGACGTTAACAAACAAAACAAATAAATCTTTCAAGATTGTTCAAATTATGTCCCTGAGGTCAACAATGGCCCCACCTCTGGGGTATCAAAATTACATAGAGTTATATAGCATCAAACATCATCTTCTCTGAAACTAATATGGCCAGAGCTTTGATACTTGGCATGGTGAAACTTATAGAGGTATTTTACCAATGTTGTTCAAGACAAGGTGTTTTGGTCTGTTGCATATCTAGGTTAACAATAGATTTTTTAAATGAAAATGTCTTCTTGTCCGACACCACAGTACCCTGAGCTTAAATATTTGTCACACATCATCATCTTCTCAGGAAATGGCACATAAAAAAACGTAGTCATATTGTCATAATTTCTCAGCTTTTCAAGATATTTTACATTTACATCAATGGTTCCAGGTGAGCGAGTAAGGGCCGCATACAGCTCATGTTTGTATCATGTTTTAATGATCTAAAAAGGAGAAAAAAATCCACCATTTGTTTTGTTGATTTAGGATAGGAATTTCTCCCCCTCAGGGAAAAAATTCACGCAGGGACTCGACAAGCCTCGTCTCTGCATGAATTTTCTTACCCTCGGGGAAAAACTTCATATCCTACATCAACATTCATGGTCGAGTCTTATAGTACTTTATACCAAAACGGCAAATATTTCTGCTGGTTTTCTCAAAGTATAGCTTGGGTGTCTCTGCATTGTAATAAACACTGATCAACGTGTCACATTAATCTTAAATTTTACTGTTTTCAATATTTCAGCTAAACTCAACGCGGAATAGATTTCTGGAATTTTTGAAGGAAAATGATTTAGAAGGAGACATAACGAGACTGTCTTTGATATTGGAGAAACATGAGCAACGGTTTGGTCACCAGGATGCAAAAATTGACAAGCTAAATAAGGCACAAGAGGAACGGTTTGATCATCAGGATGGAAAAATTGACAAGTTGGATACGCGAATGTCTGCACTGGAGGTAATTGTAAATGCATGAAGATAAGCAGTCAATTTAACTGAATTAAAAATCTTAAGTCATACATTAGAATGCAAACCACATTTCCCTAATAATTTTACCTTATATTGCTTAATGGCATTAAACAACAAAATGTTAAAAATGGAGCGTAAATTGACTGTCCGTTGAATATTTATTTCAAGGGAGCTAACTTTCATTTGATAATTGACTATTTAAGCGTTATTTGCTCTCTAACTGAAATAGTTTTAACTAACCTGGTTTAAATTTGCTGAAAATGGTAATAGGTATAAAATCCTTGGCAAATTTGGTGATCAGCTGATTTGCATAGGATATGTTAGGGTTAGGCCCCTTGAATTACCAGAAATTGTCAGTTTCATCCCTATCCGCTTTCTAACTTTAACAGTTTTCATTTGACCTTGAACAAACTTCCTGAAGATGTTTATAGGTGTAACATCTTCAAACAGTTGGATAACCAGCTAAATTACCTAAATGTGTAAGACATGCCGGGGTAATTCCGATTGAATTACCAGACATTGTCAGTCTTATCCTTACCCGCTCTCGATTTTATCAGTTATCTTTTGACCTTGTACAAACTAGCTGAATATGTTTATTTGTGTAAAATCTTAGCCAAGTTCGATAACAAGCAATATTGTGTAATGCATCTCATGATTGTTTCCCTTGAATTATTCCAAATTGTCGATTTGGGTTGTTATGCCCCTACCGTGTACTGGTCAGGGAATATAGTGGTACCCCTTTTCCGTCATTCCGTCTTTGTGTCCTTCTGTCATCATTTAGTTTCCGTTCAATATCTCTGTCATGGATGCAAATATTGAAGTCAAATTTATATATCATTGCAATACACAGGTCAAGTTCCAGTTAGGGTTTCGGCACAATACCTTTTGACAAAGTTTCCGACAATATGTGGTTTCTGCTCATTATCTCATTCATGCATTAACATGTTGACTTAAAATTTGGTATCGAGATCCAATATGGCAATTCACAGGTCAACTTCGAATTTGGGTATGATTTGATGTGTTGACAGTTATGCCCCTTGGGCTTAGAAATTTACTGACACATTGTGGTTTCCGCTAATTATCTCAGTCATGAAATGCATTGACATTTTGACTTGAAATTTGGTAAATAGATAAATGATGGCAATACAGAGGTCAAGTTTCAATTTGGGTTCGGTCCAATAATTTTTTACAGAGTTGTGCCCCTTGGTTTCCAACAATCGGTGGTTTCAGCTCATTATCTGGGTCATACATTGACATTTTGAAATGAAGTTTCAGATATAGGTACATAGTGAGAAAACACAGATCAAGTTTGAATTTGGTTTTGATTGAGTAAATATTGGCAGAGTTATGTCCTTTGCACTTAGAAAGTAATAATTATTGAGTTATGCTATGGTCTACATTTTCCTTAATTAGTGCCAGTGGGGGAATTTGTGTCGCAACGGCACTTCTCTAGTTCCTTTTATGTTCTCAAGTAGTATTCATCCAACCTCGTACAAACTTTACTGATACTTTCTATATGTGTGAATTATTGGCCAACTTTGATTGCAAGAAATATTTATTGGGCATGCCATGATTATGCACCTTGAATTATTCAAGAACATCCCATTTTAGCCCTGTTGGCTCTGTAAATCAAACAATTTGCATCCAATATTAGGCAAACTTTCTCACAATGTATGCATTCATTTCATCATAATGACAATAATTGTAATTAGATCACATCTCATCACCACATGTCTTCTATACCCCTTGAATGGTTTTCATTCAACTTTTTGCCTCAGTGGTACTATATGCAGATATTTCTCTCGATGCAACAGGTGGGTTTAAACAGCTGTCTATATCGTAGCTGAAAGATAAACTAACAACCTCTGAAAACGTTGTCCTTTTTCTGAGTATAATACATACTTACATATCAGTACGTAAAGCCTGGGTAAAGTTATCTATATAGACATTTAAAGAAAGGCACCTAAGCAGACCCGGGGCACGGTCAGGTCAATAAAGCGACGTCGAAATGACTAAATGCGCGTTATGCTTCACTTTTGATCTGCTTAAAGTGGTCACATACCTTCAATACTAGAAACAGGCTATGGAGTAAAAGGTTAATAACTCGTAAGCCACGATCTCACTGTCCCGGTTTGGGTCCCCGGTGAGTCCCGGTTTTTGCAAACCCGCAGTCGCCGGGAGTACAACTCTGGCGGCGCCGGGGACGACCGGCTCGATCCGGGGTAGATCGGCTGCCACCAGCTAACATCCCCGGATGCTTTAAAATGTTTAATACAACCGGGGGTCACCGGGACAGAAACCAGAACCGGCTTCATCAGGGGAATGCCGGAGCAACGCCGGGGTATGCCGTGGCAACGCCGGATCTTTACCGGCACATCCGGGGCAGCTCCGGGTATGTACCGTGAACAACCGGGGTGTATGCAAGGATAGATTTGATTTTTTTTTTAAAAAATGCAGATTTCTACATTTTGTTTTTAGCTCACCTGAGCTAGCTCAGGGTGAGCTTTTGCAATCCTTGAATGTCCGTCGTTCGTTGTGCGTCGTCAACAATTTTAGTGTTTACACTAGTGAGGCCACAATATTTAATCAATCTTTCTTAAACTTGCTCAGATTGTTTATTACTATAAGAGTTCGGATGAGTTTGATTCTGGTTGAAATCGGACTCATAGATCAATAGTTATCAACCTTAGAATTGCTGAAAATGCCAAATTTAACAATTTTTACACTCTAGAGGCCACACTATCCAATCTTTCTCAAACTTGCCCAGATTGAATATTACTGATAGAGTTCGAATGTGTTTGATTATGGTTGAAATCGGACTTAAAGATCAAGAGTTAGCTACCTTTGAATTGCTGAAAATTCCATATTTAACAAAATGTTTACACTCTAGAGGCCACAATTTTTATCCAATCTATCTCAAACTTGCTCAGATTGTATATTACCATAAGAGTTTGGATGAGTTGAATTATGGTTGAAATCGGACCATAACTTGAGAGTTATCTACCTTTGAATTGCTGAAAATGCCATATTTAACGGTGTTAACACTCTAGAGGCCAAAATATGTATCCAATATTTTTCAAACTTACCCAGATTGTATATTACCATAAGAGTTCGGATGAGTTTGATTAGGGTTGAAATCAGACCAATAGGTCGAGAGTTATCTACCTTTGAATTGCTGAAAATGCCATATATTAGGGTTCTCAAACTATAGAGGCTATAATTTTTATCCAAATTATCTCAAACTTGCTCAGATTGTATATGGCCATAAAAGTTCATATGAAGTCGATTATGGTTGAAATCGGACTAATATGTCAAAAGTTGTCTGCCCTTGAATTGCTGAAAATGCCATATCTAACAGCGTTTACTCTCTTGTAACTACAGTTTTCAATGTATTTTGATTATACTTGCACACAAAGTATGAAGCTATAAGTTCTTGAAGGAGTGCAATTATTGTTGAAATCTAATCATTGTGGCAATAGTTACGGTATCTGCCCTTGATATATTTTGAAATACTAGAAAAGGCTTCAATTCAGTATTGTTTAGGCTCTAGTTATCTGCCCTTGATGTACTCTACTATACTAGAATTATGAGATTGTATTCCGAAATTGTTTACATGCTATAATACTATACTAAGACGAAAAAGAAACGCAGGGTAACCTTGCAAGGTAGTTTTAAATGTTATCATTTAATCGAATATTCAGAAAGATTATTTTATTAGCTCACCTGAGCTATTGCAATCCTTGAATGTCCGTCGTCCGGCGTCAACAATTTTAGTGTTTACACTCTAGAGTCCACAATATTTATCCAATCTTTCTCAAACTTGCTCAGATGGTATATTGCTATAAGAGTTCGGATGAGTTCGATTTTGGTTGAAATCGGACAAATAGGTCATGAGTTATCTACCTTTGAACTGCTGAAAATGCCATATTTAACAGTGTTTACACTCTAGAGGCCACAGTATTTATCTAATCTTTCTAAAACTTGCCCAGATTGTATATGACTATAAGAGTTCGAATGAGTTCGATTATGGTTGAAATCGGACCAATAGGTCAGGAGTTAACTACCTTTGAATTGCTGAAAATACCATATTTAACAGTGTTTACACTCTAGAGGCCACAATTTTTATCCAATCTATCTCAAACCTGCTCAGATTGTCAATGACTATAAGAGTTCAGATGAGTTTGATTATGGTGGAAATCAGACTTATAGGTCGAGAGTTATCTATCTTTGAATTGCTGAAAATGCCATATTTAACGATGTTTACACTCTAGAGGTCACAAATTTTATCCAATCTTTCTCAAACTTACTCAGATTGAATATTACTATAAGACTTCGAATGAGTTCAATTATGGTTGTAATCAGATCAATAGGTCAAAAGTTATCTACCTTTGAATTGCTGAAAATGATATATTTAACAGTGTTTACGCACTAGAGGCCACAATATTTATCCAAGCTCTCTCAAACTTGCCCAGATTGTATATGACAATAAGAGTTGGGAAAAAGGTGATTATGGTCAGAATCAGACACATAGATCAAGAGATATCTACCTTTGAATGGCTGAAAATGCCATATTTTACAGCGTTTACACTCTTGCCACTACAGTTTTCAATGGATTTTGATTATACTTGTACACAAAGGATGTAGCTATACGTTCTGGAAGGAGTGCAATTATTGTTGAAATGTTATCATTGTGGCAATAGTTACCTGCCCTTGATATACTTTGAAATGCTAGAAAAAGGCTTCATTTCAGTATTGTTTAGGCTCTAGTTATCTGCCTTTGGTGTACTCTACTATACTACAGTAGATCGACAAACTTGAATGGATTTAGAATAAAACGGGTGAAATTCAAAGATAAAGCTATCAAGCTTCATTACAAATGGTGAGCGATATCAGGGCCTTCAGGCCCTCTTGTGTTGACAACTTATCATTATTGAACATATTGACAAAGAACCTGTCTCCACTACATCAGTGGAAAGTTATTGGGCGAATGTGCCGCTAACCACCGCTACAGCGTGCGCGACCAACGTAAAGACGTCAGGCTCGCAGACCGTTGACGCGTAACCAGTTCCGTAAAGTGTCGGCATGGATATGTTGACTATGATTGCTTAACGTGTTTTCAGTGGTTTTACTGGCAGTACGGTGACGATTGCGCAGGTGGGATGGGTAGATAGTCCTGTCCTGTCGTGACGTACGGACGTCTCGCTCGCGGTCGGTCTGCAAGGCTTTTCGTCTCTCGCATGCGTCTAACAAGACGTTCTATAGTCGAGAAATGCACATTGAACTGAGTAACAGCCTGTGGTTAGCCTCGACGTACCAATAGTGGTGCAATAGCGTGCCCATCCGAACTTTGATTAAGCGTACCATATTTCGAAGATGTTGAAAGGAGTTTTTAAATCCGTAAATCAATGTGTCAACTTAAAACGTACACCATTGACTGATTTTGACAATTAAATATCTCGTCATCGAAATTTTACACGGGTATTTTTCATTTTTACACCTTCCAGAATCCCCGCGTACGGCGAACTTTAACGGGATTGCATAATTTTATCCACCGGAAATTGTGGACATTAGCCAAGACATTCAATCTACCGATTTTCATAAATTTAGGCCAAGTCATAAAAAAAAAATTGAATATTTTATGTACCCTGCGTTTCTTTTTCGTCTTAGTATACAAATTTAAATGGATTTAGATTTAAACGGGTGAAACAGAAAGGTAAAGCTATCAGGCTTCAGTACAACAGGTGAGCGATATCAGTAGCGCGTTCAAGTACCGTATCGATGCAATCGATTGCATCGGAAAACGGTAACAATTCACCTTTAACAACCGTTAGGGTGTTACCGATTGCGAACGACACGAACGGCCTCAGAGGTAGTTCACCATCCCCAACAAGGAAAACAAAATGGCTACCAAATGAATTTAATACAACCCGCGAACAGTCCCGACTTAATTTCTCATCAATAAACCAACATTTTCCGATATTTAATGTATCAAATAAAGCAGCTTACATCTGAGCAGCTAAATCTTATTTTTATATGCAGTAAAATTGATGCATAGCAGTTGATTAGTGCACTTTTGCTTGTGTTATTAAGATTCGCACATAAATCGTTCGTACCCTTGAAAAGGTAATAAACTTTGGGGCGCAATGAGTTATTATTGAAGAGTATCGGTGAACGTTAGATGTCGTACTATATGGGTTGTTTGCATCGGTTAACGTTACTGTTCGCTGGTACGGTACTTGAACGCCCTACTGGGCCTTCAGGCCCTCTTGTTTGCGTCTGTGTTTAAATAGGAAATAATATCATCCTCTCTATTATATAGGGTAAATCTAATACGCTCAGAGGATCTTCTAACCGATCAGTCAGATTTAAAGGTGCTACTCTAAAATCTAGTTAATACGGATGCCAAAAATTACATTTTCCATGAGATGAAGATGTTTTACAATAGGAAGCAAAGATTGAACACAATTGATCACGAAGTATTGAAAATATGAATGAAAATGTAACCTAACCCTAAAATGACAAGTCACAATGTCATGAATGTCATTTGTCTGTTGGGTTACCATCTTTCAACGCGACATTGGCGCCATATGTAGCAATTAAATAATTACATAATAAAGTCATTGAACATATAATGGAATATTGTTCAACTGGCACTGAAATAAAAATACTTAGGCAACTCCTGGTCTGTATTATTAGCTCACCTGAGCACAAAGTGCTCAAGGTGAGCTTTTGTGGTCGGTCTTTGTCCGTCGTCCTGCGTTGTGCGTCGTGTGTCAACAATTTCTTCAAACATCTTCTTCTCCAAAACCACTTGCTTGATTGCAACCAAACTTCACAGGAATGTTCCTTGGGTCAAGGTCTTTCAAAGTTGTTCAAAGAATTTGAAACCATGCAGAACTCTGGTTGCTATGGCAACCAAAGTGAAAAAATAAGGAAATCTTAAAAAATCTTCTTGTCACAAACCACAAGAGCCAGAGCTTAGATATTTTGCACATAGCATTACCTATAGGTCCTCTATCAAAGTTGTTCAAATTTTGCCCCTGGGGTCAAAATTGGCCCTGCCCCGGGGATCACAGTTTTACATAGAGTTATATAGTGAAATGTTCAAACATCTTTTTCTCTGGAACCAATATGACCAGAGATTTGATATTTGGCATGATGTAACTTTTAGAGGTCCTTCACATATATGGATGAATTGGTTCTGGTCTGTTGCATATCTGAGTCACCGCAGCTAAAATTAGATTTTTTCAATGAAAACTTCAAAAATCTTCTTGTCTGAAACCATAGTACACTGAGTTAAGATATTTTGCACATATCATCGTTTACAGGTCCTCTTTCTTAGTTGTTCAAATTTTGCCCCTGGGGTCAAAATTGGCCCCGCCCTGGGGGTCAACTTTTACAAATCTTCTTTTCTGAAATCACGTGACCCATCCGAGTGTCACCATTGTCAGGTGAGCGATCAAGGGCCATTCTGGCCCTCTTGTTTCAATATGTAAAATACCAAAAATGCCTCTAGCTGTCAGCAGTGGCTTAGTAACATTTACAGAATACTTAAAGAACGCCACCCTTAACGGCTTCAGCGACGTACAATGTTAATGTATTAATAAAAAAGGTGAATTTTGAGCCGCCGAGTTAAAATTTTGCATTTTAACGATTGGCGTTGATGCCGTTACGTTACGTTATTTTGACATATTCGACTGTCCAGATTAGCGCGAGAAGTCAACGTAGACGCGTGGAAACATACGAGCGAGTTCGTGATGACCAAAATGATAGATTCCTATACGAGAGTTTTTTTATCTGTAGGCGCTAATGACGTTAGTCTCTACACTTCCGGTTAGACAAAATTTCCTCAAAACAAGCAGATATTGGCAAACAACAGGTTGGAATGCGTTGCAGTTAGTTAAATAAGATATTGATGTTTAAAATTTAGCTTATGTAAACAATTTTAGGACACACAGGACGTAAAAACGTAATGACGTTGTTCACGTTGGATCTGAGTACAACATTTCGAGTGTTCTTGTGATGAATACAATCCGCATTCTCGACATGTTAGATGTTTTTCTGTTAGGACGATTGATGACCAATAAATAAACAAAGGCAGTGTTTACCAATGTTCCCATACACGCTTCGCACGTGCAAAATACCTAAATCGTCGAACTTGGACGTGTGACGTAACGTAGAGAGAGACTCAAAATTCAATAATTCGATTCAATGCACATTCAACCTAGTATTTGAAATAAAACTGATTACGTCAGTGTGCCAGTTCCCGTTTCGAAAAATATGAGTTTAAAAAGTGATCGGTTAGAAGATCCTCTGAGTGTATATAAAAACGGAAGTTTTTCTGTATAAATAAATGGCTTCAGGCTAAAGTCTTTATGTCCACTACAAACAGTATGTAACCAGATCAGACGCCGGGCAAACTGTTTGAAACTCATATTAAAATGAAGTTTGAACAGTCTACAACATAATTATGTTCTATTTTATTGCATTTCGTTTTTATTTCATCTCATATACCTCGAGAGACAAAAGAGTATTTATACTAATTCACGTCCGCCCCGGTTTATGTCCTTTACGGCGAACACCGGGTAACGCCAGCACATCACCGGTGAACAACCGGGGTTGATCGGGACAACATCGGTGTTCACCGGGATACCACCGGCGACGGCTGGGGTTATACCATCTTATACCGGGGCTAACCGGGAACAGACCGGAACTACGCCGGGCCAACCGGGAACTCACCGGGAGGGTACGGGGAGATCCGGCTTCATAACCGGTGCTCCACCGGGGGAGACACCGGGAATGTGAGATCTCAATCTATTTTTTCATGAAAAACGCCCCGGCTCATCCCCCTGGTTCACCGGCTATCTCCGCTGGGACGTACTTGGGCCAGCACCAGGACAATGGGATCGGGGCTTAAGATGTAAGAAGTTTGATCATAGCGGATCATTGTGTCACAAGTTATTTGCCTTTGGTATGCTGAGATATGCTTAAAAGTCCATGTTTCATTATTGCTTGGACTAAAATGTCTACAAACTTAAATGTGTTTTGAGCAAACATGGTTCAGCTGTTAAGTTCTGGGATGAGACAGAATATTGAACCAAAGGGTCAAGAGTTAGTTGCCTTTGGTGCATTGAAAATGCCGTAATTAACAACTGTTACTCTCTAGCAGCTTTAATTTTTTAACGAAATTTTAGTTTTGCACACAATGTACACAAGTATAAGTTGGATGGAACAGTACCATTTTGCTAAGAGTTATCTGCCTCTGACATACTCAGATATGCTGAAATAAGTAATGCCGGTATTCAAATAACTTATTGCCCACGCACGACTCAGGGAGCATAATTTTATTGTGCTTTGTCTGTCCGCCTTACTTTGGAACTAAATATGATGCAGATGTGTACTCGGCGCAAGAAGATCTTGGGTTCAGAACAAATTAGGTCATTGTAGACATAGGTCAAGATCATTTAGAGGTCATTTACAGTACAATATGGTTGATTTAGCATTGGCCATAACTTGTGAACTTCATGTGGTAGAAACTTCATATTGGGCATGTGTACTCGACTTAAAAAGCTCTTGAGCTCATCACAATTTTGGTAAGTTCTGAGACTGACAAAGGTCAGGCCCATACAGAGGTCAAATAGGTTCAATTTAACATTGGCCATAACTCTAAAAACAAGTCATAGAGGAAAAAGAAGTTCTTAAGCTAAGTACAAGTTGGGTTATATCTAACAAAGGCCAAGGTCATTCAGAGGTCAAATAGAGTAAATTTAACATTGACAATAATTTTGAAATACATGTTATAGGAACTTTATAGTCGTGCGTGTTCTCGGCTTAAGAAACTCGTCAGCTCAGTACAATTTGGATCATGTCCGACAAAGGGCAAGGTCATTTAGAGGACAAATTGGCTGAATTAACATTGGTCATTATCAAACTCTGAGACAAAATGTGATAGAGACTTCAAACTTGGCTAGTGCCCTCAACCCAAAAAGCTCTTGAGCTCAGTACAATGGGTCATGTCCGACAAAGGTCAAGGTCATTAAGAGACATACAGAAGACAAATAGTCAAGACAGAGGAAGCAATAAGAATATATCGCTGTTCCTTCTTAATCTATTAGGATAACGAAACAGACCAGTGTTGGCACTCCCATGCGGTGCTCTTGTTAGCTCACCTGAGCCGAAGGCTAGGGAAGAGCTATTGTGTCCCATTCTGTATGTCGTCCGTCCACATTTTCAAACATCTTCTATGAAACCGCTGAACCTATTTCAACCAAATTTTATCAGAAGCATCAGTGACAAGAGAAAAGAAATGTTGTTCTGAGTTTCTGACTAGATTTATTCCCCTTGCTCTGAGGTCAGTTTTTCTAACATGACCATATAGACAACTTTATATGCATTAAAAAGCTTTAAAAATCTTCTCAGAAACTGAAAGGTCCAGACATTTGATATTGGGTATGCACCATGACCTGATGGTCTTCTACCAAGATTGTTCAAATTATGACCCCCAGGTCAAAAATGGTACCGCCCATGGGCTTATCAGTTTTTCATAAGATAACCTTTAAAAATTGTCTTCTCTGAAACCGCAAGGCCCAGATCATTAATATTTGACATGTAGCTTTGCCTAATTAGTCTTTACCAGGATTGTTCAAATTATGAACCCCGGGTTAAAAAATAGCTACGCCCTTGAGCTTATAAGTTTTACATAGAATCATATAGAAAAACCTTTAAAATCTCCTCCTCTGAAACCGTAAGGCCTAGGTCCTTAATATTTGACATGTATGTATCTTTTTCTTGTGGTCCTCTCCCAAGATTGTTCAAATTATGACCCGGGCCAAAAATTGCCCCGCCCTTTGGCATATCAGGTTTATATAAACTTATATAAGAAAACCTTCAAAACTCTTTTTCTATGAAACTGTAAGGCCAAGACCCTTTAATATTTGATTAAAAGGTTTGCATTATGATCCTCTACAGATAAACCGTTAAAAACCTCCTTCTCTGAACCTGTAAAGCCCAGATCATTAATATTTTTCAGGTAGCTTTGCCTTATTATTTCCCCACCAAGATAGTTCAAATTATGACTCCTGGATCAAATTGGCCTACCCTGGGGTGTTGCAGGTTTATATAAATTTATATACTCAACAAAATTTCTAATCGGTCACCTTATATTTCATTCAGAAAAAGCAATATGAAGTTATAATTAACCGTGTTATTGTGTTACAATGCCAATGTAATCAATTTGGAAACAGATTATCACAATTTGTCGACTATCACCTTTCCGTCTAAGCTAAACAACAACTTCTGTGGAAGGACCCCATATTTTGAAAGTCACAAGAGTTATTAGGCCAAATGTTAGTAATGAGTATTGCCCTTGTCAGCTGCAATAACAGTCTCATATTGACTTCTCATAGACGAGAAGAATTCAGCAAAAGTATTGATGACCTAACTTTCTCAATCATCGACGACGTCACGCTCCAGTGCGTCAATGTTTGGAAGCTGAGGTAATTGACAAGCACGTTTCTTGAGAATGTGGCAAACGTGTCCTGTAGGGTTACAACAGAAAATAGTATATATTTTCCAATCCTCATGTGTAGATACATTTGATGTGCTTGAGTAAAAGTCAATACAAAGAGGTTATTTTAGCACAAGACTGATGTCATATTTTCAATTTCAGTCCAGAAGAGACAACCCTGTGGCTTGTAGTGTTAGCTGGGAGGACCAATGTAAAGGTGACGATAAACAAGCTGACTAAGCAACAATGACATATTAGACGGGGCTCCAGATAAGAGGGAGTAAACTCAAGTTTTCCAACATAGTCTTCTTCATGTCTGCACTAAATTCTATGGTGTGACTAGTACTGACTACTCATTAGAACTGTCTCTTCGAGACAATTCTAATGACTAGTGGCACAATAGGGTTTGAGCAAGCATAACTATTTTAGTTGTTGAAATACTCCCCTTATCTGGAGCCCTGGTTGGGAAACATACACATATATACTAATGCTTCTTGTCTCACTGCGGTGATGAAATGAAAGCGAGACAGAGATATTTCTTTTCTATTGGCCTAGGCTTAGAACTCTAGCATTTAGTTTTGTGTCAATACTACTTTTCTGTAACTGCTTGTTGGAATTTTATGACACTTGCTTGTCGTATCATTACTAAGTGAAGGTGTGTACATTGCATATTGGTTCAGGTATCATAATCAATACCTTAGTTTCACATTCGGTGCTTTTTCGCAGCAAGACCTAATTCTAGGACCGTCTCGTATTTTCTGATGACACATATACAGATTGTTGATACACCAATTATTGATACTAACACAAAAAAGGCAATTATAATATAATTTATAGTATAATGACGTGACACCATGGATATTGTATATTGATAATAGAACATAAATAATAAAGAAAATTATGAAACAATGGCTTTTTCTCTCGCCAGAAAGGATGTCATGAAGACGGGACTTATGACATTTTAGCTCAACTGTACAAAGTACAAGACAAACTTATGCTATAGTATAGTATACCCCCCGGCTTAGTCGTTGTCGTCGTAAGCCGCGTAACCAATTTTAAGAAACTGCTTATAACTTCTATCTCCCTAGAGGTATTGCTTTCATATTTGGTATGCATACATATGGTCAAGACCTTACCATGCATGCAGCAAATTTTACCCTCTGACGTTGAGCTTAGGACTCGTGTCTAGGTTTCAAAATCTACTTTTAGGTTTTATAAAATGCTTACAACTCTTAAGTTCCTTGAGGTATTGCCTTCATATTTGATATGCATTTATATATGGATAAGACCATTCCATTCAGGCAAAACGTGTGACCTTGATCTTAGGGCCGGGTTTGAGTTTCGAAAGCTGCATTTAAGGTTCGAAAAATGCTTATAACTCTTATGTCCCTTGAGGTATTGCTTTCATATACAGTATAACTTTCCAGGCATGCAACAAGTTTTTACCCCTGTGACCTTGACCTCAGGGCCTGTTTTGATTGAGTTTGATTTGACGGCACCGCGACACATGAAATGGTCATATGGCGCCAAGCAGGGCCTGTATTTAGGTTTCAAAATCTGCATTTAGGTTTCATAAAAGGCTTACAAACACTACGTCCCTGAAGGTATTGCTTTTATAAGCTCACCTGGCACGAAGTGCCAAAGTGAGCTTTTAGGATCGCTGGATGTCCATCATTCGTCCGTTCACAATTGGTTCGTTAACACTCTAGCAGCTACAAATTTCCTCCAATCTTCATGAAACTTGATCACAATGTTTGTCTAGTAGAAATCTAGGCAAAGTTTGAATGTGGGTCATGTTGGGTCAAAAACTAGGTCAAATCATGGAAAAACCTTGTTAACACTCCAGAGGCTACAAATCTCAATGGAGCTTAATGAAACTTAGTCAGAATGTTTGTCTCATTCATATCTAGGTCAAGTTCGAATGTGGGTCATGTCTGGTTAGAAACTAGGTCACTGGGTCAAATCATAGAAAAACCTTGTTAACACTCTAGAGGCTACAAATCTTATTGGATCTTAATGAAACTTGGTCAAAATAATTGCCTTAATGATATCTAGGTCAAGTATGAATATGGGTCAAGTCCGGTCAAACACTAGGTCACTAGGTCAAATCATCCAAAAACCTTGTTAACACTCTGGGCCCGGGTGCATGACACATAGTTAGAGCTTACCTGTATACTAAATCCCTCGCTGAGAGATAAATATCGATTTTTAACTACAAGATAAACTAACTGTGTTGCATGACACACCGCTAAATTCTAGTAACATACTAAAGTTTTAGTTGATAGTTAAAAATCGATTTTAGTAGACAGGTAAGATAACTAGTGTTGCACGAGCGCAAAATTGACTAACTACAAGTTAAGTTTTACCGCTAAATTTAGAGGTACTCAGTGCAGCGATAAATCCGCTAGTAGCCAGCTAAATCAGCTTGCATAGCCGCGTTAAAGAAACATTTGGGATCCAGATCAGAAACATAGCACCTCGGTGTCTTATCAAGGTCAAAATTGTTTGATTATTTTTGTTATTTTATTTCATTTTTCATTTTCTCTGTTTGATATTTACATTTTACTAAGCGCAAACACAATACAATAACATGTTTTAATTGACAACGGAATATGTCGATGATAATAATTCATATTTATCTGAGAGGCAAACAGTTTGGAGTTTGATCAGACGCCGGGTTACCCGTTATCTGATATGGCTCCAACACTGTAAGCAAAGAACATAAAACAATTTAGCTTAAGCGGAATGGGAAGACAAACGTAATATCCACTGTATGGATGTAATACGCCATAGGATGTTTGTTGCATTGAAATAGTTCAACCAATTCCACGCTTGAAACCTGTATTTTGGAAAAAGCGGGTCCTGATCAGGGTCCAAACTGTTTTTACTGAGACCCTGTTTTCTGTAACATAAAGAAGTACGAACCGATTTCAGAATACAAAGATGAATTTACAATACATAATAATTATTAGTACATTATCGCAGAGAGCTCTGTTAGTAACAACGAAACAATTTATTGTGTGTTCTGCTGCCATAATGTTTTCTTTTAACCCTTTCGGCGCCAATCAATCGTGAGTTTTTACCCCTACACCGTTTTATTGTCGTCTGCTTTAATGTTCTTATTTGTAATATCGCTTAAAAGAAAGATCCTATGTAGTATGACTTAAGAAATGTTGATACGAGTGTCTAACAGTTTGGATCCTGATCAGACGTCGCGTGACGCGGCGTCTGATCTGGATCCAAACTGTTTGCAAAGACGACTTTATGTGACTCCGGTGGTGAAAGAGTTGTTAAATCATGTCTATCAAACACGATTTTCCCATAAAGCACATCTTTAAAGAATAATGCAATAATAATAACACACTAATAACTCTATAATGAAATAACCTTCAAAATTGAATATCGGTACGAGGTTCAATCATTTAGGATCTTGATCAACTACGGGTCAGAACAAGAATACTTAAAATGTACCAAATTTTCGCGTTATGTGTAATGCGTAGTAACTTAACAGCTTAGCAACCGTCTGTCCGCACATCTGTTTGTCTGTCACTGTCTATCCTCTCCCCCTCTCTCTCTCTCTTTTTTCTCTCTCTCTCTCTCTCTCTCTATTGTCTGCGCCACTTCTGTATGTGTATATGTATACATGCCTTTTAAAACTCTCTCTCTCTCTCTCTCTCTCCTAACCTCTCTTGCTTCCTCTCTCTTTCCTTTCACTTTATGTCTTTGTTCCCCTGCCTGTCGTCTTTCTGTCCCTGTATGTCTGTCCTTCCTCTTTTTCTCTTATTGTAGCTTTTTAATCTGAATAAAATATACTTAGTTTCTAACTAACCTTTTCAACCCATAATGTCGTCTGCTTTTTTACTGCATTGTTTTGATCTAACGCAACATGAGTGCTAAATAGTTGGATCCTGGTCAGCTGCCAAGTCTATCTGTCATATCATGATCCAAACTAATTACATTGTAAAAACTAAACTCAGCAATTAAAGTTTATGATTTGCTTGATGCATTGTTGGCATAATTATGTTGAACTATAGAGAACAAGAAAACGGGTTCGGATCATAAGTTCTTACAACATAAGGACCCCCACATCCAATTTCAGTATACAAATGTATATACCCAATGGAAAACAAAGTATGAAGTGGTTTTTTAGCCAAAACGCTTATGTTCACTCGTGTTCAATGCATTCACCAAATTTAACCCGACTTTAGCTGGCTACTAAGTGTACTAGCTCCAAGGTAACTACCTACAAGGTAAATTCGACATGTGCACGCCAGTTAGTGGCTCGCTCTAGTTGACAGGTAACTAACGGACAGGTAGAATTTATCGGATAGTTTAGCGAGGAGATTTAGCGGTGTGTCATGCACCCGGGCCCTGGAGGCTACAAATCTCATTGGATCTCATTGGATCTTAATTAAATTTAGTCAAAATGTTTGCCTCATTTATATCTAGGTCATGTTAGAATGTGGGTTATGTCCGGTCAAAAACTAGGTCACTGTCAAATCTTCGAAAAACCTTGTTAACACTCTAGAGGCTACAAATCTTATTGGATCTTAATGAAACTTGGTAAAAATGTTTGCCTCATTGATATCTTGGTCAAGTGCGAATGTGGGTCATATCCGGTCAAATCATAGAAAACAGTGTTTACTGTCATGATCGGCTACAAATCTCATTAGATCTGAATGGAATATTGTCAGAATATTTGCCTGCATCAAATCTAGGTCAAAATCAAATGTGGATTGTGTCTGGTCAAATACTAGGTCACTAGGTCAAATCATAGAAAAATCTTGTTAGCACTCTAAATGTTTATTGTGGGTCATATCCAGTCATAATCTAGGTCACTACAGGTGAAGTTTACATGGTGTACCAGGTGAGCGATTTAGGGCCATAGTGGCCCTTGTATTTGGTATGCATGTGCATATCGACAAGACCTTTCCATGCACTTAAAAAGTTTGACCTTGGTGACCTTGACCTTGAACTGTGTAGGTTTCGAAAAATGCTTATTACTCCTATGTCCCTTGAGGTATTGCTTTCTTATTCGGTAAGCATGTGTATATGGACAAGACCTTTCCATGCACCGATTTTTTTTTCTATCTCTGTGACCTTGAACTTAGGGCCTGTGTTTAGGTTTCGAAATAATAAATATACCAAGTTAAAGTCTACTTTCAGTCCGAATTACCACTCAGCCGACTGTACATATACTCCCCATCTACTCCCCGTCTGAAATCTACATTTAGGTTTCGAAAAAGGCTTATAGCTGCTACGCCCATTAAGGTATTGCTTTCATATCTGGTATCATTGTGTATATGAACAAGACCTTTCCAGTTTCCAAGCACACAAAAATTTGACCTGTGACCTTGACCTCAGACACTGCTTCAAAGTTTTGAATTGTGTCGTTGGGGACCTTTGTTGTCTCTCTGACAACTCTTGTTCGAATGGAGTTGACATAAACAATTCAGGAGCTATTGGTCATTAAACTTCAAATTTGATAATGTGCCTCAATGAAAGCATCATGGGACATGACACTGTGCCATACCGTTTGTTCAGTTATTGACTGAGTACTGCACCCAGTGTGTTACAAATTCACATGCTGATGCGCCAACAGTTTTGAGATGATGGCCTTTTACCTTGAAGGGGGGATATTGTTTTTGCTCTGTTTCTTTCTTTGTTTGTCCGTAACTTTAACGTTGGCAATAACTTTTGAACCATAACCAATGCACCCTTACTACATGGCAAATGGGTTGCCCATATGAAGAGGAATATGAATATGAAGATTTTGGACATGTCAGATCAAAGGTCAAGGTCACAGTTGTCAAAGGGTCGACTATTTGAAATGACATTAACCCTCGATTCTAAAGTGATAGGGAATTCATATTTGATGTACAAATTGCTCTAATTAAGCAAAATTCGAAAATGTATATGTCATGGTACCGAACCTGACACAGGGTCATTTTTTAACGTTGAAAAATGACCGGGAGGTCAATTCTCAACGTTGAAAAAATACCCTACCTATGAAATTATGACTCCTGAATTATCTGTTGTAAAATGACCGGGAGGTCATTTCTCAACGTTGAAAAATGACCCGTGTAATGTTTCAACGTTGAAAGTTGACTTAACCAGTGCAGAATTGTCTCATAGACTTACTTGTGATTAACTGACTACTGGCATGAGGGGGTCATTGTTCAACGTTGAAAAATGACCCGTGTAAAGATTAAGGTTGAAAATTGACTTAACCTGTACAGATTTCTCCTAAACTTAATTATTATTGACTGACTATTGGTATATGGGGGTCATTGTTCAACGTTAAAGAATGACCCGGGGTCAATTCTCAACGTTGAAAAAAGACCCTAACAATGAATTTATGACTCCTTAATTATAGTGTTGTAAAATGACCGGGGTCATTTCTCAACGTAAAAAAAAGACCCATGTAAGGATTAAACGTTTAACAATGGCCCCCTCATACCAGTAGTCAGTTTATAACAATTAAGTCTAGGAGACATATTTGTACAGGTTAAGTCATCTTTCAACGATGAAACTTAACAGGGATCATTTTTCAACGTTGAGAAAGGACCCCCGTTCATTTAACAACAAGATAATTCAAGAGTCATGATTTCATGGGTAAGGTCTTTTTTCGACGTTGAGAATGGACCCCGGGTCATTTTCACCGTTGAGAAATGACCCCCGGTCTATTACCAACGTTGAAAAATACCCTCCTAACATCAGTTAATAACCAATAATTTGTACCAGCCATTTATTGTTTACGGGTATGGTCATATTTTAATATTGAGAATTGACCCCCGGTCATTTTACAATGTTAAAAAATGACCTCCTCTCTTCCGTTTGATATTCAATGGCGTATGATCACTGTCGTCATTAATTCACGGATTGGGTCATTTCTCAACGTTAAGAATTGACCCTGGTCTATTTTCAACGTTGAGAAATGACCCCAGCCATTTTACAACTAGATGTTTCAGCAGTCATTTCACGGGTAGGGTCTTTTTTCAATGTTGAGAAATGAACCCATTCCCGTTGAAAAATGACCCGGGAAGTCTTTTTTCAACGTTAAAAAAAGACCGGGAGGTCATTTCTCAACGTTGAAAAATGACCGGGAGGTCATTTTTCAATTGGGTCAAAATTTAATGTTACACCGGTAAGCTTTGTTGTCTCTCTGACAACTCTTTGTTGACAAAAGTGTTTGCCGTTTGAGGCTACTTGATCTATGGTGTTGTTTGCTAATTCATAGAGTTTATTTTACAGATTTGCAGACAAATCTCATCAGCCACTATAAAAGCACCTGCCTTGAGGTTCCGAATCCAGCCGAAAACAATGACATAGGACTAGAGTATATTTATGTTAATCCAGAAATCAGAATCTTACGACAAAGCAAAGGGCGAGACGGGTTGAAAAATGTGAAAGACGAGGCTATTAGTATGTCTTGTAGAAAGATATTTTACAATGATGAGTACCTATGTAGACAGATATACATCACAGGCGATGCTGGTAGTGGAAAGAGCTTGCTATGCAAGAATATAGTTAGACTTTGGTGTGAGGCTCATGGTGAATTCTTGTCGAATGAAGCACTGGACAGTGACAGTGATTCTGAGAGAGAGAGAAAGACCAGGAGAGAAGATGACAGACAAATACTATCACAGTTCATGTTCTTGTTTTATATTACATTGAGAGATTCTCTCTCAGAGTATAATGTTAATGAAATGATTCAGTCACAAATATTACAGTATTATAATACAGGAAAAGATCTATGTTCCTCTGCATTACTGAAAAATGCAAATAAACGTTGTCTTGTCATTGTTGATGGTCTGGACGAATGGGTGTGTCCGACAGGTGCCCTTGTCCCACATTTCTTAAACCCAGGACTCCCAGGCAGGGATGTAGCAAACCAGAACAATGTTTTCTTGACCACAACCAGGCCTTGGAAATTGGATATACTCCAATTAAAAAGTTCTGAAGTGGACAAACATATTGAGTTATGTGCATTTAATAAGAAGTCAGCTTCACGATTCTGCTCTAAAGTCATTAAATTATTAAATGAGAGTCAGTCGTGTAAAAAAGAAAAACAGAAGTTCTTTGAGATACTTGCCCAGAAAGGTCTTGATCATTTCAAAACGATACCAGTTATTCTTGTACAGCTTGTGTGCATCTGGTTTGACAACCAGGAGCTAGGCAAGTCTCAAGTACAGCTGTACTGTGCCATGCTAGATTTGTTGTTGAAAAAGTCCCAGAAAAACCTGTCTGTACAAACTACCAATACACCAACAAGTGTAGCATCAGATACGCCCCTACCCAAATGTATTATAGAACACCCATATTGTCAAGACCACCGGCAATTGATATATTGCTTATCAAGAGTAGCATATGAAGCATTATTTGACCAAACAAAAGAAAACAGCTTAGTATTTAAAAGTTCACAGCTAGAGATCTATGGTATAGGACAAGAGTCAATAGACCTGTGTTTAAAGTCAGGTCTTTTGTCACAGAACAAAGTGCTAGAAAAATGTGCTGTAAGTGAGAAGAAAATATCTTTTCTACACAAAAAGTTTCAAGAATTTCTTGCAGCTATTTTCCTAGCCAGCTGTGACAATGTACATGATATTGTTAAACACATAACAGATTTCTGTAGCACATTAGATACATGTTTAGAAATGTCTCAGGTTTGGCTGTTTGTGTCTGGGATAAGACCTGACATAACAAGACAGTTGTTGGACCATTTGACTCGTGTTGTTACTACTGACCAAAAGGTTAAACACTACAGACAAACTTTATATGGTAAAGGTTTGATACGAGCCATACAGACATGTGTAACTGACTGTGTCATAGAAGGTGGTAATAATGGCCACATTTATGACAACATCATGTTAGAAGACTTTTATATTGATAGTAACACTGCCTGTCATGTAGAACGTTTGTTATCATGTACTCCAAGGTCAAAGGTCAAGTCTGTGTACATACAGACTAGTGGAGACATTAGTGCTAGTCAGTTAACAAGTATAACTAGTCAGTTAGAGCAATGTCACTCAGTACAAAAACTGTACCTGGTTGACCCCTACCCCTCCTCCCGTATAGACAGTGACACAGTGGCACAAATAGTCAACAACAACCTTGACACTCTTACATGTCTGGACTTGTTCAGTGATATCACAGCTACAGCTGAGTTAGTTAGTGACATATGTAGTATCAGTAGCAAGTGTTTAATGGCACTAGGGCTGTGGGTTAGACTGACACATGAACATATAGAACAAATACTGACCAGGTTACCACAGTCATCCACCATTAGACAGTTAGTACTGGTGTTATACTGTACAGACCATGGCGACGGGTGTAAGACTGGTAGGATAGATTTGTCTACTATGACACACATACAGAGACTTAGGCTGGACTACATGTCTGTAGATAATCTCCAGTCTGTGTCACACTGTGTGGAGCATGTTAGACTGTGGCGTGTTATATTACCAGTGACAACACTGTGTGAGTTTGCACGCAGACTTTCCCAGACAAGACGTGACGTGACGGTAGTACTACACGAGGTAACAGTTACAGAGTTCAGAGAGCGACGTGTAGACATGAAGACTTTCCTCCGTACTTGTCACGGTCTGAAGGTGACAGACTGCCAGTATAACAGTGACAATACATGGGATTATGACAGTAACAATACATGGAGTATAGACTTCACCACAAGCAGCCAGTAAAGCCTGTAAAACTTGTTATATTCACTCTAACAACAAACTCAAACTACTCAATCTCTTAGTTGGAACATTTCCTTTCTAATTATACAAGTTTTAACACAAAATTCTAGAAAAAAGTGTTTTTCATCATTTAGCAGTTTGTGTTCTAAAAATAGTAACACTGGTGAAGACTACTTTGCTGTCATAAAACTTGTTAAATTCATTCAAACATCAAGTGTGACCATTTATTTTCTTAGTTAGGACATTTCCAAGCTAATGACACAACTTTTAATACTAAATTCGGGGAAAAAGTGTTTTTCATCATTTAGCACTTTGTGTTCTAATGGGGTCAACTTGGTAAAACTATTTTTCGGTCATTAAAGTTGTAAATTTCATTTAAACACCCAAATGTGACCATTTATTTTCTTAGTTTGAACATTTCCAAGCTAATGATGCAAGTTTTAATACTAAATTCAGGAAAAAAGTGTTTTTGATCACTTCGTCTTCTAAAAATTGTAACAGTTGGACTCTCTGTTAAAACATTTTTTGTCGTAACACTTGTTAAATCAACTCAAACACGCAAGTGTTACCATTTATTTTCTTATTTAGGACATTTCTAAGCTAATGATGCCTGTTTCGATGCAAAATTCAGAAAGAAAATGTTTTTTATCTCTTGCCAGTTTTATTGAAATATGACACAAACTTTCTGAAGTTAGTTTCTTACTCATAGAGTAAACTTTTTAGAATAACTGGAAACATCTAAGTGTGACCATTTATTTACTTAGCTAGAACATTTCCAAGCTAATTATAGAACTTTTGATGTCTCCACTACCACCACTAAACTATGTTAATTATTAAGTGTTTACAACAGGTGACTGCTTAAAGCAAGGTGACAGTTACACAGAAAACTCCTTTAGGAGCTTTCTGTTTTACTGTCACCTTACAGTTAAACAGAAAACTCCTTTAGGAGCTTTCTGTTTTACTGTCACCTTGCTTTAAGCCGTCACCTGTTTTTACACAATCAATTAGCATTTATTTTAGTGGTTGTAATAGGGAGGTTCTACTGTATGATAAAATGTGGCAGAGATTGATTTTGTGGAGTTGGTAATTTTCATCATAAAACTTCATGTGAACATTTATTGTGAAGATTAGTACATCTCCTTGCTTGTTATTATTGCAGAGATGTCTTGTTAACCATGTATCAACAGCATGGAATTCATTTCTTGAATTTTGATAGAACAATTTCTATATGCCCGTCTTCAGACGGGACGTATTATGTTATGGCACTGTCCGTCCGTCAGTTAACCTTTTCATGACCGCTCTCTAACTTAACCAAATTTATTACAATCTTTTTCAAACTTAGTCAGCATGTATATGATCATTATGTCTCGGTTTAGTTTAATAACTAACAAGATTACATTGGACATTAAAGAGTAATGCCCCTTTCATCGTCAAAAATTGACACGTTTTTAGCTCGCCTGTACGTAGTACATGACGAGCTATTGCAATACCCCCGGTGTAGTCGTCGTCGTCGTCGTGAACAGCGTAAACAATTTTAAGAAAATGTCTATAACTTCTATGTCCCTTGAGGTATTGCTTTCATAGTTGGTATGTGTGTGTATATGGACAAGACCTTTCCATGCACAGAAAAATGTTGACCCCTGTGACCTTGACCTTGACATTAGGGCCTGCGTTTAGGTTTCGAAATCTGCGTTTAGGTGACTCGGTGCAATTTGCGGTCTTTTCGGGTTATGATATTCGGCTCGGGTTTTAGGTAGATAGTTCCGGTTGTCATTCTAATTTGTTCATTCTGAAAGTTGTCATTGACCAGAAAGGAACATTTATTGAATATACTTTGCTTTATAAATTTTGTAATTAGGATCCAATCAAAGATATAGGTAGGTAAGATGTTAGTTGTTATCATTGGCTAGTTATTTGCTCGGGTGTATTTGTTTTTATCGATATTTAGGCTGAAATTAGAAGAGACGTACTTTCGGTTTATTCGCGCCATTTCTATTCTTTGTTCAAAATTACTTTCGACTGTCATAGATGATAGCTCGTTTATTCACTTTTCAAACAGCATGTTAATAAAGTTCATTATTACAGAATTCACCTGCACCTGCACCAGCGAGATTGACCAAGAGCGAGAGTGTTCATAATACCAGATATTTTGGTGAGTTGTAAATGTGTTGTGCCACTGTACCATTGTTTTATTTAGGTTTTTGTTAATGCTTTAAGCATTGTTTTAATTTAACTAAGATATCTACATGTACCAATGACATTTAAATGGAGCCACTGGTAAGACAGATAAACATAAGTATAATTGTATGTTTTGAAATCATGTTTATATAGGGAACCGTTGTTGTCAGTGCAACTATTTGAATATTGGTTTATGTTTATTTCAGAACGGGTTACGTTACTTGCGAGAGTGTTATTCTCGTTCGTCATCCAGTGGTGCTGACGTGACATGTAGATAGAGAAATAAAGATCTATATAAAGAACTCTTCTGGCCACGTATTTATCTTTACGACCCGAAGGGTTAAAATGGAGCCCCCAGTCAGGATCATAGATTGAGACGTAGTGAGGATCGAAGAAGGAGGTGGAGTTGGAGACGAAGTGCGATTTAAGGACGATTTGGATAGTAGGATTGGCGTGACAGTATTTTTTCAGGGTTGGAACTTGGATCTAGTGACAATTTAGTAACACCATTTATAAGAGCAGCAAAGACTATACATAGTGACAGAAATACCAGTGTTCAAGTGACATTTATACATACAGAGACAATAAGTGACTTATTCTAGTTTATTCATACAGTGGCTCCAGTATTTTCCATGTGGTGAGTGTGTTTATTGATTATTCTTCTTGATAGATCTCATATAGTTTCATAAATTTTGAATATTTTTCAGATTTTCATTAATTGGGAAGCTGTTAACTATTCTTTGTCCATTTAATACAGTTGCTACTGTAATTTGAGTTTCTATTTGAATATTTTTCAGATTTTCTTTAACTGGGAACCTGTTTACTATTCTTTGTCCGTTTGATACAGTTGCTATTGTAATTTGAGTTTCTATTGAGAAATGTGATCTTTAATGTAAAGGGAGATAATTTGTAAGTAAAAGAGTGGTCACTTTTTCACTCTAATTCAATTCTAATTCATTGGTGGTGGTTTTCTTGTTAAATTAGTTAACTGTACAGCATTTAAGCACCATTCACTTTGTTTATTTATCATTTATGACAGTCAGACTTCTACGTTCACTTTAGGCAACTTTTCTACTTTCACTTTTGAACAGTCAAACTTCTACTTTCAGCCTTATATTGGTGTATTTGGGTCATTCAGTCATATATTTCATTGCAAGTAGTACATTTCTGTAGTTTGAATTGATTTTCTTGTAGAAAAATTAGTTGTAGTAGTTTTCAGAGTATTTAAATTTTCATTGATTCAAGTGGCTTTGTAAATTTAATTGTATTTGCTTGATTCAGCTCTACACAGTCTTCTTAATTTAATAGGAACAGTTTCAATACAGTTCATGTAGATATTGACTATATTTCAATTTATTAGAAATTAATTTTCAGGTGGACTTTGCGTCAGACCATTGTCGCTATTTTTAGATATATTCAGTAGTAGTAGCATCATCAGCATTATAGTTGCTGTTGTAAAATTTTCAGTAATTTGTAGTTTCAACGAGACCAGACATCAGCATCAACACGGTTCAGCCGAGAAATACCCCTTATTCAGTTACCCCTTTATCAGTCCCCCTTAAATTGAAATTGTTTTTACAGCGAAACACCTGTACACTTACCATGTTATTTAGTATTGTGAATTAATTTAATTTTTCAGAGTTTATTTCTTTTCACAGTGTGAAATGAGATATTGTGCATTGTCGTAGTAAAATACATTATTCCATCATTTTGAATCATTTTATATTTAAAAATTTAGGCCCGACTTTCTGTTAGCTGAAATTTGAGGCGTTTCATGACTTTTTGGATTTAATGCTTTAGATATCACTCATTGATATATCTGCATTAAGATATAAATTAGATATAATTCAATTATAATTTATAAACAGCTTTACCTTAGCCAAAGATAGACAGGACCACACATATGAATTGGAGCTAGTCATTTATTGACTTTGGATATTATTTTGATAGATATCAATTGACTTTGGATATCAATTGGTAGATATCATAGATATCAAATATTTACTTAGTTGAATTTAATGAACATAACCGGCATTTATTGAGACGGGAGGAGATATCGCGTATATTTAGACATCATTTGAGTCAACTTTAGATATCAAAGGTATAGATATCATAGATATCAACTTTAGATATCAAAGGTTGAATACGCTTGAACTGCTATCAGTATAATCACAGATCATTCGGATATTTACATTGGAACAACACATCATTGGAGTAAACTTTAGATATCAAAAGTATAGATATCACAGATATCAAAAGTTGAATACCTCACATATCATTTGGATATTAGCTTTGGAACGCGACATTTGATGCCAGAAAGAAGTTTGAAGATTTTGCATGAGGAGATTTGGTACGTATTTCTAAAAAATTAACTTAGAAATTTAATTTCATTTGTAATTACTTTAACTTAATCAGACCCTGTCCCAGTTATTTCATACCCTGTTGGAGGACACATATATTTTAGAGGATCCAGATCAGGTTAGCAGACAGTATAGTTGTAGCAGACAGTAATTGGTATCCAGATCAGTTTGTCAACAACATTACTTTGGATCCAGATCAGTTGAATTTACTTTACTGCAGTGCAGACCCCCCCCGCCCCATTTACTTAATATTTCAAATCTTTGATAGGGTTTATTGATTATTTGAAATTACAATGATTAAACTGAATTGACTTTGTTGTTTTTTTCTTATAAATACTGATATCTATGATGTCAGTGTTTTAGTTTGTATAAATAATACATGGAGTGGTGATAGAGTTGAATTTGAAAAAAAAACACATAGTGAAATACTCAATAGTGACATATACTTTGAGTCTGAGATAATGTTGACTTAGTCATGAGTTGATTAAGGTGGATATTCATTATCATTATACTGTTTAGTAAGACAGATGTTTTTAAAGAAACTCGGAACATGAGTTGGTGATTTTAGTTCACTGGAAATGGTTTTGGTGATACAGAGTATACATTATTACATATGAAAGGAGTTTGGAATATAGTTACATGATAGAGACTTATTAAACAGTGGAACTCTAGTGATATATAGTGTTTACATTTTAAAGGTGATTGAGACTTGGTAAATACTTTGGTGAGAAGTTTGTTTGAATTATATAGGAAGGAGACAGAGACTATATGATATTATTGTCACATAATATTGTGATAAGATAGAGCCTTTAATAAGTGCTTTGTGGAGTAACATTATTTGATTGTGTAACAGTGAAGTGACTGATAATGATTTATTAATATTATAGTTCAGCATTGGCTTTAGTGTAAATAGTGAAGTGTTAACAGTTTAAATATGTCTGATGAGGAAGATGAGAAGCTATTGTCTTATCTGAAGGCAGTTGGTGTACCTCCTGTAAAGGACTTAGCCGATTTTAAGAAATTTATGGTGGATTATGGCGATACAAAGGTACCATCAGATCCCAAGACCATTAAGACACAGGTTCATGCACCACGCATATCTATATTCTTCGGAGAAGAAGGCAAAGGCGAGGTTTCATACCAGACATGGGCCTATGAGGTGAAGTGCCTTCAAGTAGAGAAGACATATGCCAATGAGGTGTTGCTACAATCTATAAGAAGATCTTTGAGAGGACATGCTGCAGATCAACTTAGATATATTGGAGTCAAGCCATCTATTGATGAAATACTTGATAGCTTCAACAGCACATATGGTATGGTAGAGACGCCAGAGTCCATACTTAAGAAATTTTACGCATGTAAGCAGAATTCAGCTGAATCAGTATTGAATTACTGCATTAGATTAGAAGACATTCATGCTCAAGCGTTGGAGATGAAAGCTTTGACTGAGGTTGACGGAATGTTAAAGCGAGTGTTCTACAGAGGACTTACTCCGCAGCTTAAGCATCTTTCGGCTTTTAAGTTCGAAACTGTACCTGACTACAGAAATTTCAAGAAAGAAGTTAGGCAGATTGAGAATGAGCTGAATGAAGACAAGGGTAGAGATCCAGACTCTGAGGAGGTCAAAACAAAATGCCACTCCATTAATAAGAAGGAAAAGTCCAAAACTGAACAACAACTGAGCGATATGACATCATTGTTGGAGAAACTTAATGCAAGAATGGAGCAGCTAGAGAGCAACCAATCACAGAATACTTATTGTCAGCAACAGACACAGAGTCCAAATCAGCAGTTTCATCAGGATCAACCCACATTTCAGCAGGCACCTAATATGCAACAACAAACACAACAGCAGCAACAACCAAACAGGAACTTCCAACCAAACAGGAACTTTACACAACCTCAACAATATGGAGGATATTATCAACCTCAACAGCCATATAGACCAGTAGGATGGAGAGGACAGAAACACTTTAGAGGTCCAGTGAGTGATAGACCTAGAGGTCAAGGTCCATTTAGAGGTCAAGGAAGGGGAGATTACTCTTATAGAGTGCAGAGACCAACTGCAGGAAGGACATTTCAGCCAGAATGCTATGCCTGCCATCAAAGAGGTCATTTTGCACGTGACTGCCATTTAAACTGTTAAGTGCTCAGATTACGGGTCAAAATGTGAGCAAGGACAATAGAGTAGACCCAAAACTTGTTGGAGAAACAAGCACAGTTAGAGTTGAGATAGATGGCATATCAACAACAGCATTATGTGATACAGGCTCTTGTGTATCAACCTGCTCAGAACAGTTTTATAAGGAACATTTTAGCACAAAGGAACTTAAGCCCTTAGATACCATTTTGAATATAGAGTGCGCAGATGGAAGCACATTGCCATACAGTGGATACATAGAAGCAGATCTTAAGGCTATTGGAATCTCAAATTCAAATCAACAAAAGTGCCTCTTTTTGATTGTTCCTGAAACAGACTACAACAAATCAACACCATTTCTTTTGGGTACCAACATATTAACTGAACTAATGACAGATTGTAAGGAACAACATGGTGTTCAATTTCTACAGAGAGCAAATTTATTCACACCTTGGTTTACTGCATTTAGATGCATGACATTGAGAGAAAGGGAACTTAGACGAAACAAAAACAAGATAGCCACAGTTCGGAATGCAGAAAGTCATAGGATTCAGATAGGGCCAAATCAGTCTATCAACATTAGGTGCACTACAGATAAAGAAATAGATCATCAACCTACATGCGCAATCATTACAGACACATCAAAATCTGCATTACCAAATTTCATTGACATCACACCTGCAGTTGTACACTATGACAATACAAACAAGACAGACATTTTAGTGAACATTTCAAACTTAACCACACAGACTGTGAACATAGCTCCAAAAGCAATCATTGCAGAACTTCAACCAGTTACAGTGGATGATTCAGTTTATAAGGACATCAACTCAGATCACAAGTACAACATTTTTGACGACATACACATTGGAGAATTAGCTACAGATCAAGAAAGACAACTTAGGGATTTACTTCTTAGCCATGAGGATATCTTTTCGAAAGGGGAAACTGACATAGGAAAATGCAACTTGTTCAAACATAGGATAGAATTACACAATGCTACACCATTTAAACAACGACACCGCAGAATACCACCAGGAATGATTGAGGAAGTTAGGAAACATTTAGAGCAACTTTTGGCCGGTGGCATAATCAGGAAATCAAAGTCCCCTTGGGCATCAAACATAGTTTTAGTGCGCAAGAAGAATGGAAAGCTCAGGATGTGTGTCGACTACCGCATGCTGAATAATAGGACGATCAAGGACGCCTATGCTTTGCCCAGAGTAGAAGATGTTTTCGATTGTTTGCATGGTGCAAAATATTTTTCCACCATCGATATGAAGAGTGGTTACCACCAAGTAGAGATGGAAGAAGAACACAAGGAGAGAACGGCTTTCACCGTAGGGCCGCTAGGGTTTTTTGAATACAACAAGATGCCGTTTGGATTATCAAATAGCCCGGCAACGTACCAACGTCTAATGGCAGAGTGTCTAGGAGACTACAACATGAAAATATGCGTTATATACTTAGATGATCTCATTATTTTTAGTGACAGCTTTGATCAACACCTAGAAAGATTACATCTTATTTTGACCAGGTTAAGGGAATGTGGCATAAAATTGTCATCAGAGAAATGTTTCTTCATGCAAAGGAAAGTAAAATTCCTTGGACATGTTGTGGGAGAACATGGGATAGAGACAGACCCAGATAAAACGGAAAAGATCAAGAACTACCCCAAACCAAGAAATTCAGATGAGCTCAGATCATTTTTAGCATTTTGTGGCTATTATAGAAAATTTGTCCAAAACTTTTCAAAATTAACAAGACCTTTGTCAGACCTGTTACCACCAACATCAGCAAAGAAGAAAAGTAGGCCAAATCAGGATATGAAAGAATGGAAGTGGGAAGATGTTCACCAAAAGACGTTCGAACAACTGAAAGAAATACTAACAAGTCCTCCAATTTTGGCTTATCCAAATTTTTACTTGCCTTTTGAGTTACACACAGATGCAAGTGCACAGGGACTTGGAGCTGTATTATACCAGAAACAAGATGAGAAAAAGAAAGTAGTAGCCTATGCCAGTAGGAGCCTTAGCAAATCAGAGCGTAATTATAGCGCCTTCAAGTTAGAGTTTTTAGCTCTCAAGTGGGCAGTAACTGAGAAGTTCTCGGATTATTTGTTAGGCAACAAGTTCAGTGTTTACACTGACAACAATCCTCTAACTCATATTCTGACTTCTGCGAAACTCGAAGCGACAGGACAACGTTGGGTAGCAGCACTTAGTGATTATAATTTTGATATCACCTACAGGCCAGGAACCAAAAACATAGATGCCGATACACTGTCCAGATATCCTAAGTCAGCAAAAGAAGAATCAAAGAAATCAATAGACAACAAAACAATCAAGGCAATCTGCAACACAATACATGTAACTCCATTTATAGAAGTACTGCCACATCAAAATATTAATGTAGTTGAAGCAACAGAGAGTCCAGGACAAACAATGGCACAAATTGAAGTTAGGGAGATCAGGAGACAGCAAAGGGAAGATCCAGTAATAGGAATTTGGTATAGGGCAATGTTAGACAGGCAAACTCCAAAAAAGCATATTATTTCTAGTAACCCCAAGCATCAAACCATGAACAGAAACTTCAAAAGTCTTCATATGATCAGAGGCATACTCTATAGAAAGGTTCAGGACAATGGTCAGGAATTAAACCAATTAGTATTGCCAGATATTTACAAGCATCAAGTGCTACAAGGATTGCACAACGAAGTAGGACATCCTGGAAAAGAGAGAACTGGTTCATTAGTACGGGATCGCTTTTATTGGCCTGGATACATTAGTGAGATAGACAAATGGGTGCAACAGTGCGATAGGTGTCTACGCAGAAAATCTTCTACATCCAAAGCACCAATGATCAGTATAGAGTCAACCTACCCACTTGAAAGAGTGTGCATGGATTATTTGACAGTTGATCCATGTCAAGGCAACATAGAAAACATTCTTGTCATAACGGATCACTATACAAAATATTCCGTAGCAGTTGCAACTAGAAACCAAACCGCCAAAACAACAGCAGAAGCTCTTTTGAACCATTTTTTTCTTCAATATGGCATACCCTCTATTCTCCATTCAGACCAAGGCAGAAATTTCGAATCAGAACTAATGAAGGAACTATGTAAACTTATGGATATTCAGAAAACAAGGACATCAATTTACCATCCCATGTGTAACGGACAAACCGAACGATATAACAGAACTTTGCTCAATATGTTAGGAACTTTAGAACAGGATAAGAAGAAAAATTGGAAGAAATATTTGCCAACACTAGTTTACGCATATAATGCAACAAAGCACGAGTCAACTGGGTTTACACCGTATGAATTGATGTTTGGAAGGAAGCCAAAATTGCCCATTGATACCATTTTCCATTTAGACCTTAACAGAGACAGTATGACATCTGATTATGTAAGAGATTTAAAAGAGAGACTGGAATTTTCTCATGAATTGGCAAACAAAGCTCTCAAGAAAGCTAGAGACAAGCAGAAACTTCATTTTGATAAAAAGGCCAAAGCTTCTCAGATTCAAATAGGTGACACAGTTTTAGTGAAGATTTTAGCTTACAAGGGAAAGCACAAAATTGCGGACAAATTTGAACAGGAAAAATACAGAGTTATCGGTCAACCACACAATGATATACCGGTGTACATTGTGAAAAATGCAGATGGAACGGAAAGGTTACTGCACAGAAACCATTTACTGCCAATAGAAGTGGTAGATTCTGTCAGTGAGACTAAAGAGAACACCAAAAGCACTGTGGAGAAACAGAAACCAGTACCAAAACCAAGGTTACCAAGAACAAAAGTTCTGGTAGATAAACCAGTTTTGAGGAAAACTGAGAACAAGATCAAAGATAATAGTGTAAATATAGGAGAGGACAGTGATGACACTGATAGTGATGTAGATGAATATGTCATCACATATTCAGGTAAACCAGAAGGACCGGCCGGTCATGATAGCAAAGACAGTAGCAAGAAGCATGTTAAGTTTAGTAGCAAAGAAGTAGAAATAGTTGAAGTCGTAGAGGATAAAGATGAACTACCAGATACACATCCTACAGATGTGTCAGAGGTAAGTCTAGTAACAGTGGAAGATGTAGAGGAGACAAGTGTAGAAGAGACTGTTACAGAACAAGTAAGAACAGAACCTACAGAAACAGTGCCAGAAGAAGAAGAGGTAAGTATAGAGAGTGAGAGTACTGAGGAAACTAGTCCAGTTCCATCGCATGAAAAGGGAGGCGATGAGTTGCCAAAGAAAGATCCGCCATCCGTACCACCGCCACTCATTCCACCGCCACCGCCACCAATACCACAGCCAAGAAAGTCCACAAGGGACAAGAAGGAACCTGATAGATATACAGATGCAGCTTATGTTGTTCATAAGCAACAGACAGTGAGCAGTGTGGGACAGTCCAATTCTGATAAACAGAGTGAGCAGCTAAAGGGTTTATTGAGGGAACAAGCTGCACTCACTGTGAAGTTGTTGGACACGGTGCTTAAGTAATGTCATTTACTGTGTTTTTCAGTTTTAATTTATATGTTTTTAATATAGACATTTTGTTATAGTTGAAATTATAACCATGGAAGGTTTAATGAATTATAACTTGAGGTCAATATCAGTTGATTGAATTGTGAATAAAACATTTTTTGGAAGTGTAATTTATATAAATTACATTTTAAAGAAATGTTTATTGACAATATTAATAATTACACTTTGTGATTAGTTAGTTTAATTGATCAGAGATAAGTTTGAAATGCAATTCATTTATTTCAGTATGTTATGGACATTCATACAAAGGTTGAATGTATTATTTGCATTTATTTAGAAAGCTATTGTGTAATGCTTGTTGTATTGTACAATAAATTTGAATAAATATATAGAAAGCTTTGAATTTATTTTGTATTTATTGTATAAAATTGTATGGAAACAATTTTCCAGAAGCAGGGGAGGAGAGAAACAAATTGAATAGCTTTACATTGCATTATAATGTTTTTAATATTGTGTATTTTAACAATTTTTGTACTAATACTGTTTATCTTTAACAGAGATGGAGGATATAACAGTGGAGTTGCTATGAAATCTTATTTTGTTTTGTATTCTTTTGCAGAATGCTGGCTAGCAGAAAAGGTTTATAGAGATAATGTCATTTCTTGATTTTTTGTAGGTTGTATCCAGAGAAGATATAATCATATTATTATGTATGCTTAATTGTTAGTTTATACAAATTTAGTGTTCAGTATATGCATTGAATTGTATTGAAACTGTACTAGGAAATTGAAGTTTAATAACATGATTTTATAAATATAATAGTTTGTGTAGGATCTTTGAGCAGTTATGTTGTTCATTGGGTAGTAGTAAGATAGGTTCAGTGGTAGTTGATTATTAGTTTGTGGATTTTAGCCAGTTTAGTATTTTTTGGCATATTTGATGCTATAGTTTGAAGTCGAGACGACTTTGAGGAAGAGGGGGAGAATGTGACTCGGTGCAATTTGCGGTCTTTTCGGGTTATGATATTCGGCTCGGGTTTTAGGTAGATAGTTCCGGTTGTCATTCTAATTTGTTCATTCTGAAAGTTGTCATTGACCAGAAAGGAACATTTATTGAATATACTTTGCTTTATAAATTTAGTAATTAGGATCCAATCAAAGATATAGGTAGGTAAGATGTTAGTTGTTATCATTGGCTAGTTATTTGCTCGGGTGTATTTGTTTTTATCGATATTTAGGCTGAAATTAGAAGAGACGTACTTTCGGTTTATTCGCGCCATTTCTATTCTTTGTTCAAAATTACTTTCGACTGTCATAGATGATAGCTCGTTTATTCACTTTTCAAACAGCATGTTAATAAAGTTCATTATTACAGAATTCACCTGCACCTGCACCAGCGAGATTGACCAAGAGCGAGAGTGTTCATAATACCAGATATTTTGGTGAGTTGTAAATGTGTTGTGCCACTGTACCATTGTTTTATTTAGGTTTTTGTTAATGCTTTAAGCATTGTTTTAATTTAACTAAGATATCTACATGTACCAATGACATTTAAATGGAGCCACTGGTAAGACAGATAAACATAAGTATAATTGTATGTTTTGAAATCATGTTTATATAGGGAACCGTTGTTGTCAGTGCAACTATTTGAATATTGGTTTATGTTTATTTCAGAACGGGTTACGTTACTTGCGAGAGTGTTATTCTCGTTCGTCATCCAGTGGTGCTGACGTGACATGTAGATAGAGAAATAAAGATCTATATAAAGAACTCTTCTGGCCACGTATTTATCTTTACGACCCGAAGGGTTAAATTTCGAAAAATGTCTTTAAACTTCTATGTCCCTTAAGGTATTGCTTCCATAGTTGGTATGTGTGTGTATATGGACAAGACCTTTCCATGCACAGAAATTTTTTGACCCCTGTGACCTTGACCTTGAACTTAGGGCCTGCGTTTAGGTTTCGAAATCTGCGTTTAGGTTTCGAAAAATGCCTTTAACTTCTATGTCCCTTGAGGTATTGCTTCAATAGTTGGTATGTGTGTGTATATGGACAAGACCTTTACATGCACAGAAAAATTTAGACCCCTCAGCCTGTAACCTTGACCTTGAACTTAGGGCCTGCGTTTAGGTTTCGAAATCTGCGTTTAGGTTTTGAAAAATGCCTTTAACTTCTATATCCATTAAGGTATTGCTTCCATAGTCGGTATGTGTGTGTTTATAGACAAGACCTTTCCAAGCTCAGAAAAATTTAGACCCCTGTGACCTTGACCTTGAACTTAGGGCCTGCGTTTAGGTTTCGAAATCTGCGTTTAGGTTTCGAAAAATGCCTTTAACTTCTATGTCCCTTGAGGTATTGCTTCAATAGTTGGTATGTGTGTGTATATGGACAAGACCTTTCCATGCACAGAAAATGTTTGACCCCTGTGACCTTGACCTTGAACTTAGGGCCTGCGTTTAGGTTTCGAAATCAGTGTTTAATTTTCGAAAAATGTCTTTAACTTCTATGTCCCTTGAGGTATTGCTTTCATAGTTGGTATGTATGTGTTTATGGGCAAGACCTTTACATGCAAAGAAAAATTTAGACCCGTGTGACCTTGACCTTGAACTTAGGGCCTGTGTTTAGGTCTAGAAAAATGCCTTTTACTTCTATGTCCTTTGAGGTATTGTTTTAATAGTTGCTATGTATGTGTATATGGACAAGACCTTTACATGCACAGAAAAATGTTGACCCCTGTGACCTTGACCTTAAACTTATGGCCTGTGTTTAGGTTTCGAAATCTACGTTTAGGTTTTGAAAAATGCCTTGAACTTCTATATCCCTTAAGGTATTGCTTCCATAGTCGGTATTTGTGTGTATGTAGACAAGACCTTTCCAAGCTCAGAAAGATTTAGACCCCTGTGACCTTGACCTTGAACTTAGGGCCTGCGTTTAGGTTTCGAAATCTGCGTTTAGGTTTCGAAAAATGCCTTTAACTTCTATGTCCCTTGAGGTATTGCTTCCATAGTTGGTATGTGTTTGTATATGGACAAGACCTTTCCATGCTCAGAAAAAATTAGACCCCTGTGACCTTGACCTTGAACTTAGGGCCTGTGTTTAGGTTTCGAAATCAGTGTTTAATTTTCGAAAAATGTCTTTAACTTCTATGTCCCTTGAGGTATTGCTTTCATAGTTGGTATGTATGTGTTTATGGGCAAGACCTTTACATGCAAAGAAAAATTTAGACCCGTGTGACCTTGACCTTGAACTTAGGGCCTGTGTTTAGGTCTAGAAAAATGCCTTTTACTTCTATGTCCTTTGAGGTATTGTTTTAATAGTTGCTATGTATGTGTATATGGACAAGACCTTTACATGCACAGAAAAATGTTGACCCCTGTGACCTTGACCTTAAACTTATGGCCTGTGTTTAGGTTTCGAAATCTACGTTTAGGTTTTGAAAAATGCCTTGAACTTCTATATCCCTTAAGGTATTGCTTCCATAGTCGGTATTTGTGTGTATGTAGACAAGACCTTTCCAAGCTCAGAAAAATTTAGACCCCTGTGACCTTGACCTTGAACTTAGGGCCTGCGTTTAGGTTTCGAAATCTGCGTTTAGGTTTCGAAAAATGCCTTTAACTTCTATGTCCCTTGAGGTATTGCTTCCATAGTTGGTATGTGTTTGTATATGGACAAGACCTTTCCATGCTCAGAAAAAATTAGACTCCTGTGACCTTGACCTTGAACTTAGGGCCTGCGTTTAGGTTTCCAAATCTGCGTTTAGGTTTCGAAAAATGCCTTTAACTTCTATGTCCCTTGAGGTATTGCTTTCATAGTTGGTATGTATGTGTATATGGGCATGACTTTTACATGCAAAGAAAAATTTAGACCCATGTGACCTTGAACTTCGGGCCTGTGTTTAGGTTTCGAAATCTGTGTTTAGGTCTAGAAAAATGCCTTTAACTTCTCTGTCCTTTGAGTTATTGCTTTCATGGTTGGTATGTATGTGTATATGGACATGACCTTTCGATGCACAGAAACATTTAGACCTGTGTGACCTTGAACTAAGAGCATGTGTTTAGGTTTCGAAAAATGCATTTAACTTCTATATCCTTTGAGGTATTGATTTCATAGTTGGTATGTGTGTGTATATGGACACGACCTTTCCATGCACAGATAAATTTGGACCCTTGTGACCTTGACCTTGAACTTAGGGCCTGTGTTTAGGTTTTGAAAAATGCCTTTTACTTCTATGTCCCTTGAGGTATTGCTTTCATAGTTGGTTTATGTGTGTATATGGACAAGACCTTTCCAGGCACAGCAACATTTAGACCCCTGTGACCTTGACTTTGAACTTAGGGCCCATGTTTAGTTTCGAAATCTGTGTTTTGGTTTCTCAAAATTTTTATTACTCCTATGTCCATTGAAATATTCCTTTCATATTCAGTTTGCATGTGTATATGGACAAGATCTTTCCTTGCATGCAAAATGTTTGAGCCCTCTGACCTTGACCTTGAACTTAGGACCGGCGTTTAGGTTTCAAAGTCTGCGTTTAGGTTTCTCAAAATTTCTTTACTCATATATCCACTGAGATATTTCTTTCATATTTGGCATGCATGTGTATATGGACACGACCTTTCCATGCATGCAAAAAAATTAGCCCAGTGTCCTTGACCTTGAACTAAGGTCGCGAAAGGTTTTAGGTTTCGAAATCTGTGTTTAGGTTACAAAAATGCTTATAATTCCTATGTCCCTTGAGGTGTTATTTTCATATTTGATTTGCCAGTGTATATGGACAAGACCTTTCCATGCAGGCAAAAAGGTTGACCTCTGTGACCTTGAGTGTGCTTTTAAGTTTCTAAAGGTGCCGGTGGCGAGCTTTGTTGTCTCTCTGAGGTGCCAACAATATTTTTTTAAGTTATTCCAATTTGTCATGGGTTTTTTGTCTGGAAGATAATTCCATTTACAGCTATATTAAAATGTTGTCTTGTCTATTACGCTAAGGCACAAAGACCTCAGGTGAGCGAATTAAGGGCCATGGCCCTCTTGTTCTCTGAACCATTTTGGCCAGAGCTTTGATATTTGACATGGTGTAACGTCTAGAGGTCCTTCACATATGTTGTCGAATTGGTTCCACTGGAGCTAAAAATAGATTTTTTCAATGAAAACTTTAAAAATCTTCTTGTCTGAAACCAAAATACACTGAGCTTAGATGTTTTGCACATAGCATCGTCTACAAATCCTCTATCAAATTTTGCCACTGGGGTCAAAATTGGCCCCGGCCCGGGTGTCGCCATTTTACATGGAGTTATATAGTGAAATTTTCAAACACATTTTTCTTTGAAACCAATATGGCTAGAGCTTAGATATTTTGCATGATGTAATGTCTAGAGGTTTTTCACATATGTTGATGAATTGGTTCCGGTCTGTTGCATATCTGGGTCACCAGAGCTAAACATAGATTTTTTTCAATGAAAACTAAAAGTCTTCTTGTCTGAAATCATAGTACACTGAGCTTAGATATTTGGCACATAGCATCGTCTACAGGTTCTGTATCAAGAGCATTCATATTATGTCCCTGGGGTCAAAAGTGACCCCGCTCGTGGGTCAAAGTTTCACAAATCTTCTTTTCTGAAATCACTTGACCCATCACCATGTACAGGTGAGCGATTAAGGGCCATTCTGGCCCTCTTGTTCAAATTATGACCCTTTGATCAAATTTTGCCCTGCCCCAAGGCTTATCAGTTTCATATAGACTTATATAGGAGAAACTTTTAAAACTCTGTTTTAGCTTACCTCAGCTAGCTCAGGGTGAGCTATTGCAATCCTTGAATGTCCGTCGTCCGTCGTGCGGCGTCAACAATATTAGCGTTTACACTATAGAGACCACAATTTTTATCCAATCTTTCTCAAACTTGCTCAGTTGGTATATTGCCAGAAGAGTTCGGATGAGTTCGATTATGGTTGAAATCGGACAAATAGGTCATGAGTTATCTACCTTTGAACTTCTGAAAATGCCATATTTAACAGTGTTTACACTCTAGAGGCCACAGTATTTATCCAATCTTTCTAAAACCTACCCAGATTATATATGACTATAAGAGTTCGGATGTGTTCGATTATGGTTGAAATCGGACAAATAGGTCATGAGTTATCTACCTTTGAACTGCTGAAAATGCCATATTTAACAGTTTTTACACTCTAGAGGCCACAGTATTTATCCAATCTTTCTAAAACCTGCCCAGATTGTATATGACTATAAGAGTTCGGAAGAGTTCGATTTTGGTTGAAATCGGACAAATAGGTCATGAGTTATCTACCTTTGAATTGCTGAAAATGCCATATTTACGGTGTTTACACTCTAGAGGCCACAGTATTTATCCAATCTTTCTAAAACCTGGCCAGATGGTATATGACCATAAGATTTCGGATGAGTTTGATTTTGGTTGAAATAAGACAAATAGATCAAGAGTAATCTACCTTTGAATTGCTGAAAATGCTATTTTTAACAGTGTTTACACTCTAGAGTTCACAATTTTTATCAAATCTTTCTTAAAGTTGCTCAGATTGTATATTACTATAAGAGTTCAGATGAATTTGATTATGGTTGAAAGCAAACTTATAGGTCGAGAATTATCTACCTTTGAATTTCTGAAAATGCCATATTTAACGATGTTTACACTCTAGCGGCCACAAATGTTATCCAATCTTTCATAAACTTACTCAGATTGTATATTATTATAAGACATCGGACGAGTTCAATTTTGGTTGTAATCTGATCAATAGGTCAAGAGTTATCTACCTTTGAATGGCTGAAAATGATATATTTAACAGTGTTTACGCTCTAGAGGCCACAATATTTATCCAAGCTCTCTCAAACTTGCCCATATTGTATATGACCATAAGAGTTGGAAAAAGGGTGATTATGGTTGGAGTCGGACAAATAGATCAAGAGATATCTACCTTTGAATTGCTGAAAATGCCATATTTTACAGCATTTACACTCTTGCAACTACAGTTTTCAATGGATTTTGATTATACATGTACTTGTACACAAAGGATGTAGCTATACATTTTCGAAGGAGTTAAATTATTGTTGAAATGTAATCATTGTGGCAATAGTTACCTGCCCTTGATATACTTTGAAATGCTAGACAAAGGCTTAATTTCAGTATTGTTTAGGCTCTAGTTATCTGGCTTTGATGTACTCTACTATACTACAGTAGGTCGACAAACTTGAGTGGATTTAGAATAAAACGGGTGAAATTCAAAGGTAAAGCTATCAGGCTTCATTACAAATGGTGAGCGATATCAGGGCCTTCAGGCCCTCTTGTATAGCTATATAAATCACGATATTGTTTTTCCCAGTCAGCTTCGGTACAATGTCCTCAGGTGAGCGACTTGTGGGCCATGGCCCTCTTGTTAGATATCATATGACAATGCCAATTATTGCGAAATTGACAAGTCAAATGATTTACCTGTAATGCTATGGTTAGTGTGAAACTAGCTTAGTATTTGAATAGTTAAACCATATTCAGATTTCATTTTTAACTGTAATGAAAAAGTCGTCTGAATATGTTCCTTAATGTATGTAATGTAATATGATTTTAATATTTCAAGTTCAGTTAAAGCAAAATAAGTATTTTGGCTTAGAAAATGTCAGGAGACATCTATTTTCAACCCAGGGGAGTATGTAACCAGGGTTTCATATAGCTAAAGTGGAGTCTGCTTTACTTATGTGGAACCAGGGTTCCATATTGTCATCTGCTTTACATTGCTTTATCTTCATGTATGCTCTCTACTTCAACCCCTAAAAATGTTTAATTTTTTGTTATGTATTAGGTGTTTAAGACAGGTGGCAGCTTTAAGCAAGATGACAGTAAAACAGAAAGCTCCTTAAGGAGCTTTCTGTTTTACTGTCATATTGCTTTTGCAGGTGACAAGTGAAAGCTTAAAGCAAGGTGAAAATAAAACAGAAAGTTCCTTAGAAGCTTTACTAGTACCTTGCTTTTAGCTGTCACCGGTCTTTTAAACAACAAATAATCCTTCATTTTAGTGGTCGTAATAGAGGGGTTTTACTGTATATGCAATGTCCATTTGTTATTTTGTGTTCGTTGCTCATTAAACTGTATTTGTAAGAATCCACCAATAAACTTTATGTCATATCTTTGTATTTGTTTGTTTGTTAAGGTCCGTTTCTGCCATGTATAGGCTACTTTGACGCCCCAGAAAAAGTTGAACGGATACAGAGAACCGGGGTTTGGTGCCCTACTCTTATTATCAACAGAGTTCTCTGGTTCTTTTATATGCCAAGTGTAAAGCACTGGTACATCGGAACTCGGGTTATAAAGTCTCATCCGAGGGACTTGGTCCGGCATTGTCTTTATCATACGCTCACCGCTAAGGGTAAATTATTATTTAGCCGTTAGTTGACAAAAAGTTAATGCAAATGTAACAGATATACTATTAACTATTTCAACACCTGTTTAAAATAATTATACTACTTACATTTGCAAACAGTGTAGATCCAGCTCAGAGTGCTCCTAATTTAGAGGTCCTCTGATCTGGGTCTACATTGTTTGCTAATTTAAAGCAATATTTATTAAACTACACAGATCTTCAACTAGCCTGTTTCTTGTTTTGGTAATCAAATAGATCAAAAAGGTAACCTAAAACCCTACAAGAGCTACATGGTGTTGAAAGAGTTAGGGTTAGGTAAGGTATGTTTGCAACATAGTCATGGCAGTAGCAATTTCTACAAGACAACATTAAATCTCCTTCAATATTCCTCATATGAACAGAAGGAAAAGCATTGCAATAAAATACAGATAATTACAACCTTTTGAACATGTTGATAACTTATTAACATCTAAATAGCAAACAGTATAGAACATCATTAGATGTCAAGTTACTCAGCGTCTGAGCAGACTCTAAACTGTTGTAATGGCTTTTCAACCTCTAAATGGCAAACAGTAAAGAACATCATTAGATATCAAGTTACTCGGCGTCTGAACAGACTCCAAACTGTTGTGATGTCTTATCAACATCTAAATGGCAAACAGTATAGAACATCATTAGATATCAAGTTACTCAGCGTCTGAACAGACTCCAAACTGTTGTGATGTCTTATCAACATCTAAATGGCAAACAGTATAGAACATCATTAGATATCAAGTTACTCAGCGTCTGAACAGACTCCAAACTGTTTTGATGTCTTATCAACATCTAAATGGCAAACAGCATATAGCATCATTAGATATCAAGTTACTCAGCATCTGAACAGACTCCAAACTGTTGTGATGTCTTATCAACATCTAAATGGCAAACAGTATAGAACATCATTAGATATCAAGTTATTCAGCGTCTGAACAGACTCCAAACTGTTGTGATGGCTCTTTAACATCTAAATCGCAAACAGTATAGAACATCATTAGATGTCAAGTTACTCAGCGTCTGAGCAGACTCCAAACTGTTGTGATAGCTTATCAACATCTAAATGGCAAACAGTATAGAACATCATTAGATGTCAAGTTACTCAGCGTCTGAGCAGACTCCAATCTGTTGTAAAGGCTTTTCAACATCTAAATGGCAAACAGCATATAGCATCATTAGATGTCAAGTTACTCAGCGTCTGAGCAGACTCCAAACTGTTGTAATGGCTTTTCAACATCTAAATGGCAAACAGTATAGAACATCATTAGATGTCAAGTTACTCAGCGTCTGAGCAGACTCCAAACTGTTGTAAAGGCTTTTCAACATCTAAATGGCAAACAGTATAGAACATCATTAGATGTCAAGTTACTCGGCGTCTGAGCAGACTCCAAACTGTTGTAATGGCTTTTCAACATCTAAATGGCAAACAGCATATAGCATCATTAGATGTCAAGTTACTCAGCGTCTGAGCAGACTCCAAACTGTTGTAATAGCTTATCAACATCTAAATGGCAAACAGTATAGAACATCATTAGATGTCAAGTTACTCAGCGTCTGAGCAGACTCCAAACTGTTGTAAAGGCTTTTCAACATCTAAATGGCAAACAGTATAGAACATCATTAGATGTCAAGTTACTCGGCGTCTGAGCAGACTCCAAACTGTTGTAATGGCTTTTCAACATCTAAATGGCAAACAGCATATAGCATCATTAGATGTCAAGTTACTCAGCGTCTGAGCAGACTCCAAACTGTTGTAATGGCTTTTCAACATCTAAATGGCAAACAGCATATAGCATCATTAGATGTCAAGTTACTCAGCGCTTTTATTGGGGAAAGAATACCATCCATTCCCAATAAGACCACCTCTCACATCTTTCAGGATAGCAAACGAAACAAAGAAGCTATTAAATATAAAACGTTTAATGCTAAAAGGAATGTTTCGAATACACATGAACAATTTACTGACAATATGAACAAACACAGCTATGTAAGTTATTAAACTCATAAGATTTAATAGTATACAGTCGAACTTCTATATCTCGAAGTCGGTTTTGTCGAACATAAGCGTATTTCAAAGTTAAAACGTGGCTAAGCCACGTTTTAACTTTGAAATATGGGTATGTTCGACTAAACCGATCATGAAATAATGAAGTTCATATGTCGAACTATCGAATAGTCCGAGTTAAACAAGTTCGAGATATCGAAGTTCGGTAAACCATTTAAATGAGGCTTTAAAGGCTTGTAACCTCGGTAGACACACACTGTATTATCACGCATGAAATCTTACTAATGCAATGGGGCATAATTTGTAGATACATGTAAGTCGTTTTTCAAGTGATTATAGTCCGGGGTTTAGTTCTTTTAAAACGAAAGTAACAATGATTTAAACATTCTTGGATACTGTTTTATAAAAGGGCGTGGGGGCTATTTCTTTAATCAAAAGTAGCACATTGTAAATTTTGTATAAGAAGGACAATCGTAAGATTCCAAGACACTTGCATTTACTGCATTAATTCACATTGATGCTATTCAACCCATTACTCCATATATACACCTGTGTACGCCTTAAATTGTTTCATCCGTTAAAGAATATAGTTCCACTTTATATAGGTATGAATGTGTACCAAAATATATTTATATTCTCGCAGATTGTAGATTAAACCTGGCTGTTAGTTAAAAAAAACTATGTCGTAACCCTTTAACCCTGTTTCTACAATATCAGGATAAAGAATTATATGAATTATTTCATTCATCCTCATAGGTGGATCTTTAAAGCAGGATGAGAGTAAAGCAGAACTTTCCTTTATAAGAGTTTGGCTTTACTTTCAGTCTGTCTTTAGCAATCACATGTAATAAACACATAACACAAGCTATAGAATGAAAGTATTAAAGCATTCTATTTTATTTCCAGTCTGCTTTAATGGATCATCTGCTAGGATATAGAAAGTATTTATATGGTTCATATTGTGACTATGATATGAAACAATTTCATGCAGTGGATGAATAAATTAAAGGGGTATCTAACTATCTATAGAGTTATGGGTTAAAATACCCGATAGTTACATGCCCATATTTAATATATAATCAAAACATAATACATGTAGTGTTGACAGTAAATTATAGATAAATCATCGAGGTTTTGATATTATTTGACAAGAGACAGAATAACAAGAAAAAACTTGAATTAAGCTCAATACATAAACACTGAGGAGAACAGTAATGTCTATAACAGTAATACCTCTCTATAATCAAGTATACCTTATACCTTGCCAAGCAGTGTAGACCCTGATCAGATGGCTCCTTGACCCATGACCCCATAGTCAGTTTCTAATTTTATAAACCGGTTACCACTTAAAGCGGGTTGAAAGTAAAGCAGAATGTGCCTTACAGCTCATTCTGCTTTACTTTCAACCTGCTTTAAGCTACCATCTACTAGAATATAGAAAAAAAATCTGATAATACATATTCATGACTATATAAATTGGAAATGTTTTCTTCAGGGGCTCAATAAATTTAAGGCGTAAAAAGGCGTATTTATGGGGTAGTGGGTTAACACATTCACCCGTAGCAACGTTTATACTCGTCAGTAAGTAGACTTAATTGAAGATTAAAAGACGGGTCAGTTTTAAGAGGGTTTTACTGTACATGACAATACTGCATAATTTATACATAAAAATCTGTTCAACTATTCTATCAGCTACACTGTTCTAACATTAATATATAAGACAGTTGCTAGACCAGACTACTAAAAGGTTAAAAGTAGTTTAACCCATTATCCCATAAATACGCCTTTTGACGCCTCTAATTTATCCTTCCACTGAAGAAAATAGTTCCAATTTATACAGTAATGAATATATGCAGTTATAAATGCTTTCTGTATCAGAAGGTAGCTTAAAGCAGGTTCAAAGTAAAGCAGAATGCGCCTTATGGCGCATTCTGCTTTACTTTCAACCTGCTTTAAGTGGTCACCTGTCTTCAAAACTAGAAACAGGCTATGGGGTAATGGGTTAATACTACGTGTATCATTATGTTAAAAAAAATTATACTTGGATTGTCATGCATAAATATATATATTTTAACGCCCTAACTGTCTTACCCAACTACATTGGTATTCGTAAACAGTTTAAATCCTGCTTAGATACCAATTGTTGTTGTTGTTGAGTTGCCAAATCAACACCTCATTTACATCAATCTGTAATTACGAGGTATTGATCTAGAAATCTGAATCCTGATCAGAAAACCAGAGTTACAAACAATCTGGATTATAACCCTTTCAGTACCTGAACTGACTACAATACTTTATTTTATAATGGATTTATCCATCAATCGAATCACTGAAAGGGTTACACCTTTTTGGCAGCCTTCAACTGTATCATGCCAGACGATTCCGGGTCGTTTCGCGCCCAAGCCGTTTCCTCCCTGGTCGTTTCCACCCTGGTCGTTTCGCTCCCAAATGAGACCCGAGTCGTTTCGCCCCCTAAGGGCTAGTCGTTTCGCCCCCCAATTTTATAAACTTACTAAATATATGTATGTTATCCTATAAACTTAAGTTTTAAGTTTCATGTAATAAAAATGAATAGAAAATCATTATTAACTTTCTCCCAATTTGTATTTGTAAAACAATAAAAGTGTGAAAAATATAATGTATCGTGTTATTTGTTCTTAATACTTCTAATACTTTTGTAAATTTATGTCATATTTGAAATTTGTAATCATATTTATTAAAGAATAGCTACAAACAATTTAATAATAATTACATTGTTGTTGTTTGATTGTATTAACTGTTTAAACATAACATGATTGCCATAGTAACACATAATTATCTTAACACTTGAATGTGTTAATATGACGACAATTTGTTATCTTTCACTCACGTAAGTGTCAAATAATTCGCGTAAAGAATGTCCACGGTACCATCAAACAGGTGTTAATTTGCTTTGTTTATTGCACCTTGTTTGTTGCGTTTTTCACGAACTTTGATGTTTAATGAGGGATTATAATTAAGAAAACCAAACCCGTTATTTAAAATTAGAAACAACCGATTTGAATAGAAATCGATTTTGATAGGTTTACGGTAATTACAGGTTGGGATTAAATATTATTGAACGATGATTCGATGAAAATAAGAGTAAATCGAGTTTGATTGGTTTTTTTAGATAATTATATTGTATATCCAACTTTATTGGAAGACGGAAAAAAAGATACTAATAAAAGGTGGTTTTCGAGATGTTCTCATTATATCGCTCTTAATTGTTGATAGGCTATAATTTACGTGCGTGAGTGAAAAAAGTTCTAAGACAGGATTTGTGAATAGTGACTTAAAATACTGTTGTGTCTTTCAAATAATAGTGGATTGAGGAATAATTAAGTAAGATAGTGGCATATGCTGTGGTTCACTTTGTTTTTTGTGTTCACAATGAGTGGTATTTGCATAGCATGCGAGAAAGTGGTACGTAAACTACAAGAAGCAATAACATGTGACGGTTGTGGTCGATGGCACGTGCAATTCAGGTTAGTTATTTTATTATTTATTATTTTAAAAAAAACATGTTACCACATTCACTGCCATGATAATGTATTAACCATTTCACCAATTTATCCCGAATATATTGGTTAATTGCAAAAAGCTTGGATACTGATCACTTGCAGAATATAATTCGGCGTATGATCAGGATTAAATCTGTTTGATATTTTTTGAATTTAGTCTATTTATATATAAAATAACATTGAAATACAGACGATCAACTTTTAGACAGGTTGATGCCATGCCCGATAATGGATTATAGAAATTGTAATTTTTTATATCGTTGCTCATTAAGCACGTGCATTGAGGAATTTTCAATGTCTTGAATTTGTTAGTTTGGTCATCTGAAATATAGATCTATTTCATATATTTCGATTTCACTGTAGCCATGTTGCCTTAGATTTAAGAATGAGAATTAAACTATTTTTAAAAATATTGAATATGTAATATTGCCGTGCACGTAAAACATGTGCATTATTACCATGGTTGTAACTATTAATATATTATTAACCTGCAGATTTAATCTTTATGTATTAACTTTCTCGAATACAAGTAGTTATTTATAATAAGTTGAACCCTAACCAGATGCCGAGTAACTCGGCGTTTGATCAGGATAAAAACTATTTGATATTCCACCATGTATTTAAAATTTTCATTTAACCGTATGTTTAAAATCTTAGGAACAAGTGCAGAACGAGGACAGACGATAAATATCTTTTAGAGTTGACTGTAGTTATTTTCTCTAAGATTTAAGAATACGAATTAAAGGGTATTTAACAAATAAGGAATGTAATATTGCCGTGCACGTTAAACACGTGCATTACTACCATGGTAGAAAATGTCTAAAAAATCTGCAGATTTAATTTTTATGTATTAACTTTCACTGATTATCTCGAATACAAGTGGTTATTTATTAAAAGTTGAACCCTAACCAGATTCGGAGTAACTCGGCGTATGATCAGGATTAAAACTATTTGATATTCCACCAGTCATTTAATATTCGAACCACGGGTCTTTGGATTCCCGGTCGCGGCTGCTGATTTTTTCATTAGGTCTTTTTACGATATATACGTGTATATAGAACTACTTGGACAAAGATTTTTCATTACGTCTTTTTCTGTTATTTCTATCCAGCATCGAGTTCTTTCTTCACTTCTATACATATATATATATTCTGTTGTTCGTCATATTTTCTTATGTGTTAACCCTTTGCCTGTAGGTTGCGACTTTCTTTATGGTGGCAAACAGTTCAGATCCAGATCATACGTCGCGTCAAGCGGCGGATGATCTGGATGCAAACAGTTTAACACTCGTCTATTTGTTTCTTTACCTAAAAATGTATGAATCTAAAATTAATAAATTTTGAAAACAATTTCTAAGTACATGTAATCGATTTCATCGCAGGATAAGGGTTAAATAGTGCTGTCGCTTTCCATGTAAATATATCTTCTGTTGTTTGTCATATTTTCATGTATGTGCAAGGCACATATCAACAGTTGTGTGTATTTAACAGGTGTATTCCCGATATCGATTGATATCAAAACAAGAATTATCTCATATTGGTCGAAATTGATACAATCAAGCTCAAACAACCTTGCACAAAATGTATATACTTACCTCAGGTCCAAATATGACGTATGTCCTCCAGGAACTCAAACTAAACTTTTTACATGGCTAAATAATATCAGAAATATACTTACCTCCACTGGCTTCATTGACATTTGGCGTACACAGATATTCCCTAATCCAAAATGGTTAAAAAATGCAATCAACCAAAAGCTTAAAGATCTTTATATAGGTGAATGGTTCCGAACCATCGATGAATCTAGTAGCTGTATCACTTATAAATTGATAAAACACAAATTTGAATTTGAAACTTACCTTTTAAAAACGCCACCCTGTTACTTAAAACAAATGATTCAATTCAGGACTAGAAATCACAAGTTACCAATAGAAACTGGAAGATGGTTAAATATACCTCGTGAAAACAGAATATGTCCTCTATGTCACCGAGAAATAGGGGACGAGTTTCATTATATTTTCACATGCACTCATTTTACTTGTTCACGTAAGCAATTCATTTACGATAAATACTATAGGAGACCTAACATTGTGGTGTTTGATAAACTCATTAATACACGAAACACCAGTGAATACCTAAAATTGTGCAAATTAGTAAAAATCATAGTTGTCCATTTTCAGAAAATGTTTAAATAGTCGATGTGTGACAAATATACTGTTGTTAATTGTTTTAAAGTGTATTGCATTTTTCTCCTCAATGTTTTATACTGACTTAATGTTTTGTATTACCTATGTGATTAACAAGTGAAAGGCTTTATATGTAGTCAATGCTGTGTGAGGGATTAAAATAACATGGAGAGTTCCTATAGGAACTTACTACATTGTTATGGTCCTGTACTGGCGGTTTTCTGATTTAATGGATCAACATCCTATTTCAAGATCTAAAACTGTGTCAATGATTATAATTTATCAATCAACGTTTGACTTTAAATAGCCTATTTATAGCCCATTTGTATGTTTGCATGCATCATTTACTATCTGTCTTTCTTTTGCCTTTGTCTCTCCCATTTTTCATCTCTCTCCCTGTCTGTCTATCTGTCTTGTCTGTCTGTCTGTCTGTGTCTCTCTCTTTCTCTCTATCTCCCTACCATCTCTCACACTTATATTACTCACGCAGATTGAATCTATGTATTTCATTTCGACAGAGGCTCAATTAATGCGTGCAGGCAGTGTATATACCCCATCAACCACGTTGTCTCATTTTTTCTCTACTACACACTGATCACGTATATTGGCTCTCTGCCGTACGTCTCGACAGAGGTCCAATGTAAGCGTGAAAGTGTTCAAATAAATTATACAGCGAAAGAGACGTTACTCTTCCCCGTTTAATGGTAAACGCATCTCATTAAATGTAGAAAACGATAATGTTGAACAGTTCCGCCTATTATCTTATCTGAGTGACATGCAGTTTGGAACCTAATCAGACGCCGGGTTACTCGACGTCTTATCTGGATCCAAACTGTTCGCAATACTAAATTTAATCTAAGCGTAAACACTTTTACTGGCAAATAGCGACGTCTTATCCACCGTAGTACAACAGGGCCTTCATATTTTGTGTTTTGATTCTGTCATCCTTTTCCTCATAACTTTATTTATTGATTGATTGGTTGATTGGTTGACTTACTGATTGATTGGTTGAATGGCTGAGTGTTTATTTGAATCATTCACTCATTCACTCGGCCATTCATGCAGTCACTCATATTCGTTCATTCATCTATGATACATTAACATGTATTATACGCATTTTGTGTTTGGGAACGTGTGTAATTATATTACAAACTATTGTTATACATGTCCTTAAGTAAAAGTGCTGTTAAATATCCTTATAATTTTCATTTCTTCATAATGGTAACTGAAAATGTCTGGCTTTCCCAGTATGTTTTGCTAACTTAAACATTCTGTTAATTATACCCGTATCTCTCCCGGAATCTAATAGTAAATAATCTTCTAAAATTTAACTAACTGATAATACACAAAATTAATTGTTTGTCAATATGTATGTTTTGTCTATGTATATACAATGTATAACGTTTTCCTCATGTATTCATGTATATCATGAACTGAGTGTAATAAAGGAAATTGAAAATTATACCATGTCATTGCACCGTGATAAGTTTCGTTTTCACGGGAAGGTCATGTAATTATTTTTTGTGAAGCAAACAGTTGCTAAACAGTGGTTAGATTAAAACCTAATTCAAACAGTACAAAACTTATCATAGTACACTGAATTGTAACAAACAGGTTCGAAAATCTTATAATAACAATACGGTAAAACAGTAAGGATTTTGATAAGACGCCGTTTATCCTGCGTCTCATCTGGCTCTTAACTGTTTTCAAATATAAATGTGTTTTAACATTGAAATAAATAAAAACTTTATTAGAAATGCGAAAGGTCTGCTCCGGTGGATATCTTTGTTTTCTTCAATACTTGTCAATATATTTATGTCGAACGTTGAAAAGGTAATAAAAAAAGGTATCTATTATACGTTTATATATAAATACTTAGAGTGCCAAAAAATTACTACCTTTTTATATGTGTTTCTCGTTAAGTTGCATGATCAGTATCCCGTCTTACAGTACTTGCTAACATCAAATTTCTATCTAAACACCCTTCGATGAAAATAACCAATAAATGTACGTTAATTTTAACAGAGATATACTGTAGTTACATATTTGATATTGGGTGCGAAACGACCAGGGGCGAAACGACCAGGGTGGAAACGGCTTGGGCGCGAAACATCCAAGGTGCGAAATTGTTTGGGCGCGAAACGTCTTGTCACCATGCCAGACTATGGCAGTGGTCCCCATTCTTTTCCGCCTAGATACATAATAATCTCAGTATCTGACCAGGATCACAACAGTTTGACACTCTTATTGTTTCTGTACAGAATAAGCTTGTAGTGAAAATAAACACATGGAGTTTCTGCATTAAGCAATCACATGTCTTAATTCTTTCAACACTACTGACCTGTTTAAAATGAACACATTACATTTGCAAACAGTTTAGATCCATATCAGAGGGCTCCTATAGGAGCCCTCTGATCTAGGTTCACACTGTTTGCTTATTAATACCAGTATTTATGAAACTACCCAGAATTCGAAGTAGACTGGCTTATGTTTGAATAACTAAAATGATCCATAAGGAAAACTTATAACCCACAAGAGTTATCTAGTGTTGAAATAGTTAAAGATTAAGCTAGGCTTTTCTACGGAAATATCACTTAATGCAAGATTTACAGTAATTCTTTAACGATTTCCTCCGTATAGGAACAGGAACGTATATTTTCATATACGTTCCTGATATGAACCATAGACATCTCAATCTACTACTTCAAACATGTAACACATGCGAGTATGCTACGATATTGCTGAATACAGGTGGCAGATACAGCGCTCCCTCTCTATAACGACATCCCATTGGGAGACAAAAAATGGTGTGTATTGTTCCGAGGGAGTCGTTATAGGGAGGGAAATTGGCTTACATTTGCAAACAGCTTTAATCCAGATCAGACGCCGCAGCTGTTTGTAGCTGGTCATTAAGTGTTTTACTCTGAAATGGTCAAATATGTAACTTATAGAAAAACAGCAGACGACAATTTTAATCAGACGATTTTGCAGCAGTGAAAATGTTAGACTAAATTGTTTTGTTTTGGGAACATCGGTGAGCGTCGTTGTAAGGAGGGAGTCGTTGTTGGTAGGGCCGTTGTAGGGAATTAGCGCTTTTACAACAAAAGTGATGCAGAAATATCTTACAGGGCCGCAAGGGAGATTAGTTTGCTGTCTGTACTAATAGTGTTACCCTCTTGAAATAAAGTCTTTATTATTATTATTATTATTATTATTATTACAAATCCTTAAGTCAGTTTGTTATAGGTAATTTGCAATTAACCCATACCTCTATAGATACGCCTTTCATTTATTCATCCGCTAAATGAAATAGATCCAACTTTTACAATCATGGATATGTATCATAAGAAATGTTTTCTAAATTCTAGCAGATAATGGCTTAAAGCAGGTTGAAAGTAAAGCAGAATGCGCCTCCAGGCGCATTTTGCTTTACTTTCAGCCTGCCTTAAGCGGTCACATATCTTCAAAACTAGAAAAAGGCTATGGGGGAATGGGTTAATAAATGCTTTACTAGAATAACTTACTATCCAAGACTGACCATATCATTCTATGCAAAATACTTCAAGCAAGTCACAAACAAAGCAGAAAATATCAACAGTACCCTGTGTCTCCACTTTCTGCTTACTTAGTGTCTACTTTCTGCTTGCTTAAAGCAACCATCCGTCTTAAATAGTGAAAACAGACTATAAGAGAAATGGTGCTGTAAATATAATTGTTATACATTGACCTGAGAAAAAATAGTCATAATTGATATGTATTATGTAAAGAATAAAACAAATAAATTTTTAATATTTGGTATATGCTGATACTGAAACATTTGTCAAAATGAATAAAATACTGCATTGTACTTCTGTACTCTTCAAACACAAGAAGAGACCGTATAAAACACTGTATTAGGTAGGAGGTGGTATTCACATGTATTTTAGGCTTAATTATAAACACATAACTAACATGGACAATTTCATCTTCAAACCATAATAAAGTAGAGACAGTATAAAACTCTGTATTAGGTATGAAGTGGAGTTCCCATTTGAACGAAACAAAACGCAAATTTAATGCAACAAATAGGTAAAAATAATAGTATTTTGAAACTGTAGAATAAACAGTTTTACCTTCACTTTAAACCATAAATAAATTTTGGGAAATAATAATGTCTTTCTTCACTGTATGCAGGGCTGCCATAAGTTGACATGAAAAATCCTAAGATTTCCAAATTTGCATTTTTCAAGTACGAATTCACGAATCATACCTTTACCCCATAGCTTGTTTCTAGTTTTGTTGACACGTGACTACTTAAAGCAGGCTGGAAGTAAAGCAGAAAGAGCCCCTTCGGAAGGCATATTCAGATGGTAACTTAGAGTAGGTTAGAAGTAAAGCAGAATATTCATATAGGGGCATTCTGTTTTATTTTCAACACGCTTTTAGTTACCACCTCTCTCCAAAACGTAAATCAGGCTATGGGTCAACAAGCCCAGCGCTTATTAAGCGTTTGAGTTGAGTCTGAGTTTGTTCTCAAGCATTTAATTGGTCATATTTAAGCCTTGAGAATGATTTAACCTATTCAGTGACACCAATCTCATAATATATTAATATATGCCCTTCAATCTCATACCGGTATTTAAACTTCCGCATCGTGGATCGAGCTCAAAGTATTTCTACATTTAATCGTGATCTATTTTGTTTTCACCTGTCAGTATGGTTGGAGGGAGCAGTGATAGAAATAATCTAACAAATATTAGAGACCCATATATTTACAGTTTACCCTTGAGTAGTACACTTGTCCTGTGTAAACCTTGATGGCGCAGTCTGCACTGTTTGTCATTTTGCAATACAATGTATATTGTTGTAAATAACAAAAAAATACTAAAAATAATCACTTTAAATGAACTGAACAATATTGAAAACTGGGTATGCAGAGCTCCAGATAAGGGTAGTTTTTCAAAAACTAAAATCTTTATTTCTGAATTAAACCCTATAGTGTCACTACTCATTAGAATTGTCTCGAAGAGACGATTCTAATGAATAGTAACAGCATAGGATTTGGTGCTGAAATGAGTGAGAAAATGTTTGATTTGTTGAAATAATTACCTCTTATCTGGAGCCCTGGGTATGTCCATTTAAAGTTTCAGGGGTAATACTAAATCCATTACTATGTCATGATTATAAAATGATTTAAAAATAACAACATTCAAGTTATATCTATACAATGATTGAGTTGGGGTTTACGGTACCGCGACACATAAAATAGTAATATGGCGCCGAGATATATCTATACATGTACAAATGTTCAAACAGGGAAGAACAAGTTATTACATTATTTCCCAATTAATGAGATTGTGCTAAAACAAGTAGCCCATTTCAAACAGTTTAAAGCCAGATAAGATACAACGTAATCCACCATCTGATCAAACTCCAAACTGTTTGGAACTCAGAATTTAATAAATAATAATCAACATTTTCTAAATCCATTACATTATGTAACTGCTAATGTTTTGTGTACATGAGCAGCACTGATGAATTCTCTGATTGTGGCTGCGGCACTTTGTGACTTGTGAAGATGACGTCGTTTAAACTTGTTTGCCAGTGATGACTTATGATGCTGTAGTGTGTTTTGTCATAGTTGTACAGGGCTGGCTACATACGGTTGTTGTTGTTGTTCTGTTGTTTTTCAAAGAACATGAAATCCTGAAATAGATCAACAAGTCCATGTCTGATAAATTCAAATAAATATAAACCAGTGTAAAACTGGCACTAAAACACAGATAAAATTGTCTTATTTACAGGGTAGGATATAACTGTATTTTCAGAGGAAATGTTGATATCCAATTCACTTGCAACCATCAGACTGTTATATTTTCACGAGTGTCAAAGTCATTTATGACAACCATAACATCTCATGTTCACTCATGAATTACATCTTCATCTTCCACTGTAAAAACACAGTTTTTCTTTTTTATTTCATGCTCTTATATGACATTTGAATTATAATATTTGACAATTGAAAGCGAGAAAGTAGAAACTTACGGCATTTACAAACATAAATAACAAAACTTAGAAAATAGTTTTAAAATGTTTTTAAATAAACTCATCAAAATAATTAAAGGGTCATGCCCTTTTTATTTCAACTGAGTTTTTTTTAAAACCCTTGTATGGTGCAAACTAATGATGAAATAGAATCTGTTTTGCTGATCGAAACGCCTTACTAGATAATGTTCTAATGGAAATAGTCTCTGAAATTTCGCTATATTTGGAATAAATCTAAAATATATTTTTTACCCCTAAAAATATATTGTTGATATTATTGTAACATGGAAATTTTATTATCCTTGTTGAAGGTATTTTAGAACAGTTCAACACATGTCACATTGTGTTTGTACACTGGCGTGAACACAACCGAATTCTAGCAAGTTTTCGAAGCACACTATCGATTTCTCAAAAATTGTGGATGGACATTATTACAACATTTTGTATTTTGAGGGTAAAAACTATTTTTTGGCAAATTTGATTTTTTTTTTTAAAAATATTTCTTACGAAATTGATACTGCTGGTGTTGAGAAACATGGATCTGAAAACCATTTTGCTCTACGATGACTACTAATGTCCATAAGCAGTTTGATAAAACGTGCAGTTGAAATAAAGGCCTGACCCTTTAATATTATTTTTTGAGTATACCTTAAATCATTAAATTCTGAATAAGGGCGTGGGATTGTTTTTCAAAGCATTGTACATAAAGTAAATATATAATAATTGTCAGACTCTGTTAAATTCATCACACTCAGATTTTTGATTAACATGCAAGTATAGAAGCATTGACCACAAGAGTTGGCACTTACACACTTTCACTATACACGCTTGTGATATATCAACACAGCAAAAGTCAGTGCGAGCGCCTGCGCTATGCCAAACTATCATTCATTTAGATGTGGTCACGTGATAGCGGGGCAAATAAATTCAAAACTATTCCCATACTAGACTGCATATATCTTGCTTCGTTACTCTTTAAACTGATTATACATCTGATAGTGTGATATGTGTGTAATTGTTTATATTTACAATCGCCCCATTCAATTCCATTGACAAAAAGTGTGTTCATTTCATATAATAAACCAATTTTCGAGAGGGCGGGATTTGTGAAAAAGTTTCGAAGGGGAGGCGGGGCATATGCAGTTTTCATTCGCGAATTAATATTTGGAACTTGGGGCAGCAAACATTTGGCGGATTTTTTCAAAATTGTTCTCAACCAATCTATGCCTTCCTACTAGTGGAAACCATGATTCCCGACTAATATTCTTCTTTATAAATGAGATAAATTGCAAAAACATTGACATAAGAATCTACCTTATAAACAGCGGCCTATATCTGTGTTTCTTTATGACAATAAAACCCCGATATATTTATCCTACTTTAAAATTACGTCACTTCTAATGACGTCATAAATCGGCATTTTTCGCGCCAAACTGTCAAGTTGTTGACAATGGAACCTATTTTTTCTGCTTTCGAATGTACACAGATTCAGTAAATCGGTCATGGCTGTTCCTTATAGGGTACACATTATTCGTGTTATCGACCTCTAATATGGATTAAACATACATGCGTACTGACAAAATGTTTATTTAATGTTATAAATTACAGCAAATATATTGTAAATATAAGAAATGAACTGATTTTTTTCGGCGTTCAAGCGAAATGAACGACAGAAAAATTCGGCAAATACTATGAATCGCTAGCGCGATTCATGGTATTTGCCGAATTTTTCTGTCGTTCATTTCGCTTGAACGCCGAAAAAAATCAGTTCATTTCTTAAGTATTGGCACTGCGGTGTACTCGCTTTGATAGAAGGATGCAGTGTATATTGTTTACTTTTTGTTTCAAAAATTTACTTGTTTACCTTAAAAACTCATGTTTACCATAGAAACCGTATATGAAAAGCAAGGAAATTACATAAAATTTAAAAGAAAATTGTCTGTTTCTTGGTAAAATTCGAATTCACATGTATCAAAGGATTGAAATACTCTACAGGGCTGCCATAAGTTGACATGAAAAATCCTAAGATTTCAAATTTGCCTTTTTTAAGTGCGATTTTACGAATCGTACCTTTAACCCATAGCCTGTTTCTTGTTTTGTTTGTTGACACGTGGCTACTTAAAGCAGGCTGTAAGTAAAGCAGAATGTGCCTTAAGGCGCATTCTGCTTTACTTTCAGCCTTCTTTAAGCTACCATGTACTAGAAAAAATCCGAAGATTTAGGAAAAATCCGGAGAAATGGCAGCCCTAAATCTATGGAGCGCATTCGTTGCCAAAAATCCAGACATGCAATCACCCAGTTTTCAATTATTGTTTGGCCAAAAACGATATGTATTTGTATAAATGTCGTTTAGAATCATGCAAACTTAACATGTAAATGTCTGTTTACATGTGTATACTGTATTCCATAAAAAGGTATTTATAGTTTATACTTTAAACACTTGCAATTCTTTCATGTAAAGCTGTTAACAAGGGAACCAAAATCCACGATTTAATGTTACTTTCTAAGACAGAACTACATATAACCAACATTTGAAATAAACATTTTCCGCCTGGAAGAATTGAAAGTACGCTTTGCGAAAGACGTTTCACCTTTTGCAAACAGACACCATACAATGAACTTCGGATATTCGCCAATGTACAACGGATAATGGAGAAAGTAACAAATGAGTCACGAGGGCGTGTCTTAGCTACATAAGCCCCTCCTTCGACGCGTCAATTTTCCTTCGTGAAGTTTCGGTATTTCCTAGAACGTATGCCAAGAACTCTGAGGTGTTCCGAGTGACTATAATTCTGCTTTACTTTCAACCTGCTTTAAAGGGACTCGCAACCGGATGGTGTTCTTGTCAAAATAAAATAAAATACTCAAATAAAAGCAAATTTGTGGCATTATTTGGCTTTTGACATTAAAAACATATGATCAGTCTCAAGAATCGTCACCGAATCTTAGTTTTTTAGATATTTTCCATCGTTTTTCCATAGCGTTAGCTAACGGTATAGTTGTTTTTGTTGCTTCTCTACACGGGGTCAGACATAAACCCGAGCCGAATAATGTTCTATTAATAGCTATCATTGAAGTACGTTAATTCGCTACCATATATATAGAGAGCGTCCGTAGCCGAGGGCGTAGAGGCGATGCCTTAATTTTCATTTTTGTCTCCGCATGGATGGTCACGGGTTCGAATCCCACCAGAGCCTCTTCTTTTTTTTTTGGAAATGCATTTTTTAACAGAATTTATTATCCTAAACTAAATTTTACCCATTTATATAAGCATTTGACCTATATTTACAAATTACTATTTTTAATGCTTGATCCGGTTGCGAGCCTCTTTAAGTAGTCACCTATTTTCAATACTAGAAATAGGCTATCAGGTAAAGGGTTAATGTTACTATAAGTCTTCACAGGTACACTGTTTCAAAGGACCCATAGATGCACCAATAGGGTTCAAATGGTTAAAGAAGCTGAGCCCACCTTAAAGCAGGATAAAAGTAAAGCAGTTAATCAAAAGCTGACAATCAAAAGTAGCCGAACCAATTGTACATCAGGCTTGCTGATATTTATATTCGCATACATATTTTATCACTTTTCTATTGTCTTGTCTGGTTTCTACTTAAGCAGGCTTTCAACTGGTCTCAATGCAAAAAGTAGGGAAAAGGTAGGAGGTTTACCAGGGGAAAAGTAGGAAAAAGTAGGAAGATTTTCAATAAAATAGTAGGAATGATAGGAACTATTTGATACAAATGTGTACAAAATTACCTATGGATTCATTGTGCTCATAGATATAAGTCAACTGCAATCCTGAATGAAAGATAATCTCTGTTTGATCCTTGGTTATAATTTGACTCATCAGACACCAGAGATGATCGAACAGGTGTAGGGGGGTAACGGGGCACTCCCACATGAAAATATTGAAATCATTTCCTGCGTTCTGGGCCATTCTGAGGGTGCTTGAAGACTTATTTGGCAAAAAGTAGGAATAGTAGGAGGTTTTGGTAGAAAAGTAGGAAAAGTGGGAAGGTGATTAAAAAGTAGGAAAAAAGGTAGGAAAGTAGGGAAAATGTAGGAACGGTAGAAGGCCTGCTTATGTTACTCTGTTCTGTCAGATTGTGGATTGCTTAATACCATGTGTTGTGTGTGCGATATTCTCTATTGTACTTTTCTCTTACAAAAATATTATGTGAGCATTGGCAGCTACATATTCATTTTATTCAACAGCTTTATTAAGAATGATAATAAACAAGCATGTTGGCTTCTATACATCACATAAACAATCTAAAGGCCTAATTAATTGATTACATAGATTGGTACAGTGCTCCCTCTCTACAACAACATCCAATGGGAGACACACATTGTGTGCAATGGTCGGAGGGAGTCGTTATAGGGAGGGAAAATGGCTACATTTGCAAACAGCTTGAATCCAGATCAGACGCTGCGTGACGCGGCGTCTGATCTGGATTTAAGCTAATTGTCACGCGTAATTATGTGTTTTCTGTCAAAATATCATTTATGTAAGAAAAACAGCAGATATCAATTTTAAGCAGACGATACTGCAGCAGTGCAAGCATTAGACATAATTTTCTTGGCAACATCGGCAAATGTCGTTGTAAGGAAGTAGTCGTTGTTGGGAGGGCCGTTGTAGAGAGGGAACACTGTAGTCTTCTGACCCAAGTTCTGTCATTATCCAGAACTTGGCAATATAGTCTAGAATAAAACTTACAATCAGGAACACAGCACCAATCATAACAGCTTTGATTTTCACATCAAGGTCCATTGGAACTAAAATAAACAACACAAATGAATGAAAAGTCAATATTAACCCTTTCGCTGTCATAAACAACTAAATGCTACTTTTCAAACAATTTGGATCCTGATCAAAGGCCCCATAATGCAGTGTCTGATTAAGATCTAAACTAGTTGACGCTCATCCCGATATTTCGCAAGTCATACCACCTTAAGTGTGACATTGAAATGATAAAGGATACATCAATAATAAAACAGGCAACAATAAGTCAGTGAAGGGCTAAAACATCGTAAAAAGTTGGGTAGTGAACGAATTAAAATTTTGTCCTGTTATTAGTTTATATTGACTATTCTAACACATTCAACCCTAGCGACGAGTGTAATAGTTATTTACAAACAGTGTACCTGTGAGGAGAACACTTGTCCCATGCAAACAGTGTAGACACTGATCAGAGGGCTCCTTAAGGAGCCCTCTCATCAGGGCTTACACTGTTTGTCATTTTGAAATATAAAAATCAAACTTAAATAGTCAAAAATGGACTAGATTTATTTTGATATTGGAATTGTCCATTAAAATTTCCAGGGGTGAATGAGTTGATACAATGCAGACCTTGATAACGTAGCTCATAGACCTGATCAGAGACTACACTGTTTTCGTACAGACATTCTGTCCTACTTCAGTCTGCAATGTTCCTAGGAAAATGTTCATTTATTTTATTATCCAATGTAATAGTTAAGATGATAGCTATTCATAGTGGACATTTTTCATATGAATATTTAGTGGGAGATATGTTAAAGCTAACTATTTATTGTAATGAGCTCTTGTATGATTAATTCTGTATATTACTTACATTTGAATTGTTGCTACACACTATATACATATTTTGAGACAGACAGACAGACAGAAAGTAAGAGAGAAAGATATAGAGAAAGAAAGAAAGAGAGAGAGATATAGATAAATAGAGAGAGAGAGAGAGAGAGAGAGATTTAACCGTAAATACTCCATAAATACACATTTTTATACATTTAATTAACTCCTACACTAAAGTAAATAGTTTTATTTTCTATGTACAGCCATGAATACAGGGCTCCAGATAAGGGGGAGTAAACTGAGCAAAACCAACATTTTCTCACTTATTTCAGTACCAAATCCTATGGTGTTACAGTAGTAAATACGCTATTCCTACCGACTCTACGCGTTCGTTAACCGTTCACTATCAGTTTATTATCCGTTTCGTTAAACGTGTTTCCTAGCCGTTTCTTTACGCGTGTATATACGCGTTTAAAAGAGCCCGGATGAAAGGGTCATCACTTAGCCGACAGACCCTTTAGCTTCAGCGGTTTACACATCCAGCTTTATGACATGTCTATTACAGAACATTAGGTGGTATCGCAGATAACATTGCTATCTTTAATTGGTAATACACTGTTATCTCCCGATATCTGAGCGGCGGGTGATCAATGCTTGTTCTAATTGATTGGTTACAGGCGGGTGGTAAGTGCCTGTCGATAAGATCCGAAATCTCCGTGTGAAACGGATAAATCGCAACATCTCTGGTATATTCGTTTATTAACGCGTTTAAACAGGTTAAGATCGTTAGGCGTTAAGCGTTCGTTAAGCGTTCACTATGCGTTTCTTACGCATGGATTAACGCGTAAATGGGTAGGAATAGCGTATTTACCACTGTACTACTCATTAGAATCGTCTCTTCGAGACGATTCTTATGAGTATGGCACCATAGGGTTTAAAGCAGAAATAAAGATTTTAATTTTTTGAAATACTCCCCTTATCTGGAGCCCTGATGAATATTCACCATGAGAAATACTTTCAATATTTTAGAAGATGGTTGCTTAAAGCAGGCTGTAAGTAAATCAGAATGCTCTTTTAGCAACTATCTGCCAAACAGTTGAAAAAAGCTATGGGGGGAAAAGTTAAGTAAAGTTCAGTAAATATAACATTCAGTAAAGCCTCTCTTTATTCCAACCGCCTCTTTATTCCAACCGCCTCTTTATTCAAACCATCTCTATCTATTACACCACCTCTCTGTTACAACCACCTCTATATTCAAACCACCTCTCTATTACGACCACCTCTCTATTATGACCGCCTCTTTATTCCAACCACCTCTATATTGCAACATCTCTCTATTACATGTGACCACCTCTCTGTTACAACCATCTCTCTATTACGACCACTAAATTGTGTTTAGTATTAGGTATTTTATCTAAGGTCACTGCTTTAAGCAAGATGGCAATAAAACAGAAAGTTCCTGTATAAACTTTTTGTTAATACTGTCACCTTGCTTTAAACTGTCCCCTGTCTGTTAACTCTTTCCTCCCTGAACTTTAAATAAACAATTCCAGTTTCCATTTTAGTCTAGTTCATTTCTGACTTTTAAGGGTTGTTTTGTCAATGTTTGGCATTATGACAAACATTGAATACCCTGATCAGAGGGCTCCTTTCGGAGCCCTCTGATCTGGGTCTTCGCTGTTTGCATAGGACAAGTGTACTATTCACATGTACACTGTTTGAAAAAGACACCTATATGCGGGACTAGGGTTCAAAGATCAATTAGCCATGGATTTAGTGGTTGTAATAGAGGGGTTTTACTGTGGTATCATTAACATTTCTGGCAAAGTGATTTTCCATCTGAAGTACTTACAAGACACTCCAAAGGTGTCTGCGTCTGTGAAGAGCTCCCTGCCAAATCCACTCCACTGTTTGGTTATCTTGCCAACCTCAGCCGCCCCATCACGTGAAAACACCTAAATAATATAAACAGTATTAAACCAACCCAACCTTTTAATAACCTTACAGGCTTCAGTCGCTCCATCATGCAAAAACGCATAAATAATATATATAGTATTAAACCAACCACAGTGGAGAAAACGTTATTCTTTCCCGTTTAAACGCCAAGGCTCGCTTAATAACATTTCGATTATAGACTTGTTTGAGATCAGCCTGTCTTAAACATCGACTCATGACAGATCCTATATTTCTTTCCCGTTTAACACTTTAACCCATAATTACGCCTTTTAACGCCTTTAATTTATTTCTCCACTGAAGAAAATAGTTCTAATTTATACAGTTATGAAAATATATCATAATAAATAATTTATATTTTCTAGAAGATGGTAGCTTAAAGCAGGTTGAAAGTAAAGCAGAATGTGCCTTAAGGTACATTCTGCTTTACTTTTAACCTGCTTTAAGTGGTCAGCTATTTTCGAGATTAGAAACAAGCTATGGGGTTATGGGTTAAACGCGAGCGCAATACACTAAAATGTAGAAAATAACAACTTTTTGACAATTCTGACTATTGATATTAAGCTGAGGGACAAACAGTTTGGAGCCTGCAGACGCGGGGTTATCCACTTATCTGGCATCTGATCTGGCTCCAAACTGTTTGAAATGGAAAAAATGATTTTAACGTAAACACTTTTATTGGGAAAGAATAATGTTTTCTCAACTGTACACTGTTGGTCCATGTTGGATTACCTTATCAACCTCCAACCTCCCATCCCGAATCATGTTAAACACCTAAATACATGTAGTCTTAAGGTGCATTCTGGTTTACTTTCAGTCTGCTTTAAGATTCATTCGGATAGGATTTCGTCAGTTCTAGTAACTTCGGACACTTTACAAATTCTACAAAATGGAACTCGCTTCAGCATGCCAGAATTCTGTCAAAACTTTGGAAAGCAAAGCATTTGACTTTTGATGAAGACAAAACTAAGATTATTGACTGTTTCATAGAATTTGACTGATTGGTCATCCATTATCATAATTATGGTATTCATATTGCAATACAAAATTACTGTTACATACCTACAGTCACGTTTGTCTTAAGAAAACGACTTCCACAAATGTTTTTTTCTCTGACCTTCGTGTGTAAATTATAAATAGCTCTTGTATCCTAAATGTAAAGTGAAGTTTCAAATGTGATGTCACAAGCCTTCCTATGAGGTCATAAATCAGATCGTCCGAATGTACCAGAAAGCTTCTGCGATAGAAATTGATCAGGGGCCATGTTTGTTCACGGTGTGTATGCATTTTTAAAAATTCATTTGTTGGATTCTCTGTTGACTATTTTTAAGACTTTTTGTTGTGTTTGAGTTTTGGAATAAAAAATGTTACATTCATGCAAGGTGTACCGGTAAGAGTGGATGCGCGGATAAAGGGTTTAGGTGTTCAAACCTACCCAACACCAGGCTACATAAATAATTATTTCAGGACGTTTTGCTACCTGGATTTTGGCTTCCCTAGAATGTTCTCATCATGTAAGATGAATGTACAAAATAGAGAATAATTGTTTTTTTCAGTATAAGATAGAAATTTAATCCATTGAGTGAACATCAGACGTTATATTTTCACGAGTTGCGAAGCCACGAGTGAAAATATAACAGTCTCATGTTCACGAAATGGATTAAATTCGATCGTATACTGGAAAAATACAATTATTCTATTTATTTATGCTTTTAAGCCACTTTTTAAACGAAATTGTTTGACAATTGTGAAAGTGAAAGTACATGATTTACCCCGTGTTGAGCCCCAAGCTTACATCAAACACATTAACGAAACAGTTTCCCGTACGATGACGTCACTTATTTATTGATTTGACGTCATCCGAATTACGTCGTTGCTCCCGATTTTGGATTCGTGTTCTTCCGTTGAGTGGTTCGCGACAAATCGGACTGCCGGAATTTAACCATATGACACGATTGACTACGATTTTGGGGAGCCCTACGGGGAAAATTCATAATAAAAGCGCGCGTGGCGATAATCCCACTGATAAAAGCAGTGAAATTATCAAGTGGTAATCTACTGCTATTTCGTGGTAATCAACCGAAAAGCATAAATACGTATACTTATTTTCTCCGATGTAGGAATAAACTAACGGCGTATTTGTTTGGTAGTGGGAGAAGTGGTACTTGTCTTTAAAACTAGCAACAAGCTACTGGGGTAAAGGGTCAACTAACTGACTGACCTTGAACTCTGGCTCGAAGCAGGGTCCAGCACAGCACACACACACGGGACCAGCACAGGACAGAATCTCCTCATGGTTAGCATCCAGTATAGAGAACTTGGGCTCTAAACAACTCTGTCTGTAATGTAACATAATTTAATAACTAATAAACTATTGTCCCACATCTGTCTGAAATAGAACATACGAGGGGTGTTTCATAATTAATGCAACTAGATTAAAAACTTTAATAATAACTTTAATAAGTGCAAAATGCATGCGTGATATAGCATTCAAAAATGCCATTCTTCCCCTACACATAGAGGATCTTGTATGAGTGCTCATTATTTATCATTTTTAATAAACGAGTTGACTAAAATAATATGACGTGAGCCTTGGCGAGCGTCATATTAATTTTAGTCTACGAGTTTATTAAAAATGATAAATAATGAGAACGAATGTTAGATTCCATTTATCACATAACAAGTTTAAGCACCTACTAAATTAATTCAAAGCGTAATTTGTAGACCCTCTACTATATAGATTTTCCGCCAAAACATTACGTTGTTTACGTTAACGTCATTATAAATGACGTCATTTGGCGTTCCGCTACATGCAACACTTGTGGACGAACAGGTTAGGCCGGAACCCAAAAAACGATATTCCGGCCACTAGAGTAGTGGATTACGATATTTATATAATCGGTTTATGTCACTCCCAGACCACAAGTTATGTGATATAATGGTATAATGCATAGTTAAATCATATAACCAGATAAGTCACACCATGAGCCTAAATGACAAGGGCACTGAGCGGTTTTTGTGCATTCCGGAGTTAATGTTTAGAACAAATTTTGATACTATAATTACCATAACGGTTTTCTTATTTGAAATAATTTTATGAAACTTTCGGTCAAATGAAATCAGACAATTGTACACATATTTTGCAATTTAAAATTATATGCACACATATTTTGCAATTTAAAATTATATTATTTCACAAAATGACAAAAAAATAGGTAATATTTAACTCTTACTGAAAATAGCATAACAAGAGCCGTATATGGCCCTAAATTGCTCACCTGGAACCGTTGTTCTAAATGTAACATAATCTTGGTAAGCTGAGAAATTATGACAATATGACGGTGCCAAGTGCTGAGTAGATGATGCTGTGTGCCAACGCTCTTAACTCAGGGTACTGTGGTGTATGACAAGATTTTGTTAAGCCTTCATTGAAAAAATCTATTTTAGCTCCTGTGACCTATATATGCAACAGACCTAAACCATTTGAACAATATCTGTAAAGTACCTCTAGAAGTTTCAGCATGCCAAGTATCAAAGCTCTGGCCTTATAAGTTGCAGAGAATAAGATGTTTGAAGTTTCACTATATAGCTCTTACATGTAAATTTGTGACCTCCAGGGTGGGGCCATTTTTTGACCCCAGCGACATAATTTTAACAATTAGGATAGAGGACCTGTACTTGATGCTTTGTGCCAAATATCTAAGCTCAGGGTACTGTGATTTCAGACAAGAAGAGTTTTGGAAGATTTAACTGAAAATTTTCTATTTTTAGCTCCTTTGACCCAGATATGCAACAGACCGGAACCATTTGAAAAAGATTGGTAAAGTACCACTAGAAGTGTCACCATGCCAAATAACAAAGCTCTGGCCATATTACTTTCATAAAAGAAGAGGTTTGAAGATTTCACTATATAACTCTATGTAAATTTGTGACCCCGGGGCAGGGTTATTTTTGACCCCAGGGACATTATTTGAACAAAATTCATAGAGGACCTGTAGATGATGCTTTGTACCAAATTGCTAAGCTCAGGGTATTGTGGTTTCAGACAAGAAGATTTTTTAAGTTTTCATTGATACAATGTATTTTTATCTCCTGTGACCTAGATATGCAACTGACCGGAACTGTATTTGTAAAGGGCCTCTAGAAGTGTCGCCAAGTCAAATATCTAAGCTAGCCATTTTAGTTTCAGAGAAGAAGACTTTTGAAGATTTCACTATCTAACTTTATGTAAATTTGTTACCCCTGCCTGGGGCGGGGCCAATTTTGACCCCCGGGGCAATATTTGAACAATCTAAATAGAGAACCTATAGATGATGTCAAGTGCCAAATATCTAAGCTGTGGCCCTTGTGGCTTTTGACAAGAAGATTTTTTAAGTTTTTATTGATACTATCTATTTTTAGCTCCTGTAACCTAGATATGAAACCAACCGGATTTGTTTCAACAATACTTGTAAAGGGCCTCTAGAAGTGTCGCTATGCCAAATATCTAAGCTCTAGCTATTTTAGTTTCAGAGAAGATGTTTGAAGATTTCACTATATAACTCTATGAAAAATTGTGCCCCCTGGGCGGGGCCAATTTTGACCCCAGGGGCAAAATTTGAACAATCTTGATAGAGGACCTATAGATGATGTGCCAAATATCTAAGCTCTGGCACTTGTGGCTTTTGACAAGAAGGTTTTTTAAGTTTCCATTGATATGATCTATTTTTAGTTCCTGTGACCTAGATATGCAACTTTGAAAGAAGACCATATAAGGATCATTCCTGCCAAGTTTGGTAAAATTCCTACCAGCAGTCTAATAGGAGAAGATGTCATTTAAAGAAATTGTTGATGATAGACAGACGGACGGACACAGGACAATCAAAATAGCTCAACATGGCAAAATGCCAAGTGAGTTAAAAATGACACTACTAATAGCATTTGTTGAAACCTAGAACACATTTTGTTATATCAAACCAGGCCATAATTAAAGCAATTGAAGTAGATGTTCATGTTTAAAATCAAATTATAGATATACGAATCTAGAAAATTTCAAAGCGTTCAAAAATTCAAGTCACCAAAATGAGATTTTTATTTTTTTTAAGAAATTGAGATTTAAAACAGCTGAGCCTTTTAATTGTAATGAAATCTTATTTGCATTAAATTTCAAACATAAACTGATATATTTAAAAAACAAAGTATATAATTTTTACTTTTAAAAAGTAATTAGGTCAATAAGTAATGTCTGAAAAGTGCTATGTTCTAGTGCCCTTGAGAAGGGGTCATTTAGATTAAGTATTGTGATTTATCCCGTAATGTGATCTAATTGTACATTATACCATTGTGAAGGTGGGGAATTGCTCTTTCCAACGATATATCACACATGCATATTACAATTATTATATAGAAGTTATTAATGAAGTTGCATTGATTATTTAACACCCCTCGTATAGTGTCATGATTCACAACTCTGTCTGTTCAGCAAAATTATCTAACAAGAGGGCATTGAAGGCCCACCTGTTGTTATGGAGCCTAAACAAATTGTGGCTACGGACGGACAGACAACAACTTCTTTTTCAGGGGTATATTTATTCCATATCTTAGCAGATTGTAGCTGAAATCAGGGTAAAAGTAAAGTAGAATGTGCCTTAAACCTGCTTTAAAAAGTCACCAGCCTTAAAAAAAAAGAAACAGATTATGGGGTAAAGTGTTAAAACATGAATTCAGGGGAGATGAAATGGCCTAGGCCATTCCCCTTCCTCTCATTATCTTAACACAACTAGAAGAGAATGGCTTCAGTAAATGCGTAAATTAAAGGGGTAAAAAGGTTGTAATTGACTCATTCACTCCTGCAACATTGTAAGGACAATTCAGGTTTCCAATAAAGTCTAGCTCATCAAGGGATGTTTTCTGCCGTATATACAGTAGAGAATGTGTTATTCTTTCCCAATAAACGCCTTTACGCTAAAACTATTATTTCAATTGCAAACAGTTTCGAGCCAGATCAGACGCCGGGTAACCCGGTGTCTGATCAGGCTCCAAACTGTTTGTCACCAAGATAAACATGAATTATCAGAATTGTCCAAAAGTTGCACTTTTCTACGTTCTAGTGTTTTACGTTTGGGTTTCGTTTCGTTTAAACGGGAAATAATAACGTTTTCTCCACTGTAGCAAGATAATAGCCAGTGCCTTTTGGAGCCCTCTGATCAGGGTCTTCAACTTTTTCATAGGACAAAGGACTCTTCTAAGGTACACTGTTTGTTTATGACCTGTAAACTTGTTCCAATGGTTCAAAATGTTAAAAAGACCTCTGGTCAGGGTCTACAAAGTTTGCATAAGACAAGTGTACTCTTCACAAGTAAACTGTTTGTTAATGACCAGTATCCTCGTCGCTCCGGCTCAATGTTGGCCCCATATGACCATTCTGTATGTCGTGGTGCTGTAAAATCCAACTCAATCATAGGACTGAATGTGTTAATACAAGACCGTACACAATGACTCACTGTTGTCTGACGTATCCCACGATATTGCCCACTGGTGCCTCAATCGTCACTTCAAACGCACATCCATCAGAGCAGGCACACCACTGACAGCCTGCACAGCATTTAAACTCACGGGAAACACGAATCAGTTCCTGGATAAAAAAACATCAATGAAGGAACAGGTCTAAGAAGAATTGATCCAGAAATCTTCTTATTATCTACAAAGAAACAAGATGATTTGAGAAGCAACTCCAGTCAAGGCCTGTTTTTAAGTATGGATAAGATAGGACCAGCTTTAAGGACTGCAAAACAGCAGCCATAGCAACAGATGACATCATGCTGATGTCATGACATCAACTTGATGATGTGACATCATGATGTTGAAACCACATCAATTGACGACATCACAAATGACTTTTATCATCAAAAGCTGTGTAAACAACACACGCTTAGAAACCATGATGCCAAACATAGGTAGCAACCCTCAGGTATAAAAGTGAGATGCCACAATGGTTCATCTCATTCATTCTGATGAGTCCAAACAAGGACGAAACTAGTCAATGATATGTGACACCAAAGTAACATTCCAGCTGGGTTTTCTCTGGTCAGTCTCCTATATTTTTGTATAACGAGAGCACCGCAAACGGGTGCTGGATGCTCGACTTTCATATACTTGAGACGGCTACATTTTTCAAACTTAAAGAATGTGCATGGGTGTTTAATGCCCTATTGATCATAGAAGTTTGTAAGCAACAACAACTTAAACATACTTGGACAGTCTACATTCCATTTAATGGTAAACTATAAGTCAAAAGAAGGACAATATCTTTGCCTGCTTTACCTGCCCTGTTGTAATGAGTTGCCCTTTTGAAACTAAACAAGTATTCAAATATATTGGAAGTTTGAAATTAATAACTTTCTACAGTTACTGAATAATTTCATATACAAATTCTCAGTCAAACAAGGGCAATAACTCTGCATTGACAAATCCCATGGTTATCTGCTTTGTTGAAAGGTGATGCCCTTTTGAAATTGAACAAGTATTCAAAGTTTCAAGATAATACCTATGGTAATTACTGAGATATTTCAATTTACAAGTTTTATGTAAATAAAATCAAGGGCAATAACTCTGTGGTGGCAAATCCCCGATCACATTTCTTGTTTAAATGAGTTGCCCCTTTGATATAACACAGGTATTTAAAGTTTCAAGTTAATACCTTTGACAGTTATTAAAATATTGCAATTTACAAGTTTTAAGTAAAAAAATCAAGGGCAATTACTCTGGAATTACAATCACAGAGTAACCTACCTTGTTGTAATGAGTTTTCTTTTTAATACTTAACAAGTATTCAAAGTTTCAAGTTAATATCTTTCATAGTTATTTAGATATGTTAATTGATAACTTTGAAGTAAATAACACAAGGGCAATAACTCTGGATACACAAACCTCAGGGTTACCTGTCTTATTGTAATGAGTTGCCCTTTTGATACTGAATAACTATTCCAAGTTTCAAGTTAATATCTTTCATAGTTATTTAGATATGTTAATTTACAATTTTTAAGTAAATAAAACAAGGGCAATAACTCTGAAATGACAAATCCCAGGGTTATCTACCTTGTTGTAATGAGTTGCCCTTTTGATACTGAACAAGTATTCCAAGTTTCAAATGGATACCTTTGATATTTATTGAGTTATGTTAATTTTTAATTTTTAAGTAAATAAAACAAGGGCAATAACTCTGAAATGACAAATCCCAGGGTTACCTGCCTTGTTGTAATGAGTTGCCCTTTTGATTCTTAACAACTATTCCAAGTTTCAAATGGATACCTTTGATAGTTATTGAGATATGTTAATTTATCATTTTTAAGTAAATAAAACAAGGGCAATAACTCTGAAATGACAAATCCCAGGGTTACCTGCCTTGTTGTAATGAGTTTCCCTTTTGATACTGAACAACTATTCCAAGTTTCAAATGGATACCTTTGATAGTTATTGAGATATGTTAATTTATCATTTTTAAGTAAATAAAACAAGGGCAATAACTCTGAAATGACATATCCCAGGGTTACCTGCCTTGTTGTAATGAGTTGCCCTTCTGATACTGAACAACTATTCCATGTTTCAAATGGATACCTTTGATAGTTATTGAGAAATCAACTCTTACAAAAACCTTTTAAAGCAAAAAACTTAACCGACGCAGACGCAGTTGCTGACGCAGACGCAGATGCAGACGACAGGGTGACGACAATAGCTCGACTTTTCGAAAAAGTCGAGCTAAAAATCATCAGACATACTTTTTAACTTCAAATAACCCATATACAGGCAATACCTACAAGTTTCATGAATATGCGGCTAAAATATATTGGATATGAAGTTCAGATGTTACATACTTTTTACTTCTACATATTCTTTACAAACCTAGATTTTTTCAAAGCGATCATTCTGAACTAATTTACTGAAAGTAGGGCATAACTTGTGGGTCCTTTAGTACTCTAAAGCTTTCTTTTGATTTGACCTACTTACCAACCTTTTGACACCATGTAATCAACATTACTACAGTGCATAGATTTTGTAAAGGTGATCAGTTTGAGCAAGATTTATGAGTTTGAAGCAACAAATATAGCTCCTAGATTGTATAGAAAGTTTTTCTACATTTTTACCAACTGAGCTACATTAAACCCTATGTACGAGGGTTGTTATTTAAGTTCGTAGACTTTTTTCACAAAAACTTTAGTTATCGTAGCTGAAATATTAAACAAGCACCACTGGAAAGGTTGTTCTTTCTCTGATTATAAGATGTACTTTCATATCAGTACATAAAGCAATGGTAAAGTTATAGGGATTTGAATAAAGGCACCTAAGCAGATCAGGGGCACGGTCGAGCAAGAAAGTGACGTCAAGTGTTATTTACAACAACTTAAAGGTTCATTATTTTTCATGGTAACTTCCAGTGAGTTAAATAAATTTCTCACGGTGCTAATTTATCCATTTGTCATATGTGTCTATATACCCCAGTTCATTAAAGGTTGACACAATATTATTTGATCTGTTCACTAATTCGTTCACTTAGTTAAATTTAATGAATGTTTGCCTTACAGATCCAAAACGCCCGCATAGTTTGTTCTCTTTAATTGAGTTCATCCTTTTTTAAACCGGCCATGCCATTTGAAAATAAGTGCCAGACAACAAGCTATCATGTGCTATAATCTAGAAAATATTACCCATAATATATATTGATAACTGATTAAATTGGAACTATTTTCTTCAGCGGAGAAATAAATCATATCCGCTAAAAGGCGCTTCTATAAGGTAAAGGGTTAATTGAGTTCATCCTTTTTTAAACCGGCCATGCCATTTGAAAATAAGTGCCAGACAACAAGTTAATTTCATATTAGTTTTTACAAATCGTATTCGACGTCTCTGTAGGCGATTTACCTAATTGACCACACATTTTTATCAACACTCTTGTTTCGACGAAACAAAATGCTTACGCCGACAGATTAAAGTCTTGTCAAAACGAGATGCAACAACGTAATATTTTCAAATTTCAAGGACATGACGTTATAACGTCGTTTTTGTGTCATACGCTTTTGTAGTCAATTTTAACATCAAATGACATACTTATGGGAATGCTTTTAAGACGAACAAAATTTGAAAATGGCGTGCCCCGGGAAGCGTTACATGGGTTGCTATGGAGACCTTTTATTACCACTTGCAAATAATTATTTTGTAAAAATAAAGTATCATTGGAACAAGAAGACGTTATATATCAATAATATACCATTAGATACCACATATTTGATGACGTAGAAAAACAAGGATAAAAGTCTACAAACTTAAATAACAACCCTCGTAACATATTCATACATTGCAGGGCTCCAGATAAGAGGGAGTAAACTGAAGAAATCCACAATTTTCTCACTCATTTCAGCACCAAATCCTATGGTGTTACTACTCATTAGAATCGTGTTGAATAGACATTTCTAATGAGTAGTGACACCAAAGGGTTTAATGTAGAAATAAAGATTTAAATTTTTGAAATACTCCCTTTATCTGGAGCTCTGACATTGCCTAGCTTTTGTCAAGATGATCAATCAAAACGAGTTTGCAGAAGATTGCAAAACATATGGCCCCTTAACCATTTCCTCCCTGAAAGCTCAAATAGACAATTCTAGTTCTAAATTCAGTCTAGTCCATTTTTGACTTTTTATGATTGATTTTAACAATATATGTCAAAGTGTCAAACGGATCAGTGTAGAGCCGGATCAGAGGGCTCAAGGGCTCCTAACGGAGCCTTCTGATCAGGCTCTACACTGTTTTCATAGGACAGGTGTATTCCCCACAGGTACATTGTTTGCAAATGACGCATTTATGTGTGACTAAGGGTCAAAGAGTTAATTGGTCATAAGTGTTTTCTTTGATTTAACCAACTGACTCCTGAAGGGCTCCAGATAAGAGTAGGTAAACTTAACCCATTACCCCATTGTCTATTTCTTGTTTTGAAAAATAGACCTTATTAGAAAATAGAAAATATTTCTTCTGATAAATATTCAAAATTGTATAATTTGGAACTATTTTTGTCAGTAATGGAATAAATTAGAGGCGTAAAAAGGCGTATTTATGGGGTAATGGGTTAAAGGAGAACAATTTTTGGATATGTTCAGTTTACCCACTCTTATCTGGAGCCCTGCTTGGTTGACCTAATACATGACAACTGTAGTGAGGCTGGGTTTGAGATGTTACCTGGTTCATGTTGCCAAAACTATTATTTCCAATGCAAACAGGTTGGAGCCAGATCAGACGCCGGGTAACCCGGCGTCTGATCAGGCTCCAAACTGTTTGCCGTCTAGGTTAAAATCAAAAGTCAGAATAGTCCAAAAGTTGTCATGTTCTCCATTTTATTGCACTGCGTTTGCGTTTTGTTTGCGTTTCGTTTGCGTTTAAACGAAAAACAACGTTTTCTCCGCTGTACCTGGTTCATGTTGTCCGTGATATGCATGGTGAAACCTCTTGACGGCCCACAACACTGCCGCATGCACATGTCTGTATCTGTAACAAAAAACAATATCCTAAAACCTCTCTATTACAGCCATAGGCAATGGTACCAACCTAAACAAATTTTTTAAAAATAAAATGTTTCATTTTTTTCTCTCAGCGCTTTTGCTATATGTATATATCCAGATCTAATCTTATGCAAAAACAAGACTGCACGTTCAATAAACGCTTATGCCCCCAGTGGCATCCTTGACAATATATTCTGAGTCCAAATTAGGTCAAGGTCAGAGTCAAACTGAGCATTGGTGAGTTAGTAATGGTCCAAGGCAACAACTGTATAAGTATCAAAGCATTGTAGTCAGTTGTGTTGATGCTAGACAAAACGGTAAAATCTAGTTAACCAAGAAATAGCCTATTTAAAATTTTCTAAGCCCAAATTAGGTCAAGGTCAAAATCAAAGTTTGGTGATATTGGTGGATAGGGAATGGTCCAAGGCAAAATTAGGTCAAGGTCAAAGTTTGGTGATGTTGGAGAGTTGGTAATGGTCCAAGGCAACAACTATATAAGTATCAAAGCATTGTAGTCAGTTGTGTTGATGCTAGACGAAACGGTAAAATCTAGTTAACCAAGAAATAGCCTATTTAAAATTTTCTAAGCCCAAATTAGGTCAAGGTCAAAATCAAAGTTTGGTGATATTGGTGGATAGGGAATGGTCCAAGGCAACAACTGTATAAGTATCAAAGCATTTGGGTAAGCGATGTTGATGCTAGACGAAACGGTAAAATCTACTTAACCTTGTTACGGATGGATGGACGGACGCACGCACGGACAGACGGACGCACGGACGGACGGACGGACGGACGTTCTCACAGTTGGACATTTGTAGGGTATATTTTTTGTTTAAAAGTACCCAACAGTACACTAAAATACCCAACAATAACAATAGGGCAATCACGGAATGAATGGAATCTATTGTTCTCCCTACCCAACAAAGGACCTTTCGTGCGCTCGGACGGACAGGACAATTACTATATGCCCCGCATCTGTCGATGCTGGGGGCATAAAAATCCGTTTATGTCTGTACCATTGCCTATGATTACGGTCATTTTTATTTTTTTATTTTTGGGTTTTATGACAGGTGACTGCTTAAAGCAAGGTGACAGTGAAACAGAAAGCTCATACGGTCAATTTTTTTATTTTGAGTGGTCGTAATAGAGAGGTTCTACAGTACTATAAACTCCTAAAAATTTGGACATCCTGTAAAACTGCTATAATTAATTTACCCTAAAATTGAACTAATTGCTTTTATCACAAAGTAATTTGTCAATAATGAGCCAACTGAACAGGATCTACACTGTTTGCTCAGGTCTGACTGTCCCAATACCAAGAGTTAAAGTTGCGGTACACAAACCCTCTCTTCACAAATGCATACACAGACATAGTGACCGTAAATTTCAATGCTGCCCGTTTTAGAAACAATTAGACAGCACCGTAGTGCCTTAGGAAACGTTACAATCTGACCTAACCCATTACCCAATACATAAGCCTTTTATGCCTTCACTTTGTTCCTACACTGAAGACAATGACTCCACTTTATACAGTGGAGAAAACGTTATTCTATCCCGTTTAAACGCAAACGAAACGCAAACGCAAAACACTAAAATGTAGCAAATAACAACTTCTTGTCAATTCTGACTATTGATATTAAGCTGAGGGGCAAACAGTTTGAAGCCTGAGCAGACGCCGGTTTAACCGGCGTCTGATATGGCTCTTAACTGTTTATATTGGAGATAATAGTTTTAGCGTAAACGCGTTTATTGGGAAAGAATAACGTTTTCTCCACTGTACAGTACTCATGTATCCTAGCAGTTGATAGCTTAAAGCAGGTTGAAAGCAAATTAGAATGTTAGGCGGTCGAGAAACAGGCTTCAGCAACATTAAATGAAAACTTGCCTGTAAAATAATTAGCATGCTAAATGGTTTTATACAGGGGTGTAACTGTTGTAATCAGGCCCCATGCTTATGAAACGTTTAAGATGGGTCTGAGATAGTTCACAAGCTTTTGATAGGTCAGATCTGAATATTCTGCTCAAATCTGACCATTCAAAAGCTTGGGAACCATCTCAGAACCACAAGCTTTATTATCATGGTTCCTGGGTCCAAGGTTATAAAGCTGTTGAGTTGAGCCAGATATTATTCTCAAGGCTCAAATCTGACCAATCAAATGCTTGAGAACTACTTAGACTCAACCTTGGAGCCAGGTCTTACCTTCAGCTGCAAAATAAACTTGTTGGCCCAAACTGTTTAAAATCTTGTACTTGTTGTTGGTCTCCCATCCAGTGAAAGCTGAAATATATAGAGGATAACTGTTTAAAATCTTGTACTTGTTGTTGGTCTCCCATCCAGTGAATGCTGAAATATATAGAGGATAATCAATTCCTTTATATCACAAGAATAGGTTGTTATCTGGTTAAAAATCAATCCGCAGGACAAGGTTTTATAAAATATTCTTAACCAGATAACCTACTAGTATTTGAGTGATATGTTTTTCATATCCATCCAATGGAATTGATTATACATTTTAATGACCTTTATACAGAGAAAACACACACAATTAATTGTTTAAGCTGAATACGCTTAAATAACTTAATCAACTAGTGAATTATGGTTTCTTTGAGCTTTGGCGCTGCATGTAGCGGGTCACTAAATGACATCTTTGTGAAGTTGTTACCCTAAACATCAAGTATTCAGGGTTCCAGATAAGAGGGAGTAAACTGAAGAAATCCAGAATTTTATCACTTATTTCAGCACCAAATCATATGTTGTTACTACTCGTTACAATCGTCTCTTTGACCCTTTATTTTACCCTTTCATTGCCAAGTTTTATCGTCTGCTTTAACCCTCTAACCGACAAAACTATCGTCTGCATTGGTAGTGATGTCTGCAATATCCCGGGATCTGATCAGGCTCCAAACTGTTTGTAATAGAAATAAGCAAATAACAGTTTTAGCGTAAACATATTAATCGGGAAAGAATAACGTTTTCTCCACTGTAACATTGTCCAGGTTTATAGTGGAGAATGCTTTATTCCTTCTTAGTTAACTCTCAATGATGCCATAAAGCGCATTTGCAAACAGGTTTAATCTTACAGTACTTTAAAAGTCAGCTTTAGGGCTGTTTTGACTGACGAAAAGTTAATACTAGTGTCAAGCAATCCTGATCAGGCGCCACGTTATGCCGCGTCTGATCAGGATCCAAACTGTTTGCAAAGTCTTGAAAACCAGATAAATTACATCGCAATATAAAAGCCTGAGCCATTACCAACACGTCAGAGAATGAGACATCTACGAGCAGGGTCTATACTGTTTGCAATGTCTTGAAAACCAGATAAATTACATTGCAGTATAAAAGGCCAGTGCATCATTTGACAGGCTGCGTCAGAGACTCTGGAACAATCACCATGTGTCAATGAAGGTGAAAGGTAAGATCTACAGAGCAGTTGTTACAGAGCGGAATCCTGGACAATGTACAGACGCCATGTGAAGAAGTTGCATGCCTTTATGATGCGGCATCTTCGCTCCATTCTTGGGGTATCATGGAAGGACAAAGTGACAAACGTAGAAATACTGGCTAGAACAGGACTGCCACCCATGGAAGACCTCCTGATCAGAAAGAATCTTCGATGGACTGGACACCTTATGAGGATGTCACAAGACAGACTTCCAAAACAGATCCTGTTCTCAGTGCTGCCAGTTGGTCAAAGGAAGAGGGGTAGACCTCGTCTACGATATAAGGATACCATCAAGAGAAACTTGACTCAGAGAAACATCAAACTGCATTCCTGGGCTAAACTGTCACGCCAGAGAAGCGGTGAAATAAAATATGAAAACAGACATTGTCGCTTCGCGACCGTCATCACAGTAGTAGTAGTAGTATAAAAGCCTGAGCCATTACCAATACCTCAGAGAAAGAGACATCTACGAGCAGGGTCTATACTGTTTGACACTCACATCCTGATATGCTAAGATTGGTCTACACTGTTCTGCAATGTATTTCTATTTCTAAAACCCTACCTACCTTGCATTGGTACGCCAGGCTGACCATACGGCTGTTCTGGCTGTCCATAGCCTGGTTGAGGCTGTCCATAGCCTGGTGGTGGCTGTCCATAACCTGGTTGGGGTTGTCCATAGCCTGGTGGGGGTTGTCCATAGCCTAGACTGGCTGTTAGATTCAATTATATCAGGGCTCCAGATAAGAGAGGGTTAACTGAATGAATCAAACATTTTCTCACTTATTTCAACACCAAATCCTATAGTGTTACTACTCATTAGAATCGTCTAGATAAGTGGAGTATTTCAAAATCTAAAATCTTTATTTCTGCTTTAAACCCTATGGTGTCACTACTCATTAGAATTGTCTCTTCGAGACGATTCTAATGAGTATAACACCATAGGATTTGATGTTAAAATGAGTGAGAAAATGTTGGATTTGCTCATTGCATTCCCTCTTATCTGGAGGTTAAACAAAAACTTAATGTTGGAGCTAAACAAAAACGTCTTCCAAGTCGTCGCCACCATCACCGTCGGAAAAGCAAGGCGTTTGTCTATCTTCCACTTCAGAATACATGTAAATGAATGAATGGTGTTAAGACAAAACAAGCATTGCAAACAGATGCCAATGCTCATATGTTTTGTTATGTTATTTATGAAATAATATCCATATAAAGAAATCTTAACCCATTACCCCATAAATACGCCTTTTTACCCCCTTCATCCATTTAATCCTCCACTGAAGAAAATGATTCAAATTCTATACAGTTTGTATCATAATTATATATTTTCTATATTCTAGCAGGTGAAAGCTTAAAGCAGGCTGAAAGTAAAGCAGAATGTCATTCTGGTTTCCTTTCAACCTACTTTAAGTGGTCACATGTCTTCAAAATTAGAACAACGCTATGGGGTAATGGTTTAATGCACTAAAAGGGAAGAAGGATAAGCATTATGGAGTCATGGCACCTTAACCCTTTGAACCCTAGTCCCGCATATAGGCGTCCTTTTCAAACAGTGAACATGTGAAAAGTACACTTGTCCTATGCAAACAGTGAAGACCCAGATAAGAGGGCTCCGAAAGGAGCCCTCTGATCAGGCTCTTCACTGTTTGTCATAACGCCAAACATTGACAAAAAACAACCCTTAAAAGTCAGAAATGGAATAGACTAAAAGGGAAACTGGAATGGTTCATTTAAAGTTTTAGGGAGGAAAGAGTTAAAAGCCTCTTCTGTGAGCAAACAGACATATAACTTTAGACTTCCTACTGCACATCTGGGGAAGAAAGCTAAGTATTGCTGACTGCATGTTGATGTGGAGTTTGTGTGGAGAAATAGATTAAGGCTCCCTACTGGATTTGTGTAGTCATACATGTAGGTAAAGACTCCTTATTGGGTTTGTGTGGTGGAAAAGGTAAAGACTCCTGATTGGGTTTGTGCGGAGAAATAGATAAAGACTCTTGACTGGATTTGTGAGGGGAATAGGTAAATACTCCTGACTGGGTTTGTGCGTAGGAAAAGGTAAATACTCCTGATTGGGTTTGTGTGGAGGAATAGGTAAATACTACAGACTGGATTTGTGAGGGGAATAGGTAAATACTCCTTATTGGGTTTGTGTATAGGAATAGCTAAAGACCCCAGATTGGGTTTGTGTGTAGGAATAGGTAAAGACTCCTGACTGGGTTTGTGTGGAGGAACAGGTAAATACTCCTGATTGGGTTTGAGTGGAGGAATAGGTAAATACTCATGACTGGGTTTGTGTGGAGGAATAGGTAAATACTCCTGACCGGGTTTGTGCGTAGGAAAAGGTAAAGACTCCTGATTGGGTTTGTGTGGAGGAATAGGTAAATACTCCTGATTGGGTTTGTGTGTAGGAATAGCTAAAGACCCCAGATTGGAATTGTGTGGAGGAATAAGTAAACACTCCTGACTGGATTTGTGAGGGGAATAGGTAAAGACTCCTGACTGGGTTTGTGTGGAGGAATAGGTAAAGATTCCTGATTGGGTTTGTGTGGAGGGATAGGTAAATACTCCTGATTAGGTTTGAGTGGAGGAATAGCTAAAGACCCCAGACTGGGTTTGTGAGGGGAATAGGTAAATACTCCAGACTGGATTTGTGAGGGGAATAGGTAAAGACTCCTGACTGGGTTTGTGTGGAGGAATAGGTAAATACTCCTGATTGGGTTTGTGTGGAGGAATAGCTAAAGACCCCAGACTGGGTTTGTGAGGGGAATAGGTAAATACTCCTGACTAGGTGTGTGTGTAGGAATAGGTAAAGACTCCTGACTGGGTTTGTGTGGAGGAATAGGTAAATACTCCTGATTGGGTTTGTGTGTAGGAATAGGTAAAGACTCCTGACTGGGTTTGTGTGTAGGAATAGGTAAAGACACCTGACTGGGTTTGTGTGTTGGAATAGGTAAAGACTTGTGACTGGGTTTATGTGGAGGAATAGGTAAATACTCCTGACTGGGTTTGTGTGGAGGAATAGGTAAAGACTCCTGACTGGGTTTTGTGGAGGAATAGGTAAAGACTCCAGACTGGGTTATGAGGGGCATAGGTAAAGACTCCTGACTGGGTTTGTGTGTTAGAATAGGTAAATACTCCTGACAGGGTTTGTGTGGAGGAATAGGTAAAGACACCTGACTGGGTTTGTGTGTTGGAATAGGTAAATACTCCTGACTGGGTTTGCGTGTAGGAATAGGTAAAGACACCTGACTGGGTTTGTGTGTTGGAATAGGTAAATACTCCTGACTGGGTTTGTGTGGAGGAATAGGTAAATACTCCTGACTGGGTTTTGTGGAGGAATAGGTAAAGACTCCTGACTGGGTTTGTGAGGGGAATAGGTAAAGACTCCTGACTGGGTTTGTGTGTTGGAATAGGTAAATACTCCTGACTGGGTTTGTGTGTATGAATAGGTAAAGACTCCTGACTGGGTTTGTGTGTAGGAATAGGTAAAGACTCCTGACTGGGTTTGTGTGTAGGAATAGGTAAAGACACATGACTGGGTTTGTGTGTTGGAATAGGTAAATACTCCTGACTGGGTTTGTGTAGAGGAATAGGTAAAGACTCCTGACTGGGTTTGTGTGTAGGAATAGGTAAAGACTCCTGACTGGGTGTGAGTGTAGGAATAGGTAAAGACTCCTGACTGGGTTTGTGTGAAGGAATAGGTAAGGACTCCTGACTGGGTTTGTGTGTAGGAATAGGTAAAGACTCCTGACTGGGTTTGTGTGTATGAATAGGTAAAGACTCCTGACTGGGTTTGTGTGTAGGAATAGGTAAAGACACACGACTGGGTTTGTGTGTAGGAATAGGTAAAGACTCCTGACTGGGTTTGTGTGGTCGAATAGGTAAATACTCCTGATTGGGTTTGTGTAGAGGAATAGGTCAAGACTCCTTACTGGGTTTGTGTGAAGGAATAGGTCGACTCCTTATTGGGTTTGTGTGGAGGAATAGGTAAAGACTCCTGAATGGGGTTTGTGTGGAGGATAGGTAAAGGCTCCTGATTGTTTTTTTTGTAGAGGAATAGGTAAATACTCCTGATTGGGTTTGTGTGTAGGAATAGGTAAAGATTCCTGATTGGGTTTGTGTAGAGGAATAGGTCAAGACTCCTTACTGGGTTTGTGTGAAGGAATAGGTAAAGATTCCTGATTGGTGTTTTGTAGAGGAATAGGTAAATACTCCTAACTGGGTTTGACTTCAAAATGATAATCAAGTCTTTACCTTTTTGTATAGCTCACACAATGGTCTTGTTTAACCCATTACCCCATAGCCTGTTTCTAGTTTTTAAAACGAGTTACAACTTAAAGCAGGTTGAAAGTTAAGCAGAATGCACCTGAGGGTGCATTCTGCTTTACTTTCGGCCTACTTTAAGCAAAGATCTGCTGGAATATAGAAACTATCTCTTACAGTTCATATTTCATAATTTTGTAAATTGGAACTATTTTCTTCAATTGATAAATAAACTAGAGGCTTAAAAAGGTGTATTCATTGAGTAATGGTTTAACATGATTTTTGTATTCCTCCTCATTAAGATCCCATTCTTGCCAATATCAAGAAGTCCAAGCTACTTACAGAATTTAAGCATTGTAACAGATTCTCCACTGTATGAGGGAAAGGGTAAACATGTATCCTCCTCATTAAGATCCCATTCTTGCCAACATCAAGAAGTCCAAGCGATTTATAGAAGTTAAGCATTGTAACAGATTCTCCACTGTATGAGGGAAAGGGTAAACATGTATCCTCCTCACTTAGATCCAATTCTTGCCAACATCAAGAAGTCCAAGCGATTTACAGAAGTTAAGCATTGTAACAGATTCTCCACTGTATGAGGGAAAGGGTAAACATGTATCCTCCTCATTAAGATCCAATTCTTGCCAATATCAAGAAGCCCAAGCTACTTACAGAAGTTAAGCATTGTAACAGATTCTCCACTGTATGAGGGAAAGGGTAAACATGTACCCTCCTCACTTAGATCCCATTCTTGCCAACATCAAGAAGTCCAAGCGATTTACAGAAGTTAAGCATTGTACCAGTAGATTGTTTTCTATGTCCTCAAAGTAAAGACATTACCCCATAATTTAAATACGACTTTTTACGCCTTTCATTTATTCTTTATCTAAAGAAAAGTGATCAGATGTTTACAGCTATGAATATGTATTATAAGAAATGTGTGCTATATTCTAGCAGATGATAGCTTAAAGCAGGCTGAAAGTAAAGCAGAATGTGCCTCAAGGCGCATTCTGCTTTATTTTCAACCTGCTTTAAGTGGTCACATATTTTCAATACTAGAAACAAGCTATAGGGTAATGGGTTAAGAAATTATAAGAAATGTGTGCTATATTCTAACAGATGATAGCTTAAAGCAGGCTGAAAGTAAAGCAGAATGTGCTTTAAGTGGTCACATATTTTCAATACTAGAAACAAGCTATAGGGTAATGGGTTAAGGAACTAGATAAACCAGTCAACCTGTACTATGGAACCTATGGATGACCAATAAGCAGAGCTCCAGATAACAGGAGTATTTCAAAAAATAAAATCTTTAATTATTGCATTAAACCCTACAGTGTGACTACTCATTAGAATCGTCTCTTCGAGACAAGTCTAATGAGTAGTCACACCATAGGGTTTAGTGCAGACATAAAAGAGAAAATGTTGGAAAACTCGATTTGATTTGATTTGTTTTGATTTTACGTCGCTTTCAACAGTATTTCAGTAATATCCCGACGTCCAGCTAATTATAGGTGAAGGAAGACCCCAGAAGTCCTTTGGAAAACTCGAGTTTACTCCCTCTTATCTGAGCCCTGTGTGGTACTAGGATCAATACGGCAGGGATAGGTACAATACTCACTCAGAAGAGGTGTATCGGCTCCCAATACTTTCGCTTTCTGATCATCTGTCGTTAATTTGATTACAAATTTACAAGTCTTAACCCTTTATCCCATTACCTGTTTTTAGGTTTGAAGACATGTGACCACTTAAAGCAGGTTGAAAGTAAAGCAGAATGCACCTTAACCCTTTGAACCCTAGTCCCGCAAATAGGCGTCCTTTTCAAAGAGTAAACATTTGAAAAGTGCACTTGTCCTATGCAAACAGTGAAGACCCAGATCAGAGGGCTCCTTATGGAGCCCTCTGATCTGGGTCTTCCCTGTTTGTCATAATGCTAAAGATTGACAAAAACAACCCTTAAAAGTCAGAAATGGACTAGACTAAAATGGGAGTTTCAGGGAGGAAAGAGTTAAGGCTTAGCTTTCAACCTGCTTTAAGTTGTGACATATCATCAATACCAGAAATAGGCTATGTAGCAGGGGTGTAAAATTTTTAGAATAGTTACAGTGGTAAATACGCTATTCCTACCCATTTATGCGTTAATCTATGCGTAAGAAACGCATAGTGAATGGATAATGAACGGTTTAAGCCTAACGATTTTAACGGGTTTAAACACGTTAATAAATGATATACCAATGCATTCTCGGCTAAGGGGTCCATCGGCTAAGTGATGACCCTTTCATCCGGGCTCTTTTAAACGCATAAAGAAACGGCTTTGAAACACGTTTGACCAAACGGATAATAAACAGGTAAGAAACGCTTAAGAAATGTTTAAAGTGGGTAGGAATAGCTTATAATTTACCACTGTATGCGCCCTGCTTGGTGAAAATGATATTTTGCTTAATAGTATTGGTTATAAATTATCAGAAAATCTGCTCTCCCTGACATAATATTTCTTGCCATGTCAAGCCGGTGAGTAGTATTTAACACCCTTTGGAGTAAAGGGTTAACCCATTACCCTATAGCCTATTTCTTGTTTTGAAAATAGTTGACCACTTAAAGCAGGTTGAAAGTAAAGCAGAATGCGCCTTAAGGCGCATTCTGCTTTACTTTCATGCTGCTTTAAGCTAAAATCTTCTCAAATATAAGAAATATTTCTGATCGTACATAATCACACCAGTTACATGTATCAATTGGAACTATTTATTTTCTTCCATGGAGGAATAAATTCATGGCGTAAAAAGGTTTATTAATGGAGCCATTGGAGTAAAGGGTTAAGTGGCTAGTCATGAGAAACAGCCCTATTGGCTGCCCCCCTCCACACAGTAAACCACTCATTTCAGATACTGGCAAAATACTATGCTGAAACCAGTAATGGTGATACATGTAGGTGCATTTTTAGATCCCCGATCTTGCAGACGATGGAAACAAAGGAAATTTATTTGGCGTAAGGTTAAGTGTTTCAGGGCACCAGATATGTGGGGAGTAACCTGAACTAATCCATCTATATTCGCTTATTTTAGAACCAAATCCTATGGTGCTATACTCATAATAATCATCTCTTCGAGACGATTCTAATGAGTAATGACACCATAGGGTTTAAAGCAGAAATAAAGTTTTTAGATTTTATCTGGAGCCCTGGCGTTTGCGTTTTAAGTGTTTCGTTATCCACAGCGTTTTTCCCCCCAATTGGGAACGGGTCCAGTACACCTCAGATTGGGAATTTTTCCAGTAAACTTCATATAGGGAAAAACCCAAGTCGTGAAATGATGACAAAATAGAAATTGTGAAGTTTAGTTATATATAATATATACAGCAGGACAAATGCATGTCTCCCCTGTATATATGATCCCTATCAGGGCTCCAGATAAGAGGGAGTAAATTGCACAAATCCAACATTCTCTAGCTTATTTTAGCACCAAAACATATGGTGCTACTACTCATTAGAGTACTCATCTTCGAGACGATTCTTAATGAGTAGTGACACCATAGGGTTTAAAGCAGAAATAAAGGTTTTAGGTTTTGAAATACTCCCCTTATCTGGGGCTCTGCCTATTCTTACAAAGCTATAAAGAGTTAAGGAATACAGTCGACTTCAATATCTCGAACTCGCTTAATTTGAATTATCCGATTTGTCCACACATGAATTACACCATTTCATGCTCGGTTATGTCGAACATACCCGTATTTCAAAGTTAACTTTGAAATACGGGTATGTCAGGGCTCCAGATAAGAGGGAGTAAACTGCACAAATCCAACATTTTCTCACTTATTTTAGCATCAAATCCTATGGTGTTACTACTCATTTGAATCGTCTCTTCGAGACAATTATAATGAGTACTGACACCATAGGGTTTAAAGCAGAAATAAAGATTTTAGTTTTTAAAATACCCCCCTTATCTGGAGCTCTGGTATGTTCAACTTAACCGAGTTCGACATATGGAAGTTCAACTGTATCGCTATTCTTACAAAGCTATAAAGGGTTTAGGAATATCTTACCATATCAAAGTTCAACTGTATCGCTATTCTTACAAAGCTGTAAAGGGTTTAGGAATATCTTACCATATCCTTGTGGTTGTGACATGACTAATGGTGTTCTGTTTCTTGCTGGTGTGTTGATAGATCTACGTCTAATAGTACCCTCCAATATCGCCCACAGCAACCCTGAGCCTTCCTGGATAACAAAATAAAGTTTAACACATGTACAATGTATGTTAAAACTAACCTCTGATAACATTTCCTTGCATGTCTAGAATTTCTTTAACCCATTACCCTATAGCCTGTTTCTAGTTTTGAACATATGTGTTCTCTTAAAGCAGGTTGAAAGTATGTTAGCAGAATGTGCCATAAGGCACAATGACATTCTGCTTTACTTTCAGCCTGCTTTAAGCTATTATCTGCTTGAATATAGAAAACGATTTGTATTTGTGACAGTATAAATTGAAACTATTTTCTTCAGTGGATGAATTAATTAAAGGCGTAAAAAAGCGTATTTATGGGGTAATAGATGAATAAACTAGGAGTACAAAGATATATTTATGGGGTAATGGGTTAAATATATTAGCTGCAGACCTAGATCTATCTTACCATATCCTTGTGGTTGTGCATGTTTAGCTAACTTTTGCATGCAGGGCTCCAGATAAGGGGGAGTAATTTTTCTCACTTATTTCAGTACCAAATCCTATGATGTTACTACTCAATAGAATCGTTTCTTTGAGACGATTCTAATGAGTAGTGACACCATAGGGTTTAAAGCAGAAATAAAGATTTTATCTTTTGAAATACCCCTCTTATCTGGAGCCCTGGTTAAGTGTTATAAATACTTTAGTTGGAGACCTAGATCTATCTTACCATATCCTTGTGCATGTTTAGCTAACCCCTGATAACACTTTTTTGCATGTCCTGAATTTGGATTTGGAATTGTTAAGATTTAATGCTGCTTTAACAGTATTTCAGTCATAACTCGACGCCCAGCTAATAACTGGTGGAGGAAGACCCCAGATGCTCTTTTTCATAACAGTTTTAGGCACAAGTCTCAGAATGCTAGACCCTTCAACAGACTATAGAGTGTTAACTCCCTGAAACCTAGCTCAAATGGACAATTTCTAGTTTTCAATTTAGTCTAGTCCTTTTTTACCTTTAAGGGTTGACTTTTACAATAAATGTCAAAATGACAAACAGTGTAGACCCTGATCAGAGGGCTCCTTAAGGAGCCCTCTGATCAGGGTCTACACTGTTTGCATAGGACAAGTGTACTCCACAGGAACGCTATTTGCAAATGTCGCATATGAATATCATATATGAGTGACTAGGGTTCAAAGATTTAAACTAAAAACTAATTCAAAGTACAGCAGAATTATCCTAACTTATTATTTATGGAAAAGAGTGTTAACAACAACAAACATTACTTTTCACCCTTATTCTCAAACACAGTGCACTTAAAACTTTCTTCGTTTCTTTCTTTATATACTGCGACACCCCCCTTAGCGAAATGAAATGGCATTGAAACAGCATTGAAAGAGCAGTTTTTTTAAAACATTTAATGAGCATTGAAAAATAAATGGAAATGCTTCTTCATTTATATACAAACCATTCGAACAGCATTCGAACAGCATTCAAACAACATTCAGACAGCATTTAAAAAGCCGAATTATGTAAATTAGCCTTTAAATTTTGACCAAAAAAATGGTGTTTAGCGAAATGAAATGGCATTGAAACAGCATTGAAAGAGCAGTTTTTTTAAAACATTTAATGAGCATTGAAAAATAAATGGAAACCAATTTTCCAGTATGCTTCTTCAGTTATACAAACCATTCAAACAGCATTTAAAAAGCCGAATTATGTAAATTAGCCTTTAAATTTTGACCAAAAAATGGTGTTTAAATGGTATACTAGCATTTAAATTTGTGGAAAACTGGTTAATTAAATGTCATTTCAATGGTTTACTAGCATTGAAATTTGGGCAAAAAATGGTAAATTTAATGTTGTTTCAATGTTCATTAAATGCTTTTTCAATGGTATTTCAATGGTTCAAGAAAGGTGTTCAAATGAGATCCCTTAACCCATTACTCCATAAAAATGACTCATCATCTATAAATAAAAAAAGGAATGAGGGAAGGGTTAAAAGATTAATGACTCGAAACCATCATGTTGAACAAGATATTATCCTAGTTTAAATGATTTATGCTAGAATTTAAGGGTGTATCAATGTCATGACTTTGGGAACTTTTCAAAGTATATGCAAACACTCTATGATGGTTTTGTATTGAAGAGCTATTTAAGAGGAATGAAAAAATAGAAAAAGTGTACATTTTGGTGAACAACAGTTGGCTCTACGGCCATGTAAAATTTACCCCACCCACTTCCTCTTATTTTGTCCTTTTCAAACAGCCCGCTTCAATAAAACCCATTTTAAATGAAAACAAATATGATAATTTGGTTTTGTGTTATTTATTTCCTATCTATGGTAGTATTTCTTCATACAAAAACTAATTTAAGAAAAAAAAGGCACCAAATATGAAATTTATAAAGCTCTAAATATCATCGGTATGGTACTTTTTTGTAAATTTTGTAAGGGGCGATAACTCTTTTTACTTTAATAACTCAAAATTTTCAACACTGACCTTTCAATTTCTTTTCATATTTTGAACTGCCTTAGTATGGGCTTTCATCTGGTAGAATATAAGAAAAAGTTAAATACTAGAACTATTTCATTTTCAAACTTTTTTACTTTTTTTCATAAACTAAAAAATCTAATAAAATCATGCCCTTTATAAAGCATATTTTTGATATTCAAGGATCCATATTGTTCAAACCTGGTGCCTTCTTTGTTTAAATTTGGTTTATATATGTGAACATACCACCATAGACATGAAATAAATAAAGAAAACCCAAATTACCATGTTTGTTTTGTTTTGAAATAAATTTTACTGAAGCTTGTACTCTGAATGGGTAAAATTTAAAGAAAAAAATCCAAATTTGACAAACCTTTTCCAAATCGCTGTAGCTAAAAAAAAAAGGACACCACCATATATTTTTTTTTTCATTTTTTCATTCATCATAAATAGCTCTTCCAAAAAAACAATGATAGAAAAAAAGTTTAATACTTTGAAACAATGGCTCATGACATTGATACACCCTTAAGTCGAATATTAACAAAGATTTATATCAGACAGTATTATACGTGTTTTGAACCGTCCTCTGAACGCGCAAGAGACCATCTACGGCATCTAGTAATAAAGATTTCCGGCCGGGGGAGCATGCTCCCAGGTCCTAATCTGAGAGCGTACACTAATCGTAGAAGGTACGGTAGAGTAGAGTAGGGGTTAGAGATTAAATATTGGAAGGCAACCTCTCAAAACATGTAGATCTATATAAAAAATCCTAGATTAGATATCTTATGTCATGTTGAGTCGCTTTTAAGGGATGTAGATCTAAATAATCGGTCATTTGACTAGGCTATCTACATAACCTTTTAACTTTCCGAGCGGTTAACCGTTCAATTTTACCCGACAGTTGCGACAAAAGATCGTTTTACTTCACAGCCGGTGTGACGGAGTATAATGATCCCATAGAAAAGTGACCCGGAGTAATTTGTTTTTAATTCAACCCCAGTAGTTTAACGATATAAAGATGCTTTAATAATGATATATGTTACACGGGGGGCCAACTAGGTATTACGATGAAATGTTTGTCTACGACAACCTATATGGGTATTATAACAAATTTGTATTGCTACGAAGGCAATTTTGTTGTCGTAGACAAACATTTCTCACTATATACACTGACTTCGTAGCTATACAAATCTCTTATAATACCCATATAGGTTGTCGTAGACAAACATTTCATCGTAATACCTAGTAAGCCGCCCCATCCCCCCCCCCCCCCCCCCCACCATAACAAACATTCTTGTTCTCTTATATTGAGCCTAGAGTTTACATAATTAGTTTTCATGGAAACACATAAAACACAGCTCGAATTTTCTCATAAAAAGGACACTATTTTTTTAATATATCTCACTGATTTCGATCTATGATATGTTGTTAAAATGTATTTAGCAATAAAGTCATATAGTATATGCAATAGTTAATTCGGGTGTATATACAATGACCTTATGTTTGTTAATATACAGTGTGCTATTTTTAGCCTTGACATTTATTATATTAACTTAAAAACATATAAAAAATGTTTTGTAAGATGTAAATTCTCTAAACTGTATCTTAATGCCTTTCAATAATTGACAAAATAAATACAACGGTCTAATTCTACAGTTGAAACAAAAGTGCTGACGACGTTTTTAAAGCATGCAATGTGGCTATGCATGGGGTCTGAACTAATTGATACACAGTTTTCAGTTTTCAAGACACATATAAAATGTGCATGTATGTCGTTATCTTTAAATGATCATTTGATGTGTAGAAAAAATATAAATCAATAAACTCCAAACACGAAGTCAAGTATCAAAATCCTTTTAGTACAGGTCTTATAAATCAGATCAATGTACTTGAATAAAATTAACGTAATCCTTTCATCTGTCATATAAAAGGATTATGCTACCTGCATTTCACAGCACATGAATCGTAGCTTTACTAAATACATGTTTTTTCTACATGTAGTGATGGGTTTTGTCTGATATAGATGCTAGAACTACATATGTATTTTTAAAACTATCACCGCTCATAATGATACCCCTGTTTAAAGCCATGGCGAGTATAATTTTCAATAAGTGTTGCCGATGTGTGCAAGATCATTGAAGGCTTTGCAATTAACAGAAAAACTTAACTGTAATGATGTTACTGTTTATTGAATCCCCTTGTTTAATGTCGCCAATACTCTCGGGCTATCTCCTTCAGACCTAAACAAATTAACGCCGCCTGTGTGACAGCGAATATCTTGTGAAACATAAAAATATTAATGCAAATTCTGCTGTCTAGTTCAGAACTTTAATATTTTAATACATTTTTACGATTAACCGGCTAACCGATTTTTCTAACCGATAATCAGAGATTCTAACCGATTAACCGTTGACATCCCTACCTTTTTACATAGATTTATGTTTGTATTATACCTGTTCGGAATGCAAGAACGCTTTGAGAACGCACCGAGACCCCTCTAGGCATAAAAAATCCCGGGCAGAATGTTCCGGACCCAACTACAGTAGTAAAGAGTGTACATACACAATTTGACTTGCGACAAATACGCCACATTAAACGATGACGACTAGTCCTAGCCACAAAACTTCGAAAGCTACCTAAACAAAACCTGCAGACAATCCTGATTCTGCTGTATAACGTCCCCCACTACTTAAAGGCGTACGTCTGTAAATACAGACCAGTTAGGGAGAGACGCTAAACTTTTCGTCATCGTTCTTCTTCATCTGCAAATGTTCCTGAAGCAAGTCAGACTTCCTTTGGAGAAAGTCCAAGTTCTCTTGGACTACCCTTCTTAGATACAGAGAGCTTAGACAACAAAGGCAGACTACAAATGTCTGACACATTTAAATCTAGAACTATATATATATATACTAACTGGCCTAGCAAAGTTCTAGGCCTTTAAGTCTTTCCTCCCTGAAACTTTAAATTGACAATTCCATTTTCCATCTAAGTCTAGTCCATTTCTGACTTTAAAGGGTTGTTTTTGTCAATGTTTGGCATTGTGACGAACAGTGAAGACCCTGATCAGAGGGCTCCTTTCGGAGCCCTCTGATCTGGGTCTTCACTGTTTGTATAGGACATGTGTACTATTCACATGTACACTGTTTGAAAAGCACGCCTATATGCGGGACTGGGGTTGAAAGAGTTAAATGTTTAACCTTGTAAATTCGGTTATTTATGAAATAATATTAAATTGAAAACAATAAGTGGAAATCAAGCGCATGAAAAAGCTGTCTAAAACATGTCAGAAACCACCATTTCACATCTTTATTTTCAAAATTTTCCGGGGGAGGCCCCCGTTTCCCACAATCAGAAGGGGGTTACCTACCACCACACCCTCCACCCTCGCTCGGCACTCCGTTTCGAATTATGCGTATAGTTTTTGAAAGTCTGGCTACGCCTATGACTGATACCTGTACACACCCAAGTAACTCCAGCAACACAGTTAGAGGGAGTAAACTGAACAAATCCAACACTTTCTCATTCATTTTACTAATTTTCAGCACCGAATCCTATGATTTTACTACTAACTCATTAGAATTGTCTCAAAGAGACTATCTATCTATCTATTTATACTGCCATAACGCCTCTTTCGAGTATTAGCGGCAGGTGCGCGTCAGTGCAAGAATTAAAAGGGAATAAAAGCAATGAGAGGGAGACCTCAAAAGTGATAAGATAAGAAGTGAAATCAAAGTATGATAGAGTTACAATGAGATGAGGGTTTAAAATAGGATAAAAACATTAGACCCAAGGCAACTAGGGGCGGTTTATAAGGGAGGGGTGAAGACTCTGTCTGAACCCCTCCAAGTCTGGAGTCATAACTATGGTTGCTGGCAAGCTGTTCCACATAACAACAGTGTATGGAAAAAATGAGTACTTAAAATAGTTTGTGGTTGTGTGAATCTGTCTGAAGGAAAGAGGGTGAGAGTGGCGTGACAATCTCATGGGTTTCTCAAGATATGTGGGTAGTGGTATGGCAACTAGACCATACACTATTTTGTAGAAGATTGTCAGTCGTCCAATGTCTCGTCTGTCCTGGAGTGTCTGCCAGCCAAGATCCTCCTGCATGGCGGTGACACTTTCATACCTAGAATAGGTGCTGCAGGTCCAGCGTAAGTCCTACTTTGCACCTTTTCCACTTGCTGGATGTTTGCCTGGGTATGGGGACTCCAAACAGCAGAAGCATACTCCAGTTGGGGTCTTACCATGCTTTTATATGCAGCTTCTCGGACCTTTCTGTGCTTTGTCTGTATGTTCCTGCTAAGAAAATTAAGAGAGTTTGAGGCATTTGAAGTAGTTTGCTGGATGTGTTTGTTCCAAGATAGATCATTAGAGAAAGTTACGCCAAGATATTTAGCAGAATCAACATTTTCATGTTTCTGTCCATGTAAGGTGTAGTCGAAAGAGAGTTTCCTTTTATTTTTACAGATAGATAGGACCACACATTTGCTAGGGTTAAAGTCCATGTCCCAGGTTTTTTCCCATTCCACAAGGTTGTCAAGGTCATGCTGAAGAGAGGTACAGTCTTGAATGCTGGAAACACCTAGATAAATAGCAGTGTCGTCCGCGAAGAGACGGACTTGAGAGGTGACAGTTTCAGGAAGATCATTGATGTATAGAAGAAATAAAAGGGGTCCAAGAACAGAGCCTTGAGGTACACCGGAAGTAACAGAGACCTCATCAGAACATTCACGATCTATGACAACTTTTTGAGTTCTACCGATGAGACAATGTTCAATCCAAGAAGAAATCTGATCATTTACACCATGAAGCCGAAGTTTATAGAGAAGTTTGAGGCGATTAACTTTGTCAAAGGTCTTGCTGAAATCTAATAAAACAAGATCAGTTTGCTGGCAGTTTACAGAATTAGTCATAATATCATCGACAAGTTGAAGTAGCTGTGTTTCACAGGACCTCCGTTCTCGAAACCCATGCTGTAATTCATAAAGAATGTTGTTCTTATTAAGATGAACAGAAAGATTTGAAGCAACTATGTGTTCTAATAGTTTGCACATGATGCAGGTCAAGGAAATAGGTCTGTAGTTGGCCGGGTCATCTCTCTTTCCTTTTTTGAAGAGGGGGACGACATTAGCCGACTTCCAGATTTGTGGGATCTAACCAGAGTCTAGTGATTTCTGAAAAAGAATTTGAATAATAGGTGCTAATTGATGTCGAAGGTTTTTTAGAACAAGGGGCTTGATATTGTCTGGTCCGGCAGCTTTGTCAGTCTTCAGGTTTGACAGGAGCTTCAGCACACCGTTGACACTTATGGCAATTTCTGGCATCTTTGGAAATTTGTTGAATTCCTGTAGGAAGGGAAAACACTTGGATAAGGCAGAAGTACAGGTTTGAGATAAAGAGAGAGGTGACATTGGGGTGAAAATTGATTGGAATTGACCATTTAATATGTTTGCCTTGTCCTTGTTGTCTGTCTGGGTCAGTCCGGAGGTCTTGCCTATTAGTGGAGCTATACCTGAGGCGTCCTTTTTGGCGTTCTTGATGAGACTAAAAAGCTTTTTAATGTTAAAGTGGGATGAACACTCTTCCTTACCATCATCCTGTTGTACTCACAAGACATACTCTAGATTGTTGTTATAGGAATGTTTAATCTGTTTCCTCACGGCATGTTTGGCTTTCACGAAGGATGACTTAGTCTGACCTTTTCCATCTCTTTTGTATTTCTTGTATAGGTGGTCCCTTTTCCTGATTTGTCGTTTTATTTGCTGAGTTATCCAAGGTGAAGATTTCTTGCTGCCAATTCTTTTATTTGGGACAAATTTGGATATACCTTGTGTAATTGATTCTGTGAGTTTGGTCCATATTTCATCTACAGATTTTTCAAAGTAGTTTTCTAAAATGTCTAATCTTACATTTTCCATGAATTGCTCAAATCCCTTCCAGTCAGCTTTCCGGTACAGTGGCACATTTCTTGGCAATGGGGGTCGTCTAGTCTCTTTTGGTTTGAGATCAGCAACAAAGGAAACAATATCATGATCTCCAATACCAGGAAGACAATCAAGATTGTGGATGAGTGTATGGTTGGTGGTGAGGAACAAATCAAGTGTATTTTCTCCTCTTGTGAACTGAGAGACCATTTGAGTAAGGTTAAAATCAGAAATGAGGTCTATGAAATCCTCGTATAGACTAGAGAAACTGCAGCCAGGTTTAATACTATGAGTGAAATCATCATGCCATTCAAATTTGGGATAGTTAAAGTCACGATAAAACCAAGAAGTTACCTTTCAAAGATCTAGAAAGCTCCAAAGATTTTTTCAATTGTTCTGCACTATGAGCATCACTCTCCTTTGCGCGATAGTATGCTGCTATATACAATGGTTTATTTTTTTCAATTTGTAATTTTACCCATAAAATCTCACAGTCAGTTTGTAGTTTATTTTGTTCTGTGGCTAGAATGTTTTTCCTTACCAGAATGAAGAGACGATTCTAATGAGTAGTAACACCATAGGATTTAATGCAGAAATAAAGATTTTAGTTATTGAAATACTTCTCTTATTGAAGTTATCTGGAACTCTGCTGTTGATTGTATCGAGTACTAGGAAGAAGACTTAGGGCGAAACATTTTGGGACGAAACAAAATAAAACGGCGCCCCACCCACAAGAATCCTGTTTCGAAATTCTGATCTAAGAGATAAACCAAAGAAATATCTTTCCATTATATATTATTTGATGTATTTATTCGAAAGAATCTTTAAGAGTTAGAAATCAACGACAAACAAGAAATATCTTTAAAAAAGATATTCGGCGGAATGGGTGGTGAATTAAGGTAATGATGTATATTGAATTGATTTTATCCAAGTTGCAATAAATAGGATGGTAAATCAGGATATTAAGCTTAATATTTATCTAATAAGACACGCGCAGTAATCTACGACCACATACATATAATCAAAGACTGAAGGTCTTAAGAGTCGCCAAGAATGAGTTTTTGCAATCATTAAACTACTGGATCTGAGGTTAATCATTAGTTTGTTAAGGCAGTTGGTCTCTCAAAGACTGAAGGTGAAAGTACAGCAGAGAGCATTTACACACGTTTATGCTTTTGATCGGGCTACATTTTGCTGCAAGTTGTCAGCTGTTTGTCAGCTGTTTTTATTCCATCAATAAGTACTTTTTCAGAGGTGGTTGTCGAGATTTACTTGAGAATTCTTGACAGAAGGTACAGTTTGCACATGGATCTATTGCTTGGTTCACAGGGTGGGGGGGTCAATTTTCCACTTCCATCTTTATAAGCCAATTGAATTGCACTTACTTCTTCCTAGGATGTGACTGAAAGTGATTAGAATTTTTAAAGACAGATCTAGATCACGGAATTATACTTCCATGTCTAGATCTACGTGTATCATTTTTATTTTGTAATTTGTAGATACCATAAATTACTAAAAATCGTATGTGTGTGCTCTTTTGTTAGTTACTTTAAATATGGTTTGATTGTTTAAATATTCTCAATCACCTGATTTTGATTTGAGATTTTTGGAAAGCACCCCCGAAATATGCCGAATATGAATTGTTTGAAACGACCCCTCAAATGAGAAAATAAACAAGTGTCCGCTTCAAGAATTCGTGTATGGATTTGTCTTGTAGAGTTAGTTCTATGTTCTGATTTATTATAAAAAATATCTACAAAGTGTAGCAATGTACGTTTTAGGTATCTACGTGTTGTTGTGTTTTCGCATTTAACGAAGAGATTGCGATCGCGTTAAAAAATCACGGTTTGTTTACATTTGAGGTCACAGAGTTGCGCATGCGCTGGAGGAAAACGGTGTTAACACAAAAAAATACCCATCATGCTCGAAATCTTTAATCTTTTCGATATCTAGGTTAAATTCAAACGCCAGTTTTCTCGTAATCTCACTGAATTGTTACTGCTATTCTTTCTTTTTCATATACTTGGTACTAGATTAAAATTATGATCAATTCTATTATGAACAATTTCGTTCTGATTTGCAGAACGCATCAAATCATTGCCGAAATTTGAGACAATATGTCATATCTTAAAATAGAAACACTATGTCATTCAAATCACTACCTAACGGTCGGGACACGTAAAATTTCTCGGTTATAACTCACTAGCAGTAGCGGAAAATCGTGTTTACTACTGGTACCGCTACATAGCAAATTAGCCTATAACAGTCTGTGTCTCTTATTTTACAAATTTGTAAAAGGCAGTAGTCAAGTCTAACCGCTACCCAATCAGACTATTCGATTTTAAGCACGTGTCCTTAAGCTTTCATTTCTGGTCATTCACGATTGGTTGGGCCATATAAGGTTTGAGGCTCAATGAGAAATCAGACCAGCTCCGCCGAAAAATACAATAAATAGATATTTACCTGAGAGTGTTCGGTGAGAGAATTCGTTTAATCGCTTCACAACCGACAGGAAGCCGAATGCTTCGTGGACCAATGAAAAGAAAGGATTTAAAATACGGAATTACCCGAGTCACTTCGTCAATTAAGAAGCATTCTCCTAAATAATGACACCGCCGAAGACCTTGTAAAATCAATAAGTAAACCCAACCTTTAACCCTTGCTTATCTTTTACAGGTCATACTTATTGTGTAAGAATGACATATATGCATGCGGAAATATGTGGTTGACTTGGGTAGATTGAGTAGATCTACGTCCCTTATCAGAGGGGGGCTTTTTTAAGTAGGCTATCACGGAAAAGACAGATCTAGCTAGGCCTTTTAACATTAAGTAGGCTATTAGTACGGTGTACCAAAGGATGCTGCGCGGGCAGTATCTAGATGCTGCTCGGGCAGCATCTAGATGCTACTCGGGCAGCATATTTGCTGCTCGGGCAGCGTTATGCTGCCTAGGCAGTATCTAGATGCTGCCCGAGCATCATATATGCTGCCCAGGCAGCAGTTATTTATAGCATTTAGTGTTATCCAATCAAAACGCTCGTTCCTTTCAGTTGCTTTTGCGATTTGTACCAAAGGGGTCTAAAGTATCTAGATGCTGCCCGAGCAGCATCTTGATGCTGCCCAAGCTGCATATATGCTGCCCGAGCAGCATTATGCTGCCCTGTCAGGCAGCAGTTATTTATAGATTTCACCAATTTTACAATGAACCAATCAAAATCGGTCTAACAAAGACGGTGACGGGTCAAAACGGCCCAGATCCATAACGGCCCGGGTCGAAACGGCCCAGGTCAAAACGGCCCACTTTTGGGCCGTTTTGACCCGCATTCGGAAATTAAATAATCGCTTATATTATTGGTGAACAGAGTTAATTGACAGAAAAAAACTATGTGTACAAAAATATAATGAAAAGGAAGATAATATTTTCTAGATACATACAGATAGGTTTACGAATGAAAGTAAGTAGTAAATCCTGGTGAGATGCACAGTGAGGTGGAATTTCATCTGGATCCAAACTGTTTGTAATGGTTATTAGAGTTATCCAAATTACAGACATGACTACCAAAACTGTATTAATTATTGGGTGTTTAAGGCAGGTGGATACTTAAGGCAATATGTATAAATATTGATCTGCATAATTATGTGTAAACTATTATATTATATTGTTTAACTGGATCAAACTGTTTGCAAACTGCAAATAAATACGAAAGACTCAAGCAGGAAACGTAACACAAACAATACACCCACCTCTCAAGCAGAACACACACACACAGTCATACCACAACAAACACACACACACGCAATACCATTCCTTCATCTACACACTAAATAGAAAACAACACGCAAGACAAACATAAAGCAAAGTGAATATAGGAGCCCGCCTTGGTACGGTCAGTAGCCATCAATAACCAACTATAAATGGGCCGTTCCATGCGAAAACCAGCATTAGTGACAAAAAATGTCATTTTTAGTTTTTAACGTTTTCTAAATCTACAATCATTTCTGAGCAGTATAAAAGTTATTTGACGATTTTCTTATGCAGATTAAGAAAGTTAGAGCTATTTAAAGTCAGAGGGTATCTTCGTTTTGAGCGACGTTACGTTCAAGGTTTTGACGTCATGTTTGATACGCTTGATTGCACATGTATCAATTGACGTCATGTTTGATGTAAGTTTAACTTTTTCTTTCATAAATTATCACTAAAAACTAAAATACAGTTAGATTATTTATACGTACATTCAAATTTATATTATGATGAATACAGTAAAAACTCTCTATTACGACCACTAAATTACATAGTTTAGTTTGTGCTTAAGGCAGATGACTGCTTAAAGCAAGATGAAAATAACACAGAAAGCTCATTTACTTTTACCTCGCTTTAAGATGTCACCTGGCTCTATAGATATTTTACTTCCAAGATTCCGTCATGACTTGTAAAGTTACAATTTACGGGTACATGCGTCACATATAAAGTTAAACATGAGCCACATATTTATAAAGCTTAACTGGGCGTTGACACAGCTCATGCTGCCTAACATAGGTTCGCACACGTCTGTACAAATGAATGAGCGAATAAATGACTTTATTTAAAACATTTCCTCAGTTCTTTGATTGATTCCGTCTTCATTGTACTCAACGGGCGTGAAAATAATTGTAAAAGCATAAAGCAAATGTCATAGCAATCTCACTCTCCCTAGAGAGGCCCTGACATACTCATACCTGAGAGCTTTTTTCAATGGGTATTCTAACCAAACTAGTAAATATAAGAAACGGGCCTCACACGAGCTACTTCAGTGGTTCTTTGCTAGAGGTATGAACAGCCTGATTATAGGTGTTATCATCGAAAGTATTGTTGTCAGCAAGTTTCGTAAAATTCAGATTTATGCAATTTTAAATTGCAAAAAAATAAAGATGAGTGTCAATCAGTTTGTGTCCACATCAAATGCTGTCTGATCCATATTTGGATCCAAACCGTTTGCAATTTATAATGAAGTCGGGATTATAGCAGGCAAAGGGTTAAATATGAAGAGACAAAGCAGTTTAATAGCAGATGAAAGAAACATGCAGATTTAAAAACTGAAAATAGTAGATCTATGAACCCAACATAACGAAGTGAGAGATTGTTACAGCAGAAAGTCATATATCCAGCACTTGAGCAGATATATCAGGGCAGGCTAGAAACCTCATGAAAACAGCAAAAGCGAAATCTTTCTACATGGTGGATCCAGAAATAAAGTAAAAATTAAAAACGCCATTTTTGTAGCACGACGGGAACCAGACTAAGGGAGACACAATATTAGATACACAAGCATTACATCACATACTCTTTAATGGTTATATGACGTCATATTGTGACGCTGATCGGAATGTAGAAATTTCCCACGGTCGTATGTAGAAATACAGTAGCACATCTGAAAACCGGACACAAACACCAACGGTTCCCTAACATGTAGTCGTCCAATGTAGCGCGATTACATTACAGAAAACTCATATAAGAGCTATCTGCAACACAACCGCAACCCTAAATGCATCCATACGCGTTCTATATCCCTTTTTCAAATCCCAGAAGTGTCCGGATATCATAGGTTTACCTGTAATATTAATCAAGACACATTCGAACCCCAAATAAGACAAGACGACAGACCCCCTTTTATGCAAACAGCTCACAACCACATCAGACCCTTAGTGCACAAAGTAAGTACTGTACTGTATATGGGGGGACGGACGGAAAGACAGGGGTATTTTAACAGTATGCACCCAACTTATTAGCACGGGCATAGCACTCAAATAATTTCATTTCAAAAGAAAAGCAGTCACTAGTCAGACACTGAGAGTGACGTAATATACGCACATGGCCGTTCATTTTGCATTTCAAAGCATGTAAAGATTTAGAACAATACTAATGTTATATATCAAAATGAACCTCCCAGATTGCTCAATGTCATGATGCATTCATATTTTAGAAATATACAAAATGCGATTAAAATGAGTCGTCATTACTAGTAATAATCAGTAAAAAATCCAATGTCCCATGTTACATTTGCATGCAGACTTTTGTGAAGAAACGTGTGTGGTCCGTTCAAACGCGAGTAATTGCACACATTTCGTCTGCAGCGTTGACGCAAATTATATCCGGATATAATGCACACATTTATTTGAAAATTCTACATTAATGGAAGACAGATGGGGGGGGGGGGGATCAAAGTAAGAGAATTTGTCCCATGCACCAAAAAAAGTGTAAGCACCGTTTTTAATCAAATATCTGACATATAAATAATTTATTCTAGTTCATTAATTCTTGTTGACAAAATACACTTTTTGTCCTGTTTTGAAATATAGTGTCGTTTTACCAAAAACACTTCAGATATTTCTGTAATCCGTGAAATGGATTGTCCATTCAAATGTCCCAATGTAAGAAATCAATGTCATATTTACTTATTCCGAAAAACTGGCGCTGTTTTATTCAAATAATAATGAGTTTTAGCCAAAAAATAGTCAGATAGGAAAAATACACTTTTTCTTGCGATTATTTTGATATATAAATTATTGTACCTTTCAATTTATTAATTTTGTAATTTAACAAACAAATTGTCCCTAAGAAATGTCCCAGACGCTAGTTTATGACGTAACTTTGACGTTCGAATACTTAGACGTTTAAACATTTTTCGGGGTTGTGTTTGTTTGTTTGTGTTTGTTTATATTTAAAGGAAATTTGCAGATATAAAAAAGAAACTTCCGTGTAAATTGAAAAAGAAACAAACTGGTATATTTGTAACAGAAAAGAACACCGGCGTGTCTCTACAGAAGCAGAATGAACATCCGAAAGAACGCATGTATAAAATATGAATAACAACAGTTTTATATTGACTAGCTCTACAACTCTAGATATCCAACTTCGAGTGAATTTCAAATTATAAAACGTAGCAAACTGTGGAAACAAAGATACGTTACCACATTGAAAATGCCGCAACTGATATTGGTATGCATGGGTCTAGAAAACATGGCACGTTGGCCTACCCATGCATTGTAAACAATGTAGACCTTGATCGGACGCCGCATTTTCATACCGATGTTGACCTGAGACTGATTGTCATATTCTGTACTCTAAATAGATGGACTCATTTACAATATGCACAACAGCTTACAGTCAACAAACCAAACTCTGCTTTCCTCTTTTATTTCACCAAAGTCTCGACAGTCTGACTCTCATCATTGTTCAACTCCTCAAAAACATTGAATATAACTAGTGCACCTACTGGGGTCGTGGGGAAAACCAACCTACCAATATAGCCAATATTGATTTTTCATTGGGAAATTGATGTCATAATTGACGTCACTAGTCTTTGTATATCTACGTCATCAGTGAAAAAAAAACACGATATGGAACACATATGGGCGGTTCATCAGCCTGGTACTAGTAGTGAGTAGAACTGTAGGCTATTCGACGTCAATTAAGTAACGCCTTGGGGCATGAGCTTTTGACGTTACGTCAGTACCGTTTTCTATGCTGAAAATGTTTAGACCCATACAGGGATAAATTTAGAAATTAGAAGAACGAGTCCTCGGGATGCACGTTATGCAAAAAAAGTCCTTGGGACAAAAATAGTGTCCTTAAAAGTCATTCCCTTTGCCCATTCATTGATTCTCTTCCCCATTGTTCTCACTAGGCTTGAAAATAACTGCAAGGCATGGGAAACGTGTGCTAAGCCAATGTCAGCAATCTCAAATTTCATTGTAGCTCTCCCACCTAAGCCTGTAGCTAATATCTTTAAAGTACTTAATTGTTAAAGTTCTCTATTATTACCTGTTTAGTTTATATTACACCTTCAATTATCCTCATGTATTCATGTGAAAACATGTACTGAGCGAAATAAAGAATTTGAATTTGAATTTGAATTTTGCTTTGACTGAAACTTGGTAGATCTACGGTGATAGGTGTTACCACCCATGCTAGGTTAAGTAATATCTTTAAGGTTCAAACTTAGCCCATTACCTCGTGGCATATTTTAGTTATGGAAAAAGGTGACCACTTAAAGCTGGTTGAAAGTAATGCAGAATGCGACTTAAAACGCGCATTCTGATCTACTTTCAACCTAGTCACCTGTTTTAAGCTGCACTCTGCTAGGATATTGAAACTAGTCTTTTCAGCGGAGAAATAAATCAATCGGTGGTCTAGAAAGGCCGTTTAAAACTTACTGGTTCAGGGGACTCTCTAGTCCACTATATGTACAGTAAGAGACAGCGAACTATTTTTCGACTTCAGGAGGACGGCACCCGTCAAAAGTTAACTTGCCGTCACAGGGGTTCATTGATGAGATTAGAGATTCAAAACTTTTCAACAATTGAGTCCATGAGTATAGTTTTGAACTCGCTCGCGTCACAATTCTACATTATACATGTACTAGCCACAGATACCCACCTACACACAACTTCATTTAAACCCCGTCATATAGCTGATCAGTAGTTAATATAACCGCAATTTGATTTTTTTTTTATTTGAACAGCGCATCTTACGCTGCACTTATTTTTATGCAAGGTGATATTGAAACGACATGTCTTCCTACCAATGGTTTATGTATAACAATAGGAATGCATTTCAATATAGATCTAGTCATCTAGATCTAGATCTACTCTAGCCAAACCTTGTTTTCATAAATCATGGCGCCATTGTTTTGGTGGGCGTGTCGAGCGGTAATTGAAGACGATTCTTTCGTGAGTAAAATTATTGATAAAAACACCAGCACATACCAAATCATTATCGTAATGTGTTAAATAAATATCAAATTTAAGTAAACCTATCCAAAAATAACAACTAACTTCGATGTTTGAACCCGTATACATAAACACAGGCGCACAGACTCGCAAGTCGGAGGTTAAATATTGATTTTTTTGACGTCACTTTAAAGCTGGATTTACCGTGATGACGTCGTATGTCACTAATGCTGGTTTTCGCATGGAACGGCCCAAATTAATTAATTATTAACAACCACAGGGGGGTTAAACCTGGGTTTAGGGGCGCCCAACCTCACACTTATCTCCTATATTCACCTATAAAGACAAACAGTGTACATTAAATATAAACCCTGTTCCACAACCTCACAATCAAAAAGACCGCCAGCACAGTAAGTAAATACATGTCAAACATTTAGCAAAAATTCTATGACAAGATCATTAGTAACATGGGAAAGAATTAAACATTCAAGCCCGTGTTAAAAATAACAAACTATGGCAACGGTCAAATTGTACTCAAGCGACTAGTCTGTAGTTACGAGTAACTGTAAGACATGGAAGGGTCTAGGGTACGACAGAGAGGGAGAGAAAAAACAAAGCACGAAATTCCGACATAACTCTCCCGGTTAAGGACGGCTTTAAAGATACATCATCATGTAGTGCTAAGCCCTGTCTGTCGTCGCACAACCAAAGAGGAAAGCATAGTTATCAATTGTAGACTGGTCGATAACCAAACGTGAAGTGCGCAGCAATATAGTTGGATCATAATCTTTTTTGAGGAAAAATCTAATACGTTTCACAAATAGGTTTTGAAAATGTATATGTCCAAGAATCTTACGAAGTCTGTAAATCACATCACCATAAAACTCCGGATGTGAAATACCTTGCCGCAGAAAAGACTTTAAGTTACATTTATACTTGTTAATGAGAGGAAGATTTCTATAAAAGAATTTAGAAAATGTTTTACGAAGTTTATGAAATCTGTACCCCTGTTTAAGAAGCTTTTCAGTAATAGTTTTATTACGAATGTGGAAGTCCTCAACAGAGGTACAGGCCCTAGCAAAGCGAATAAGTTGTGAAATATAAACCCCGTAAGATGTGGAACGGGGAACATCGCCATCTAGATTAGGATAATTTACAATACTAAAATCAAAATCATCTCGTTTATCGTAAATCTTAGAAGAAACAATTCCGTTAATATAAAAAGATCCAAATCTAAAAATGGTGCCGACAAATTTGACTCGTTTGTTTTATTAAGGCGTAGTTCTTTTGGGTAAATAAAAGGAAACAACGTATCAAAAAATGGGTTGTCTATATTAAAAATATCATCTAGATAGCGCGAGGCTTTATTTTGATGAAACGAGTAACTTTATAAGGTATAAATATAAGAGTATTCATTACGTCAAATGTCAAAATACGTAACAGAAACTTGAGAAATGAAAGCAGACATCGATTCTGCAAAGTGTGCCGCTAGTGACACGTGACTATAAACTGTTATTGTTTGATTGCATTAAAGGTGTTAATCTTTGCTCTTTGACCTGTTGTTGTGATAGTTTGTTACATTAACACCTCACTGCCTTACCTCAGGTACACTGGGTATTTGCCAACAGTTTTGATTCTCATGAGACCTGTAAAGCAGGTTCTGATTAAGATCGAGCAAAATCTGATTTGAAAACACATAAAAGAAACTTAAAGGGGTTAACTTAACATATAGATATGTTTCCAACTATTATCCAAATTAATTCTTTAAATCAACATAGATATAAACCATATTTTTTGGGACTGCTGTAAAATTAAACCACTGATAAACCATATAACAGAAACACTTTTGAAATTTGAACCTTCACTCAAGATAGATAGTTTCAGTGTAATCCTAGGCTCCGACAGAAAAGACTACAAACTTGATATTTTTTTCTTAGAAATAAAAAGATATATTTTTCTGTGTAAATGCAAAGAAATTATACCGTCAATAACCGGAATAAAAAACTCCTTAAAATTGGCATTAGATATAAGTCAAAACACAGCTAAAACAGATAATTCATGGACAATTGTAAAGCTTTTTCTAACAAACTACATATAGTCACATAGCATATTTCTACAAGAATAAAAAATCTATATACTTTTTTCTCTTCCATTTTTTTCTTATTTTTCTTTTTTTTCTCCAAAAATTCATAACAACTCTTGAATATTGCAATATTAAAAAAATGTTCACTCTTTTGTTAAATGGAATATATTGTCGTTGATTCTCTGGATGCTGAAGACAGTGTAGATGAAAATTCTATGCATATCCACCAGCGCTAAAAATTTGGAAAATACCACTTTCCTGAATATATCAAACACAAACATTGATCAGCATTCAAAGTTTCAACGACAATAAATATATATATATATACATGTATATTGATATAAATACATGTATTGATATGAATGTACATACATACTATACACATGAGGTTGTGACTTTCTTAAATTACATTACAGTATATATATAAATATTGTGTATGTGAAATTTATCTCTGAAGATGAGTGTATATACATATGTGATTGTAATATTCTTGAATAAAATAATAAAAAAAAAAAAAAACAAAAAAAAAAAAAAAAAAAAAAAAAAAAAAAACATAGAGAGTATCGTTGCATAGCAGATATTTTACAAAAAAATCATCTGCTTTTATTTCTGAATGTTCAATGTTAAGTATCTTGACTAAAGTAATGAGTATCAAACAGTTTGTGTTGTGACCAGAAACCGGCATACGCAGCGTCTGATCAATCATCAGTATCCAACCAGGTGGCAAATATCCCTTACAAGTACTTACCTTCCTACTTTGGTGTATTTATTTGGCTTTATTGTCATAGAGAATTGTTTCTGTTTGCAACAAATGAGATTAGCTGAAATCATCTTCCTGAAATCACCATTCATCTCATTATCCTTCATCATTCATCGGCGCTATATGACCTGTTTTGTGTGGCACTGTGCACATGTCACTTTTTAATAATATTATACGAAGCAATTAATTTGTATGTGCGAATATGAATCATACCTAGGTGAAACATGTAAATGCCTCCACACATTTACATTTACAGAACAGAAGGGACACCTATTTCAATATTGTAGCAAAATGTGACACAAAATCAGCCAATTACTGTCTATGTACTTTCTGAGAACTATTTACTTATCTCTATTGTACAAATTCAACAAATTACCAAGAATCAATATGACAATATCTTGATTTTCATTTTAAAATATGCTTTTTATGTTTTCAAAGACCATAATATTGATTTACACTTCTAAATAGTGTTTAAAAGAAGTATAATTATAAACAAGATCCTGGATAGATTAATATCACACTTTACTAATATTTAGAGACTCATTTTCTATTCTTAATGAAAACTAGTGTTAAAAGGCTCTTTAAAACTGAAAATAGACTATCTTTTATAACCTCATCACCATGGAACTATACTGATGTCATCTTAGTCATCATGACGTCATTGTCATGACTACTCTTTGTTTTAGTAATGAGGGCTGATCTATCTTTATAAAAGGTCACATGACAAAAGTACCTAAAAACCTGCACTTAAGGGACAAGATTTTTGTATAAATTGTGTTTCAATTTTTGTACCACCCTGATGAAGGCCTTTGTAAGGCCGAAACGTTGGTGAATAAAAAACAGTCAACATAATACTGCTTGATCGTGTCTTCTACTCCTTTGGTGTTTTTGATTATTTATACTTGAGTAGAGCCTGTATCCCTTCTGGGATCCGGTCACAGCAGGAGGATGTCAAACAGTCAACAAAACAGGTGTGGGAGGTTTGCCGAAGATTAAACTCTTTACCTCCAAGCATCCCCCTGGGATCCATCTGAGCAGGCACCACCGGCACCTTGGATCAAGGAACCCAGCCACCACATATTACAAGAAGAACAAAACCCGAGAACTAGATAGCACATTCTACAGCTACAATATCTGGAGCTTTTGAACACAGAAGAAGAACAGATCTACAACCAAATTACCAAAAAAACAGGAAAACCGACATACACTGTACCTAAATAAGAGTCAAGCAGAAACAGACTCAAGCTACAAAGAAGATTACAGACCCGGGCAAACAATTTGAATTACAGCTCTAACATAAATCCAGCTAAAAACTGACACCATCTGTTATTGATTCAACCTAACTGCACTAAGTTATTAGAATTTAGGATAAAAGGCTCAGCAGCAACAAGATATGGGGAAGTCCATTTGAGAATATTAAGGAGTGAAGACCAACAACTAATCAAAAAGAGTACGAAAACAGCCTCACAGTGTTCAATAACAAAACAGATAGAAACAAGCAGAAACATATTAATATCCAATTACACTGAAGAATATACAGACCCTTTCCAACCAATAGAACCACAGATATTCCAAACATCCATCAATGAACCATTGACAACCAACTCCAGATGAAGATCTCTGTCCACCCAATACCAGATCACCAAATCCTGAGAGAAACCAAGTCAGCCAGACAAGAACCACAAACAGACAGGCTACACAACAGAGAGAAAGTGTCTTTCTCCGACTAGCCACAGACAGTTCTTGTATGAATGCCTCCACACATTTACATTTACAGAACAGAAGGGACACCTATTTCAATATTGTAGCAAAATGTGACACAAAATCAGCCAATTACTGTCTATGTACTTTCTGAGATATATTTACTTATCTCTATTGTACAAATTCAACAAATTACCAAGAATCAATATGACAATATCTTGATTTTCATTTTAAAAGTTTAAGAGAAGACGATTTTTAAAGGTTTTCCTATATAAGTCCATGTAAAACTGATAAGCCCCGGGGCAGGGCCAATTATGACCCGGGGGTCATAATTTGAACAACTTTGGTAGAGGACTAAAAGGCAAAGCTACATGTCAAATATAAATGATCTAGGCCTTACAGTTTCAGAAGAAGATTTTTAAAGGTTTTCCTATGAAAAACTGATAAGCCCGAGGGCGGGGCCATTTTTGGCCCAGGGGTCATAATTTGAACACTGTTCGTAGAGGACCACAAGGCAAAGCTATATGTCAAATATTAAAGATCTGGGCCTTACAGTTTCAGAGAAGAAGATTTTTAAAGGTTTTCCTATATAAGTCTATGTAAAACTGATAAGCCCATGGGCGGGGCCAATTTTGACCCAGGGGTCATAATTTGAACAATCGTGGTAGAGGACCATATGGCAAAGCTATATGTCAAATATAAATGATCTAGGCCACACAGTTTCTGAGAAGAAGATTTTTTAATGTTTTTCTAAGAAAAACTGATAAGCCCCAGGGCGGGGTCATTTTTGGCCACAGGGTCAAAATTTGAACAGTCTTGCTAGAAGATCATAAGGTCATGATACATACCAAATATCAAAGGTCTGGAGCCTGTGGGTTTCTGAGAAGAAGATTTTTTAAGATTTTCTTATGCATTAAAAGTTGTCTATACGGTTATGTTAGAAAATCTGGTCCTACAGCAAGGGGAATAACTCTAGCCAAAATCTTTGAACAAAATTTCGTTCCACCTTGTCAGTGATGCTTCTGACAAAGTTTGGTTGAAATCGGGTCAGTGGTTTCAGAGGAGATGTTGTTTGAAAATGTGAACGTACGACGGACGACGGACGCCAGACACCGGACGGAATGGTATCACAAAAGCTCATCCTGAGCCTTTGGCTCAGGTGAGCTAAAAATTGGGTCCAAGCCCCGAGGGCGATATATTGGCTTTCGCGAAACTGCAAAGTTATGGAGCTACACTATATTAACAACTTTTATGATTTTCTCGAGCTCGTCGGGACAGAAATCGTGACATTGGGTGTAAGTAAAAGAAACTACCTACCTATTATATTAACAGCTTTTACAATTTTCTCGAGCTCGTCGGGACAGATATCGGGACAATGTGTGAAGCCAAAGTACAGCAATACCCACTGGCCAAAAAAGTCCTTGTTTGTCATCACTTTTCCATCCTGGTTTTCCAGTTCCCAGTCCCCGCCCACTGACAGTGTAACCATGGGAACAGGCTGTGACTTTAGTAACTCTGTAAACAAAACAACCTGCATAATTCACCATAAAGTGATGAAGACGACAGCAGGGCTCCAGGTAACAGGGAGTTAACTTAACAAATTCAACATTTTCGCACTTATTTTACGACCAAATCCTATGGTGTTACTACTCATTAGAATCGTCTCAATGATACGATTCTAATGAGTAGAGACACCATAGGGTTTAAGGCAAAATAAATATTCCATTCTGGTTTTTCAGTTCCCAGTCCCCGCCCACTGACAGTGTTACCATGGGAACAGGCTGTGACTTTAGTATAATACTGTATATAAAACAAGAGCCGCATGCGGCCCTAAATCGCTCACCTGATGCTATTGTGTAATACTCAATGCAAAATGAAAATTGTTATTGCATGCATGTGGACTGTTTCATGAATTAGTAACTCAGAATCTGTTTGTCATTATTACTGTTTGAGCAAAAAGGAAAAATATTGAAACTATATAAAAAGTCCTAATAAAGGGTGTTAATATTATTGAATTCTGACAATGGTTACAGTTTCAGAGTAGAAGATTTTTAAAGGGTTTCCTGTATAAGTCTTTGTAAAACTGATAAGCCCAGGACGGGCCCCTTTTGACCCTGAGGTCATGATTTGAACAATCTTGGTAGATGACCATAAAGCAAAGCTAGATGCCAAATATAAAAGGTCTGGGCCTTACGGTTTCAGAGAAGAAATTTTTTAAAGGTTTAACCATATAAGTCTATGTAAAACTGATAAGCCCTGAAACGGGGCCATGTTTGACCCAGGGATCATGATTTGAACAATCTCGGTAGAAGACCATAAGGCAAAACTACATGCCAAATATAAACGGTCTAGGACATACAGTTTCAGAGAAGAAGAGTTTTAAAGGTTTTCCTATATAACTCTATGTAAAACTGATAAGCCCCGGGGCGGGGCCATTTTTGACCGGGGGTCATGATTTGAACAATCTTGGTAGAGGACTACTAGGCAAAGCTACATGCCAAATATAAAAGGTCTGGGCCTTACGGTTTCAGAGAAGAAGATTTTAAAGGTTTTACCATATAAGTCTATGTAAAACTGATAAGCCCTGGGGCGGGCCATTTTTGACCCGGGGGTCATGATTTGAACAATCTTGGTAGAGGATCAGAAGGCAAAGCTACATGCCAAATATAAAAGGTCTAGGCCATTCAGTTTCAGAGAAGATGAGTTTTAAAGGTTTTCCTATACATGTATATAACTCTATGTAAAACTGATAAGCCCTGGGGTGGGGCCATTTTTGACCCAGGGGTCATTATTTGAACAATCTTGGTAAAGGTTCACAACATGATGCTACATATGAAAGTTGGTTGTCCTAGGACTTATGGTTATTGACAAGAAGATTTTTAAAGTTTTGACTTTGGTTGTCAATATTACGTAAATACGGAAAATGACCACGCCCTCTGGCGGCCATGTTTTTTGACAAATCAACATTCTTTGAACAATTTTGAAAGTATATAAATTGAGAAATATTTTGGTGAAAACCAAATTGAAATCGGACCAGTAGTTTTTGAGAAGAAGATTTTTTTTAGATAGTGTGCATGGTTGCCATGGCAACAAGACTGATACCCCAACCACTTTTTTTCAAAAAATTTGAAGCTCACAACTACAGTATGTATCTGACCAAGTTTGGTTAAAATTGGGCCATTGGTTTCAGAGAAGAAGTTATTTGAAACAAATTGCGAACAGACGACACGGACACCGACGTACGGCGACCGATTGCAATAGCTCACCTTGAAGACTTTGTGCTCAGGTGAGCTAAAACAAGAGCCCCATGGGGCATATTTCGCTCACCTGAGAAAATAGCTGAAAAAATGGCAATAATAATTTAGGTCCAGGACTGACCTAGATATGCAACAGACCCGACCAATTTGAACAAATTATGTAAAGTATATTTAAAAGTGTCACCATACCGAATATAAAAGCTCTGGCCATATAAGTGTCAGAGAAGAAGACGTTTGAAATTTTCTCTATATAACTCTATGTAAAACTGTGACCCCAGGGGCGGGGCCAATTTTGACCCCAGGTGCATAATTTGAACAAACTTGATAGAGGACCTGTAGGCGATGGTATGCGCAAAATATCTAAGCTCTGGCACTTGTAGTTTCAGAAAAGAAGATTTTTTAAGTTTTCATTGAAAAAAATCTATTTTTAGCTCCTGTGACCTAGTTATGCAACCGACCAGAACCATTTGAACAATTTTGGTATAGGACATCTAGAAGTGTTACCATACCAAATATCAAAGCTCTGGCCATATTAGTTCCAGAGAAGAAGACGTTTGAAAATTTCATTATATAACTCTATGTAAAACTGTGACCCCAGGGGCATAATTTGAACAAACTTGATAGAGGACCTGTAGGCGATGCTATGTGCCAAATATCTAAGCTCTGGCCCTTGTAGTTTCAGACAAGAAGATTTTTTAAGTTTTCAATGAAAAAAATCTATTTTTAGCTCCTGTGACCTAGTTATGCAACTGACCAGAACCATTTGAACAATTTTCGTATAGGACATCTAGAAGTGTCACCATGCCAAATATCAATGCTCTGGCCACATCAGTTTCAGAGAAGAAGACGTTTGAAAATTTCACTATATAACTCTATGTAAATCTGTGACCCCCGGGTCGGGGCCAATTTTGACCCCAGGGCCATTATTTGAACAAACTTTATAGAGGACCTGTAGGCGATGGTATGTGCAAAATATCTAAGCTCTGGCCCTTGTAGTTTCAGAAAAGAAGATTTTTTAAGTTTTCATTGAAAAAAATCTATTTTTAGCTCCTGTGACCTAGTTATGCAACCGACCAGAACCATTTGAACAATTTTGGTAAAGGACATCTAGAAGTGTTACCATACCAAATATCAAAGCTCTGGCCATATTAGTTCCAGAGAAGAAGACGTTAGAAAATTTCACTATATAACTCTATGTAAAAATGTGACCCCCGGGGCGGGGCCAATTTGTGACCCCCGGGTCGGGGCCAATTTTGACCCCAGGGGCATTATTTGAACAAACTTGATAGAGGACCTGTAGATGATGCTATATACCAAATATGTAAGCTCTGGACCTTCCAGTTTTTGACAAGAAGATTTTTTAAGATTTCCTTATTTTTTCACTTTGGTTGCCATGGCAACCAGAGTTCTGCATTGTTTTTAATTCTTTGAACAAATTTGAAAGAGCTTGACCCAAGGAACATTTCTGTAAAGTTTGGTTGAATTCTGTCAAGCCGTATAGGAGGAGATGTCATTTGAAGCAATTGTTAACGACGACACACGACTAACGACCAACGACTAACGACGGACGCCGGACACAGGGCAATCCCAATAGCTCACCTTGAGCCTTTGGCTCAGGTGAGCTAAAAATGCATTTCAAAAAAACAAAAAAGAAGAAGCTCTGGTGGGATTCGAACCCGTGACCCTCCATGCCGAGACAAACATGAAAACAAAGGCAAACGCCTTTACCCACACGGCTACTGGCTCTCTCTATCTATATGGTAGCGAATTAATGTACTTCACTGGTAGCGATTGATAGTACATATTCGGCTCGGGTTTATGTCTGTGCCTGTGTAGAGAAGCAACAACAACAACTATACCGTTAGCTAACGCTTTAGAAAAACGATGGAAAATATCTAAAAACAAGAGCCCCATGGGGCATATTTCGCTCACCTGAGAATAACTGACAAAATGGAGAAAAAGATTTATGTTCAGGACAGAGTCATTTTTTACTCGATTGGCATAACTTGAACAATCTTGAAAGAGGACATTTAGATGATGCTATGTGCCAAATATCTAAGATCAGGGTACAAGGGTTTTAGACAAAAAGATTTTTTTAAGTTTCCATTGAAAATTTCACTATATAACTCTTTGTAAAACTGTGACCCCCGGGGCGGGGCCAATTTTGACCCCAGGGACATAATTTGAACAAACTTGATAGAGGACCAGTAGATGATGCTATGTGCCAAATATCTAAGCTCTGGCCCTTGTAGTTTCAGACAAGAAGATTTTTAAAGTTTTCATTGAAAAAATCTATTTTTAGCTCCTGTGACCTACTTATGCAACCGACCGAAACCATTTGAACAAAATATGTAAAGGACATATAGAAGTGTCACCATGCTGAGTATCAATGCTCTAGCCATATTAGTTTCAGAGAAGAAGACGTTTGAAAATTTCACTTTATAACTCTATGTAAAACTGTGACCCCCGGGGCGGGGCCAATTTTGACCCTAGGGACATAATTTGAACAAACTTGATAGAGGACCTATAGATGATGCTGTGTGCCAAATATCTAAGCTCTGGCTCTTGCAGTTTCTGACAAGAAGATTTTTAAAGATTTCCTTATTTTTTCACTTTGGTTGCCATGGCAACCAGAGTTCTGCATTGTTTTTAATTCTTTGAACAAATTTGAAAGAGCTTGACCCAAGGAACATTTCTGTAAAGTTTGGTTGAAATCTGTCAAGCGGTATATGAGGAGATGTCATTTGAAGCAATTGTTAACGACGCCGGACGACGCACGACGGACGACGCCGGACACAGGGCCATCCCAATAGCTCACCTTGAGCCTATGGCTCAGGTGAGCTAAAAACAAGAGCTGCATGCAGCCCTAAATCGTTCACCTGGTACCCATGGTTACAGTCATGGTAATGGACCAGTAATGATTAAGTTTTCAATTGATATAAGCCATCATAGGTAAATTCACCCCACCAACTGGTGGTCATGTTGTTTGAACTAGGAAGATAACTATTTGAAGAAAACTGGCAAAAGGGTCACCAGTGAATCATTATTTGTAAAATTATTCTTAAATCAGATTAAAAGTTTCAGAGAAAAATATTTTTAAAGTTTTTCTATAGTACAGAAATATAAGGAACACTTGGCAGCAAGGGATAATGTTTTTTAAGATAACAAAATGATTTTAAGAATCTGGTAGAGAGTCAACACTTGGATCATTTGTGTAAAATTATTTTCAATTTGGACCAGTGGTTTCAGTGAAGAATTTTTCAGTGGAGGTGTATGGCTTCTATTTAGACCTATCATTTGCAAATTCTCAACCAATGATAACTGGTCAGAAATCTAGGTTGAAAGTCACATGCTTGAAGCTGAAAGGGCTGATTTGATATGGGGACAGACTGATCTATTGTACCCATTTACAAGTTTTACTGGAGATGAATTGTTAGTGCAAAATTATAGACACAGTCTGCAATTGCTATGACAGCATGTTTCTATTTTTAGATATGACTGACAGACGGCGTGACGGACAGGGCAATTACTATAGGGCACCCACCCCAGTGGGGCCCTTAAAATATTCAAGCACTCTAGCAAAGAGTTTTAGTGCTAGATAAAAGAGATATATAGGATCTGTCATGAGTCGATGTTTAAGACAAGCTGATCTCAAACGAGTCTAGAATTGAAATGTTATTAAGCGAGCCTTGGCGAGCTTAATAACTTTTCTATTCTAGACGAACTTGAGATCAACTTGTCTTAAACATCGACGAGTGACAGATTCTTTTTCTCACATTACCAACGATTTAAGCTATTTTTTAAGCAATATGCATTTTTTAGGAACCCTGGTGACATCAAAACGCTGTTATAAATAGTGACCTTATATTAACGTCATCAAAGTGATCTTACACATGTTGGAGATAAGGATATTCGTCATCATTGTTCGCTATAGAAAACAGGGGTAGTTATGTGAGAAAAATAGTTAACTCATTCCTAGATAAGGGTAGCTTTTCAAAAATTTAAAATCTTAATTTTTGCTTTAAACCCTATGGTGTCACTACTCATTAGAATCGTCTCGAAGGATTTGGTGCTGAAATGAGTGAGATAATGTTGAGTTTGTTCAGTTTACTCCCTTTTATCTGGAGCACTGGGTTTTACTATACCTTTTTCAGCCCGGTTCTTCTGATATCGTATCACAATATACGCTAACACCATTGATGAAGCTATCACAACGACCGCCCACGGCATCTCACTTTCCTTCTTTGGCTCTTTAGGTTTAGGTTTAGGTTTCTGTATAAAACAGCCCACAGGCAAACGAAGTATTTCATTGACTAAAATCTTTATTCCTGCATTAACCCATTACCCAATAAATAAGCCTTTTTACACATACAACTTTTTTCCTCCCCTGAAGAAAAAAAAATCGAATTTATACAGTCGTAAATATGTTTGATAAAAAATACTTTCTATATTTTAGCAAATGTTAGCTTAGAGCAGGCGGAAAGTAAAGCAGCATGTGCCTTAAGGCACATTCTGCTATACTTTCAACCTGCTGTAAGTGGTCACCTATCTTTAAAACTAGAAACAGGTTATGGGGAAATGGGTTAAACCCTATGGTGTCACTACTCATTAGAATCGCCTCGAAGACAGAGACGATTCTAACGAGTAGTGACACCGTAGAATTGGGTGATGAAACGAGTATCATATCACATCTTTATTTCTACATTAAACGTTATGGTGTCATTACTCATTAGTTTAGTGCTGAAACAGGTGTTTGTTCAGATTATTCCCTCGTATCCAGAGCGCTGCATACCATTTTTAATTCAACTTTTAACCATGGTTCTCTTTGGTATGTGTTGGTTTACTAAAAACTAAAATCTTTATTTCTGCATAAAACCCTGTCATTAGAACCATCTTTTCTAGTGAGCGGTGTTATCCGATTTTTCTGACTTGTCCGAGTTACTTTTAGAACAGAATAGTTAATAATGGTAAATAGGTAAGCAAGATAACATCGAATATATAATCGTACACTTGAGATAAGTTTGATCCTCCTAGCACGAGACCGCTGCACTAATTTCACTGATATTTTATTATTTCCCATTTATATACTAAAACTGTTATTTCCATTGCAAACAGGTTAAAGCCAGATCAGACGCCGGGTAACCCGTCGTCTGATCTGGCTCCAACCTGTTTGCTACTCAGACTGAAAATATAGCTACAATTTCTTAAAGTAAATTTCCACAGTTAAGTGCATTTTGTTTGCGTTTGAACGGGAAAAATATGTCTTCTCTACTGTACATTAAGCAAATAAATACAGCTAGTCGTATCTCTAGCTGGCTGTACGGAAATCATCCAGTACGGTACTCATCCCTTTTAAAAGTTTAGAATGTTCCAATCTAAAAATAACTGACACAAGTCATAAGAAAACACTAACAACACTGGATTTGGCGGTGAAATGAGAGTTCGTACCTGCTTTATTCCACTTTTAACCAGGGTTCTCTTTGGTATAAACTGACTGTATATGTTGATTAACGATGTCCCCTGAAAACTGCTCAGACTGTCCAATCTCACCCGCGAAATACAGGAGGCCTGAAAATTATCAAAATACAGTCAAACTTCGATTTCTCAGACTCCCTTAAAACTCGAATTATCCGATATTTCCAAACATGAATTTTCCTTATTTCAAGCCTGGTTTAGGTGGACATATCCGTGTTTCAAATTCTGGTATGTTTCACTTAACCGAGTTTGATATATCGAAGTTTGACTGTTCGATAAAACTGACTATCATGCTGAGAAACATACCCCCACTCCAAACTGACCTGTCACAAACCCCACAATATGTCATAAATAGCAATTAAAAAATTTGACCATCGTCTTTAACCCATTACCTCATAGCCTGTTTCTAGTTTTGAAAACAGGTGACCACTTAAAGCAGGTTGAAAGTAAAGCAGAATGCACCTTAAGGTGCATTCTGCTTTACTTTCAGCCTGCTTTAAGCTATTACCTGCTAGAATATAGAAACTATTTCTTATGATACTTGTTTGTAACAGTACAAATTGAAACTATTTTCTTCAGAAGATGAATAAATAAAAGGGGTAAAATGGCATATTTATGGGACAATGGATTAAGGATAAAAATCTAAAGATTTCGGCACACTCTGCAGCCCTGAAATATTGTCAGGAACTAGGCTCAACACTGCGAGATATTTATTCCATTTGATAACCCATTACCCCATAAATACGCCTGTTTATGCCTATGATTTATTCTTCCACTGAAGGAAATAGTTCCCTTTTATACAGTCATTAATATGTATTATAAGAAATATTTTCTATTTTCTAACAAATAATAGCTTAAAAAATAAATTCAGGCTGTGGAGTGATATGTAAAACTGTTAAAGAGGCTCGCAACCGGATTTAGCATTAAAAATGGTAATTTGTAAATAAATGTCAAATGATTATATAAATGGGTAAGATTTAGTTTAGGATAATAAATTCTGTTAAAAACTGCATTTCCCAAAAAAAAAAAGAAGCTCTGGTGGGATTCGAATCCGTGACCCTCCATTGCGGAGACAAACAAGAAAAATGAGGAAACGCCTTTACAGCCTCGACCATGTACGCTCACTATATATATGGTAGCGAATTAACATACTTCACTGGTAGCGCTTAATACTACATTATTCAGCTCCGGTTTATGTCAGAGCCCGTGTAGAGAAGCAACAACAACAGCAAAACAGTCAGCTGATGCTATTGAAAAACGATGGAATATATCTAACAAGAGGGCCATGGCCCTAAATTCGCTCACCTGAGGACATTGAAGTTTGTACCTAAGTTGACTGGGCAAGACAACATTTTAATATACATGTAGCTATAAATGGAGTTATCTTCCGGACAAGAAAACATGACAAAAGTGAATTTTGTTGCCAAGCTTATGACCCTTATCCATGACACATCCTCTTATCAAGCTATTTCCATTTCCGGTGTCATATCAAATTTGGACCCCCATAAAAAATGGACCCGGGTCCAAATTTGATAGCGAAATATGGACCCGCGGGTCCATATTTCGCTATCAAATTTGGACCCCCCCTGTAAAAAATGGACCCCCCATGCAAAAATTTAGAATGATAAAAAAACATAATAAAAAGTTAAGAAACAAGAAACCAATGAATATTTTAACCCATTACTCAATAAATATGCCTTTTTACGCCCTTAATTTATTCTTCCACTGAAGAAAATAATCCCAATTTATTCAGTCACAAACATTTACTGTATAGGAAATATTTCATGTATCCTAGAAGATGGTAGCTTTACCAATTACCCAATAAATATACCTTTTTACGCCCTTAATTTATTCTTCCACTGAAGAAAGTAGTTCCTTTTTGTACCATGTATTCCTACATTGAAGAAAATATTTCCATTTTATACAGTCACAAACATTTACTGTATAGGAAATATTTTATGTATCCTAGAAGATGGTAGCTTAACCCATTACCCAATAAAAATGCCTATTTACGCCCTTAAATTATTCTTCCACTGAAGAAAGTAGTTCCATTTTGTACAATGTATTCTTACATTGAAGAAAATAATTCCATTTTATACAGTCACAAACATTTACTGTATAGGAAATATTTTATGTATCCTAGAAGATGGTAGCTTAACCAATTACCCATTAAATATGCCTTTTGATGCCCTTAATTTATTCTTCCACTGAAGAAAGTAGTTCCATTTTGTACAATGTATTCTTACATTGAAGAAAATAATTCCATTTTATACAGTCACAAACATTTACTGTATAAGAAATATTTTATGTATCCTAGAAGATGGTAGCTTAACCCAGTATCCAATAAATATGCCTTTTTACGACCTTAATTTAATTGGACCCCCCCCCCTCCCTTGGCAACACCCAACCATAAGTCATTTGATTTACACATCAATTTAATTCTTTTCCATTATTTGTTTTGTTTAAGTAATGTTTTACTCCTTTCCTGAAGTTACTATGCCCTGCAAATTATTTTGGTTGGAGAAGGGGGGGGGGGGGGGTCCAAATTTGATGGCGTAAAAAATGGACCCCCCTCCCTTTTCAACACCCAACCATAAGTCATTTGATTTACACATCATCTTTAATTCTTTTCCATTCCTTGTTAAGTTTAAGTGATGTTTTTCTCCTAAACTGAGGTTACTATGTGCTGCAAATTATTTCAATTGGAGAGGGGGGTCCAAATTTGATGGCGTAAAAATTGGACCCCCCTACCATTTCAACACAAAACCATAAGTCATTTGATTTACTTCTTTTCCATTATTTGTTTTGTTTAAGTAATGTTTTACTCCTTTCCTGAAGTTACTATGCCCTGCAAATTATTTTGGTTGGAGAGGGGGGGGGGGTCCAAATTTGATGGCGTAAAAAATGGAACCCCCCCCCCCTTTTCAACACCCAACCATAAGTCATTTGATTTACACATCAATTTTAATTCTTTTCCATTATTTGTTTTGTTTAAGTAATGTTTTACTCCTTTCCTGAAGTTACTATGCCCTGCAAATTATTTCAATTGGAGAGGGGGGTCCAAATTTGATGGCGTAAAAATTGGACCCCCCCCCTCCCTTTTCAACACCCAACCATAAGTCATTTGATTTACACATCAATTTTCAATCTTTTCCATTAGTTGTTTTGTTTAAGTAATGTTTTACTCCTTTCCTGAAGTAACTATGCTCTGCAAATTATTTTGGTTGGAGAAGGGGGGGGGTCCAAATTTGATGGCGTGAAAATTGGACCCCCCTCCCTTTTCAACAGCCAACTATAAGTCATTTGATTTACACATCAACTTTAATTCCTTTCCATTACTTGTTTAAATTTTAGTGATGTTTTTTCTCCTATCCTAAGGTTACTATTCTCTGCAAATTATTCCAGTCGGAGAGGGGGGTCCAAATTTGATGGCGTAAAAATTGGACCCCCCCTCCCTCCCATTTCAGCACCTAACAATAAGTCATTTGATTTACACATCAATTTTAATTATTTTCCATTATTTGTTTTGTTTAAGTAATGTTTTACTCCTTTCCTGAAGTTACTATGCCCTGCAAATTATTTTGGTTGGAGAAGGGGGGGTCCAAATTTGATGGCGTAAAAAATGGACCCCCCCCCCCCCTTTTCAACACCCAACCATAAGTCATTTGATTTACACATCAATTTTAATTCTTTTCCATTTGTTTTGTTTAAGTAATGTTTTACTCCTTTCCTGAAGTTACTATGCCCTGCAAATTATTTTGGTTGGAGAGGGGGGGGGGGGGGGTCCAAATTTGATGGCGTAAAAAATGGACCCCCCCCCCTTTTCAACACCCAACCATAAGTCATTTGATTTACACATCAATTTTAATTCTTTTCCATTATTTGTTTTGTTTAAGTAATGTTTTACTCCTTTCCTGAAGTTACTATGCCCTGCAAATTATTTCAATTGGAGAGGGGGGTCCAAATTTGATGGCGTAAAAATTGGACCCCCCCTCCCTTTTCAACACCCAACCATAAGTCATTTGATTTACACATCAATTTTCAATCTTTTCCATTAGTTGTTTTGTTTAAGTAATGTTTTACTCCTTTCCTGAAGTAACTATGCTCTGCAAATTATTTTGGTTGGAGAAGGGGGGGGGGGGTCCAAATTTGATGGCGTGAAAATTGGACCCCCCCTCCCTTTTCAACAGCCAACTATAAGTCATTTGATTTACACATCAGCTTTAATTCCTTTCCATTACTTGTTTAAATTTTAGTGATGTTTTTTCTCCTATCCTAAGGTTACTATTCTCTGCAAATTATTCCAGTCGGAGAGGGGGGTCCAAATTTGATGGCGTAAAAATTGGACCCCCCCTCCCTCCCATTTCAGCACCTAACAATAAGTCATTTGATTTACACATCAATTTTAATTATTTTCCATTATTTGTTTTGTTTAAGTAATGTTTTACTCCTTTCCTGAAGTTACTATGCCCTGCAAATTATTTTGGTTGGAGAAGGGGGGGGGGGGGTCCAAATTTGATGGCGTAAAAAATGGACCCCCCCCCTTTTCAACACCCAACCATAAGTCATTTGATTTACACATCAACTTTAATTCTTTTCCATTACTTGTTAAGTTTAAGTGATGTTTTTCTCCTAATCTGAGGTTACTATGTGCTGCAAATTATTTCGATTGGAGAGGGGGGTCCAAATTTGATGGCGTAAAAATTGGACAAATTGTAACGCCATCAAATTTGGACCCCCCTCTCCAATTGAAATAATTTGCAGCACATAGTAACCTCAGATTAGGAGAAAAACATCACTAAAACTTAAGTAATGGAAAAGAATAAAGTTGAGGTGTAAATCAAATGACTTATAGTTGGGTGTCAAAAAGGGAGGGGGGGTCTAATTTTTACGCCATCAAATTTGGACCCCCCTCTCCAATTGAAATAATTTGCAGGGCATAGTAACTTCAGGAAAGGAGTAAAACATTACTTAAACAAAACAAATGGAAAAGAATTAAAATTGATGTGTAAATCAAATGACTTATGGTTGGGTGTTGAAAAGGGGGGGGGGGGGGGTCCATTTTTTACGCCATCAAATTTGGACCCCCCCTTCTCCAACCAAAATAATTTGCAGGGCATAGTAACTTCAGGAAAGGAGTAAAACATTACTTAAACAAAACAAATAATGGAAAATAATTAAAATTGATGTGTAAATCAAATGACTTATTGTTGGGTGCTGAAATGGGAGGGAGGGGGGTCCAATTTTTACGCCATCAAATTTGCCCCCCCCCCCCCCCCCCCCCTCACCAATTGAAATAATTTGCAGGGCATAGTAACCTCAGATTAGGAGAAAAACATCACTTAAACTTAACAATTAATGGAAAAGAATTAAAGAGTTGATGTGTAAATAAAATGACTTATGGTTGGGTGTTGAAAAGGGGGGGGGTCCATTTTTTACGCCATCAAATTTGGACCCCCCCCTCCTCCAACCAAAATAATTTGCAGGGCATAGTAACTTAAGGAAATGAGTAAAACATTACTTAAACAAAACAACTAATGGAAAAGAATTAAAGTTGATGTGAAAATCAAATGACTTAAGGTTGGGTGTTGCCAAGCGAGGGGGGGGGGGGGTCCAATATTGATGCCATCAAATTTGGACCCCCTCTCCAACAATTTTTTTTTTTTTTTTTTTTTTTTTTATTTAATTTTTTTTATGGGCATAACAACCTCAAGATAGGAGTTATCAATATTTTGCATTAGGGAGAAGCATTACCAACTTTTTTGGGGGGGGGGGTCCAAAATTTACAGGGGGGGTCCATATTTCGCTATCAAAAATGGACCCGCGGGTCCATTTTTTACGGGGGTCCAAATTTGATCTGACACCGGTAAATGATAATTATTTCACTAGCGTCAGCAGAACTGGAGTTATTTTCCTGACAATAAAATATGACAAAGGGGAAAAACAAAATATTGCTGCCCTTGTGCATGGCATTTTCTCTCATCAGTTTCTTTCCATACATAAAATTTCATTACAATAGCATCAGTAGAACTGGAGTTGTCTTCTTGACAAGAAAATATCACAAAGGGAAATAACTAAAAAAACAATGATGTCAGAGTTATGGCCTTTGCAAATGGCACTTCCTCTCATTAGGCTCTTTCCAAATAGGCAATTTCATTTTACCCATAACCCCATAGCCTGTTTCTAGTTTTGAAAATAGGTGGCCACCTATGGCAGGTTGAAAGTAAAGCAGAATGGGTCTTAATGCACACTTTGCTTTACTTTCAAACTGCTTTAAGCTACCATCTACTAGGATATAGAAACTTATTTCGCATCTTACATTTTCATGACTGTTTAAAGGGGAATTATTTTCTTAAGTGGAGGAATAAATCAAAGGCCTAAAAATGCACATTTATGGGGTAATGGGTTAACAAAGGTCAGTATTTATTGGGGGAAAGGGTTGAATCCTGGACAACAAAAAATGACAAGACATACAGATAACTGTGACAAAACCAATATTAAACATATGTATAAATATGGCATAAGACATAATTACATAACTGTCAGTGGATCACTTCCAGATCCTGTTTCTCTAAGTATGAAGCAGACTGAACCATTTCTAAACTTTAGCAGACAACATGTTCAGTTCTGTTGGCCTGATCACTGAGGTCAAATATTATGCAAGAGTACCGTAGCATTTGCAGCTGCTGGGGGCTTACCCTTACCAGACTGAAATGATGTCTGCTAAATACCTACTGTATGTGAAAAATGTACAATTTTTTTTTTAGAAAATGTTAAGTTGATAAATGAGTGGCAAATAGTTTGGATCCAGATTAGATGCAGCATTATGTTGCATCTGATCTGGATCCAAACTGTTTGCAAATATTTGCTATTTGCCCATAGTATATTAAGGGTAACTCAGGTAAATACAGTTTTAACAAACTATAGAGGTATCCACCAGGAGATTCTACTGTACAAATATCAAAGCTTAGGGCCTAGTAGTTTTGGGCAAGAAGATTTTTTAAAGTTTTTTGCTTTTTTGCTTTTTCAAGCAGAGTTTGTGCTTTTTTTCCTTTCATTTGAACAACTTCTGTAGAGAAGCATCCAAGGAACATCATGAGCAGTTTGAACTCTCCCTACAATCAAGCGGGTTCAGAGGAGCTGTCGTTTGAAGTAAATGTGAACGGACAGATGGACAGACGGACAGACGTACTACGGACGGTGAGCGGTCACAATAGCTCACCTTGAGCCTTTGGCTCAGGTGAGCTAAAAAAACTAAGATTCGTTGACGATTCTTGAGACTTTTTTTGGACTGATCATATTTTTTTAATGTCAGAAGCCAAATGATGCCACAAATTTGCTTTTATTTGAGTATTTTATTTTATTTTGACAAGTACACCATCCGGTTGCAAGTCCCTTTAAAGCGCGTTTGCAAACAGTTTTGGTCCTGACCAGACGCCGCGTAATGCGGCGTCTGATCAGGACCAAACTGTTTGACACTCTTATCGATATTTATTAAGTCATACAATCTTAAATCTAACTTTGAAACGTGTCTTGCAGACAAAAATACTAAAGCAGACGACAATAAAGCGGTTGCGAGTCGCTTTAAAAGTGTCCTTGGTCATTTGTCAAAATATCAGTGCTGCCGCAAGTTGATCATGTAAAATCCTAAGATTTCCAAATTTTTCTATTTTTAAACCTGATTTTGCAAATTGTACCTTTTACCCTTTACCAAACAATCTGTCTCTACTGTCCTTTTCACTCAGCTCTGTCACTCAATTTTTATCGAAATTTTTTTTGTTTCAAACAATATCAGCTTTGTACCTGCACGAGACAATCAGATCGTTTTTCACGATTTATCCAGGCTGTGAATGGAAAATTATCGTGAAAAATGTATTTTCCCCACAGTGAAATATGCCTCAATTGTTTACAAAATGGCTGACTTTGTGAATAGTGTGTGACGTTGTGGGACAGTCTATTTTTACAGAGGTGGAGAAGGCCTATTAAAATAAAACATAAAACTGATATTGTCAATCTGTGAATGGTAATCTAAAAGTGAAATTAAGATAAAAATAGATTTTAACATCGCTATTTTGAAGGTGTTAAAAAGAATATTAAAACACACAGCGGCCATTTGCAAACACAGCTGATCCCAAGTTTACTATAGGAAAAAACTATTTATTTAGGATATCTCCCTACTCACGGTCCCGATATTATTCAAACTTTGCATGTGAGTTCGTAAAAAACGATCTGATCGGCTCATGTAGGTACAAAGTTGAAATTGTTTAAAATAAAAAAAATGTTGATACAAATTGAGTGACAGAGCTGAGTGAAAAGGACAGTAGTTGCGAAGACATGTGACCACTTTAACTAGGTTGAAAGTATAGCAAATTTCCCCTTAAGGCACATTCTGCTTTACTATCAGCCTGCTTTAAGTTACCATCTGGCATTCTGCCATCATAAAAATCTAAAGATTTTCTGCACAACCTGCAGCCCTGAAATATTTTCAAGAATTACAGGGCTGCCATAAGTTGTCATGAAAAATCCTAAGATTTCCAAATATGCATTTTTCAAGTGTAATTTTACGAATCATACCTTTACCCCATAGTCTGTTTCTTGTTTATTGACAAGCGACTTCTTAAAGCAGGCTGTAAGTAAAGCAGAATGCACCTTAAGGCGCATTCTGCTTTACTTTCAGCCTGCTTTAAGCTACCATGTACTGGAAAAAATCCGGAGATTTAGGAAAAATCCGGAGAAATGGAGATAGAAGTGTCATGCATGCAGCCCCAAAGCTCTGGAACTCTCTACCATCAGACATTAGAGATGCGAGCTCAGTTGCAGTCTTCAAAAAACGTCTGAAAACACACTTCTTTAATATTTATTATTAGAACACATTAGGAAATGGATGACTGCTACCTCCGGGCTATGTTCTTGCTGTAGATATTGTGGGTCTAAATGGGAGTTCTGGAATTGTACCGTTTGCCCATGCCTGTTCGGTGGATCTTGATGGTAGGGATTGCCCCTGATCTCTTTGAAACCGACTGGCTTGGGGTTTGCGGTATAATTCAGGGACAGCTTCTTATCTTGATGTTTTATAAAGTAAGGGTGTAATTTCAGCCATGGAATATGTAGGTCCGGCGGGTGTGGGGTGGAGAGGGTAGATGACTGTTCATTCTGTATATGTTATGGGTCTAATATTTAGTTCTGGGTTGTGCCGTTGACCAATGCCTGTCTGGTGGATCTTTGATGGTAGGGATATTGCTCTGATCTCTTTTGAAACCAGCTGGTGGGGTCTGTGGTACAATTCTTGGACAGCTTTCACCATTTTTAATCATGTCATTGATCTTCTATAGAGTTTTTAGTTATGGTCGCATGCTATTTTTCCTAGTTATGTTACATTAGATGGCCTGCATTGGGCGCTCTGCTATTATTTCTATTGGTCGGCAATCTTTAGCCGGTTGGTTCATTGCTGATTGATGGGGGTAGTGTGATCGCCGTTTTGGGGGCTGTCTTTTGTATGTTTATTCTTGTTTATTTTAGATCTAATTATAGTTATTTGTGTTTTGTCGATGGCCTGCATTGGGCGCTCTACCATTATTTATATCAGTCGGCAATACTTAGCCGGTCGGTTCATTGCTGATTGATGGGGGTAATGTGATCGCCGTTTTGGGGGACTGTCTTTTATATGTTTATTCATGTTTTATTTCAGATCTAATTGCAGTTATTTTGTCTTTTCTCGATTTATAGGTACATATGTGTTATTTCATGTAAAGCGCTTTTGAACGCACAATCCCTGTGTGAAAAGAGCGCTATATAAATCTGGTATAATAATAATAATAATAACCTCTAAATACCGGAATTCTCTCTAAACCTGACATAAACGTTGGTCCTGTTTCCAACCCTTTTTTATTCTAACCCTATGTATGCCTATTTACCTTATTGATTTATTCCTTCATTGAAGAAAATACATTCATGAATATCTATCATCAAAAATATTTTCTATATTCTAGCAGATGATAGCTTAGAAGTTAGAGCAGGTTGAAAGTAAAGCAGAATGCACCTTAAAGCGCATTCTGCTTTACTTTCAACCAGCTTTAACAGCTATCTTTCATACTAGAAACAAGCTATTGATTAAAACCCCTCTAAACTGGAAACCCCTCTAAACCGGAAATGTATGTTGTCCCCACACATGTCCGGTTTAGAGAGGTTTCACTAAATAAGATATTCTCACTCATTTTATAACCAAATTATATGGTTCTTCTGTTCTGTTCTACGGAGGAGAAAACGGTATTCTTTCCCAATAAACGTGTTTACGCTAAAACTATTATTTGCAGTGCAAACAGTTTAAAGCCAGATCAGACGCCGGGTAACCCGGTGTCTGATCAGGCTCCAAACTGTTTGCCACCAAGATAAACATGAATTATCAGAATTGTCCAAAATTTGTACTTTTCTACGTTGGCGCGCTGTCAAAATTTTTGGGGGACATTTGAAATTTTTGCGGGACACACTAAAATAGCCTTTAAAAACATGATAGGCTTTCCTTTAAAAAAGAATTAGTGTTTACGATATTGAACATGTTTACTGCGTCTAGTAGATTTTCGGTAATCCAGCAAGGCTTTTACATGACGGGAAAACTTATGTTCGTCTATTTTTAAATAACTTGTAATAATTGTTTTGGTACATACAAAGTTGGAAGAGTTTGATCAGCACGTCATTTAGATGGGGGTTTTATTCATCAGGTGTCACGCTTCCCGTTTTGTCTGCTCTTTCCTCTCCAATCCGACGAGAAGTGAAGTTAAGTCATGCGTAATTTGACTGCTTATCGGGTTTTACCGTAGCCATTTAACGGCATTGGCATATAAACCGCGCACAGTCTACGTCCTTTATTAATAAAGGATAGTAAATTGGCAGAAAGGATAGTTGTAATTGTAAGACTGGTTATCTGGTTTTACGTAGCCATTTAACTGCATTGGTATACACGCGCGCGCACAGTCTATCGGCGGAAAGGATAGTAAAAAGAGCAAAGGTATGGAAGACGAAAATTGCGCCCGTACGCCCGCGCCGTTACGAATTTTAAGGGTCAAAGTAAAAAGTATTGCCGGAATCCCGCAATCCCGCGCTCTAGGTGCAACACTGTATAGTGCTTTGCGGTTTTTTATACGTTTGCGTTTAAACGGGAAAGAATAACACATTATCCACTGTATATATGCTGTTACTACTCATTAGAGACAATTCTAATGAATACTATCACCATAGGGTCAAATGCAGAAATAAATATTTTAGTTTTTGAAATACTCCCCTTATCTGGAGCACTGTGATTAGCTAAAGCTGTTGATTGATCCTGGCACATAATTCAGTCCCGTTTCAGCACCAAATCCTATGGTGTGAGTACTCATCGGAATCGTCTCTTCAAGATAACTCTAATGAGTACTGACACCATGGGGGGTGGGGGACCCCCCCTAGTTAGAGTACGTACACAAAGATCCTTGTAACCCCCCCTCCCCCCACCCCCCCAAATCGCAATTTGCTTCCTATGGGCCTGCGCTGACGTGTAGTTCTGACACCATCGCCAGCACACGCCCCTCAGCGTGGATGCCCCAGAGGATTTTGCTGAGAAACCCATCTGAAGTTAAGTTGAAGTCGAAAAGAGAGAGAGTGCATGTACGTGGGTAACAACGTATCCAGGTACCACCATTATTCGAACACCTAAGCATTTTCAAGTCAATTACCAATTTCTATGTGAATAAAAGTTATTTTTTACAAAGTTACTGGATATACTGGTTATTTTCAACTTATATTACGATGGGTAAGTAATTGCAACTAAAATCGGTTCTCTAACAATGTAAACAACGCATAGTGGCCCGCTTACCTCATTCTCAGTGGGATGTCAACCTAAATTCGAACAGCAGGTTTGACACCACACATTTTTTACTATATGTTGCCCAGGGTAAGTGTTTGTTCATAAAATGTCAGATAAAACATAAAACAAGAGTCTGTAACCTCATAAAAAGTAAAAGTCAACTTTTTTTACATGTAATTTACTGCAGTTTAGACATAAAGTACCAATAGTTAATGGCTACAGACAGGGCATTAGAAGGGGTCTCGATTTTGATGTAAAATGCATCTAAAACAAAGAAAACAATTCTTAAAAGTTGTTGAACATATTTTCTAAAATAAAACTAGTGTACAGGAACCTTTAAGATAAACAAATACTTTGTTTATTCCCTGTTACTTCTTATATGAAACACAATTAGGAAATAAAAAAGGGAAAAAAAGTGATAAGGACCCCAAGTTTGAGATTTGATCAAATTTGGTGGTCTGAACCCTCAATACTATTCATCCGGACCATTAGGAATGAGGTAAATGTAAAAGTTTTGCAGCCGATACACAACTGTTCATTTTTAATTACAGAAAATGTAGTTTGTGTCATAATTATGCATTGGGAAATTTGGGATTAGATGTAAATGCAATATTTATACTCAGATAAGTTCAACATATGCCATTTCACCTATTTACTGGTCATTTTTGCCGATTTTGTGTTCTTGACATTTCTACCGGTGTTACTGTCAAAATGTCACGCGCGGTTATGCAGATTTGTTGAATTAGGGACGATGTGGACCACCGCCGATGTGAACCGCCACCGATGTGAACCGATTTACCAGACGATGTGAACCACCCAATAAGACGATGTGAACCTGCTTATTTTTTTTAATTTATAAGTGAAATATCAGATTTATTTGTAACAATTGGAAACTATGTAGAATCTATACTTTTTAATATTCATTGACCTGTTATTACCCTATTTTAGCGACTACATCATGTCCTGTGTTGCCATCTGTCACATGAATCACAGGCAATTGCCTGCTGCAGCTCCCTCATTTCCTTACCACAAGATATGCACAAATCGCACATCCTTGTGCAATGGCACAATAGTCACTTTATCACTTTCTAATACAGATATTTATATTAAATTGGCACAAAAAATCACTTTATCACTTTCGAATATCTCAGATATTTATATTAAAACGGCACAAAAACACCTTATCAGTTTCAATATTTGGTAGACAATAACTAGGGCTGCAACAGTTCAGGTACTTCACGGTTCGGTTCGGGTTCGAGTAGACCCCTTCGGTTTTCGGTTATTTCGGTTCGGGTATTAGGATAAGAACTTGATAAAATCAACCAGAAAAAAACCTCATTTACTGACACATGTCTACGCAGACAATAGATCTAAACACTTTTTCGAAAACGCTTTCACTGTCATCTATAATTTTATCATATGTACGAGAAAGATGTGCATTTCTTTCTACCATTTTAGGACAGATTGTAGCGAATTTAAGGCGTGGTTCGTCCCGACCTGTTTTTCATTGAAGTTTCGTAACTAAGCTTTGTCATTCTGGCTGGTCTTCCTTAAATGCCTCATCAGCCTTCTATTTATAAGCGCTTAAAGAACTACCTAGCTCCAATTATATTATTATTTTACTGAAAAAGTCATTAATATTTCAGTTTAATTATTTACATCGCCATTCGCAATTTGCGGTCGCTAAGTAATAGACTGGTTACCCTTTTTCTGATGCTGATTCGACTTTGGTACCTTTGAAGCCGGGCTATCAATCGTGCGCATGCGTTAAGTGCTGGATTTCCCGGAATTATAAATAGCCGATATGAAAAGAATGAGACGAACGAGAAGCGAGCTATTTAAATTACTGCAAGAAGAAAAGGTTAGAACTGTGATTTAACCTTACATTTTGGAACGTCTGACCATCAAAAATATACACGCAGACTGCACGCTGATTGGTAAATTAGCGGTCTAGTGTAATTTACCATACATCGGCGCACCGAACCGAAAATTTGCGGTGCCGACCCGAAACTCGAACCGAGACAAACGAACCGAAAATAACCGAAATTCGGTGAACCGTTGCAGTCCTAACAATAACACCGTGGTAACGTTTTAAGACACTCAAATAAACAGTGTACATGGTATTTAATCTGTGAGCAAACACACTAATTCATGTAGTTAATTGTTTCATAATAGTATACCAAATTTGAGTATGCTTATGCAATCATGCTCTTGTATAAAAATACTATTATGATTTGGGCCGTTTTGACCTGGGCCGGTTTGGATCTAGGCCGTTTTGATGGGAACGGAGTATTGTTTAATACAAGGAAAAATAAGAAGACTTGGGTCGTTTTATTTTGAAAAAAAATATTGGTTCACATCGTCCAATAGGGTGGTTCACATCGTCCTGAAAATCGGTTCACATCGTCAAAAAATCCGGTTCACATCGTCTACGTTCACATCGGCGGTGGTTCACATCGTCCATATACCGATTTGTTTGTAACCATAGATGTCACGCGAAATGATTCAGGTGTTCGATTTTTGGTTGTGTTCGAATAACGGTTGTAAAGGGGTTACTAGAATAACCGGAATACACCGAAATACACTTAAATATACCTGTTATAGATCATAAAACAGTTTCAGATGATGTATTTACACATTTTGTGTACTAATATATTAAGTTTGCACAGGAAATATGCAATTTGTGTGTTATAAATGGTTTTCTATTGAAATCATAACCGAAATACACTTTGTAATGTGTCATGTGAGAATTACACATGCGTGAGAATTCACAGTGTTATTTCGGTTATGATTTCAACAGAAAACCTTTTATGACCCACAAATTGCATATTTTCTTTGCAAATTTAATAAATTAGTGCATAAAATGTGTATATACATCACCTGAAACTGTTTTATGATCAATACTATGTATATTTAGGTGTATTTCGGTGTATTCCGGTTATTCTAGTAACCGGTTGTAAAGGGATAAATTTCCCCCACCCGCTATCGGCTATGGGGATTACCGGCTTATGTAACAACAATGTTTTACCTTAGGATACCTTAGGATCTTCTGTGGACGCTGGCCTAGACCACTATGTCCGCATCTAACTTGTCTTCTTTACTACTTATGCCCGACTTAACGCGACTTCCGGTTATTATGTCCTTTGTAAAGTTGAATTTTACTTCTTGATTTGCCCAGTGCTTGTCGAGACTTATCTCAAATTTCTTTACTGTTTCAGCTACTGTTATTTTTTCCGGTAGGCTGTTCCAAATATCTACTATTCTTTGTGTGAATGAAAATTTTCTTAAATTTAGTCTGCAGAAGTTTTTCTTTAATTTCTTTCCATGTCCTCTTGTGATTGATGAAGTATTTCTTTGTAAAAAGTTTTCTGTTGTTTTTGGGTCATAGATGTCGGATAAGATCTTGAATACCTCAAAAGATCTGTTTCTGACACTCAAATACAGTCGAGTAACCTCAAATCGTGATACCCTCGTTTTCGTTATACCGGAAAGATTTCCAATTTTTCACGCGCTATGTTTTGTAATGACGTCACAACACAGAAAATATACAAGGGAACTCCACACTTTCGCTTTGATTGAGTTAGTGCTCTGTTTTAAGCTAGGGGTGTAAGATATACATTATTTTCCTAATACTGCTGTAAAACATACTGTTTTCACTATGCGATATCAGTGCATCACTTGTTCCATTCAAATTTCTTGCAAATTCACATTTTGACAGGCATTCAGGTCTGTCGTCTGTTTGTTTATCACCATTCCTTACTAGGTGAAGGTCAGTAAGACTGGTTTCGCATTCTGTTTTTATGTACAAGGGAGCTAACCAAAGGGGCACTGTTATATATTTTTCACTTTTGCGGCGCGCCCGCAAATTGATTTTAATAGTGAGCGGTCTACGAAATTAAGAATAAAGACATAATCAAAAAAAAGTTAAAGAAAATTTAAACACACATGTATTTAAGATTACTAAACGTAACAGAAACAACAAATGTAAAATGGAAATCCATTGTTTGTAACATGGGCAACATGTGACTTTTGCCACCACTGGACCCATCTCATATTCTGAACCAATGTCCGAGTAATAATTAAGATATGGTGACGTTTTCAGATACCCCCACTGTGAAATAAATTAAATTGAAACTATTTATATAAAAGTAACAAAATATGATAGAAATATTATTAAAATGTGATACATTAGTGTTTCCAACTTGCCCGCATATACCTGTGCGACGCACATGCGCATTTACGTAGGGTCACGAAAACAGGTATACCAGTCTAAACAGAGCCGCCAATGTAGGTCACTTACAAAATGGCTGCGCCCGTCGATTCCTACATCAACAAACTTGCCCATATTTTTAGAAAATAGATGAAACAGATAATTTGATTTGATGTAGCAATAATTTTCAATTTGTTTCAGTATTAAATTATTTGTACGCCGATAACTTCTTACTATCACGAAAATAGGTTACTCGACTGTACTGTCGTAGACAAACTCTGCATAGTCGTCTGGTAAGCAACCCCTCCATGTCAATTGCTGTCAGAGCTGAGCTGACACACAACACCTTAAAACGCAAAAAGCTTGGTAACTTGCTTGTTTGCAAGCCGGAAGCGGTGTTTAGGAGGCACGTAACGGTTTGATAGCCACATGTTCGAATTGGCCCTGGTCAAATTTCTTAATATAAGGCTATTGGTAAGTTTTAAAGTATTTTTGAAGATGAAAAAAAATATTTTAGGGGAGAATGCATTAATATTATCACTTTGTGGCATGATTTAAATAAAATGCGCACTAAGATGATGACTTTTTGTAGTCGGATGGGTATAAGATGGGGGCAGTCTGGAAATCAGTGGTTCGGGCTAAATAAACTGGGAATCAGCATCATTTTACTGGTGGGTGCAGACACATGAAAATTGTGCGAAATCGATCAGGAATCGCCCTTGTTTGGGCCAAAGATCCTAAAAGCAACAGGTTCAGTGAGTCTGAAAATACTTTTCACTAAGTGCCAACCCTAGGCGAACACTTTCGAATTTTTCGGAGAATATGTGGGTTTTGAGGCTTTTTTGTCATGTGTTTTCGCGACCATAACAAACTTTAAATTTGGCCACAGAGGAATCTGAACGTGTGCTTATGTGGATGGTTTATGCTGTTTTGTTATGCCTAGAGATGCATTTACTGATATAGGACTGAGTTTTGATTCTGGTTTGTGCGTGAAAGTCAGGAGGAGATAAATATAGATGTCAAGGAGACCACCGGTGCCGAGATTTCAGAAAAAACCGTAGTGTGCCTCCATAGGTATAAATTGTGCCAAACCGTTTCGCCCGAAGTCGTTTCGCACCAAGTCGTTTCGCTTCCAAATTAGAGCGGTTCCAACAAGATCCTTTTTAGCTCACCTGGCACGAATTAAGTGCCAAGGTGAGCTATTGTGATAGCCCTGTGTCCGTCGTCGTCCGTCGTCAGTCCTCCGTCGTGAGTCGTCAACTTTTTCTTTAAACGTCTTCTTCTTAGAAACTACTGGGTCAATTTCATTAAAACTTCATAGGATTGTTCATTGTAGGGTACTCTTTCAGATTTCTTGAAATATAGGTCATTCAATTGAAATTGTGGTTGCCATGGCAACCAATTGAAAAAACTTTAAAAACCTTCTTCTCAAAAACTTCTGGTCTGAATTGAAAATAAGTTTACCAAAATGTGCCTTAGGTGACCCTCTATCAGATTTCTTAATGTTATTTTCCTATCTTAAAAAACATGTCCCGCCAGTTGGTGGGGCAGATTTTCCTTATATGGCTATATAGTGAAAACTTTAAAAATCTTCTTGTCTGAAACCGCTGATCCAATTTGAAAATAATTTCACACAAATGATCCAAGGGTAACCCTCTACCAGATTTCTAAAAATAATTTTGATATCTTAAAAAACATGGCCACCATAGGGTGGGGCATCTTTTCCTAATGATACTGTATAGTATAAACTTTAAAAAATCTTCTCCTGGGAAACTACTGGTCCAAATTGAAAATAATTTTACCCAAATGATCCATTGGTTACTCTCTACTAGATTTTTTTAAAAATAATTTTGTTATCTTAAAAAACATGGCCGCCAGTGGGTGGGGCATGTTTTCCTTATGATACTGTTACTTACTGTATAGTAAAAACTTTAGAAATCTTCTTCTGTGAAACTGCTGGTCCAAATTGTAAATAATTTTACACAAATGATCCATGGTTGAACTTCTACCAGATTTCTTAAAATGATTTTGATATCTTAAAATCATGGCCGCCAGTGGGTGGGGCAAGTTTTCCTTATATTTCTGTATAGAATTTTTTTTTTTAAATCTTTTTCTCTGAAACTAATAGTAATGATTGATGACCCTTTGCCAGTTTTCTTCAAAGGATCTTCCTAGTTCAAACAACATGGCTGCCTGTGGGTGGGGGTTAATTTAGCAGTGATGGCTTATAGTGGAATTTCATTTTTACTGGTCCATTACCATGACCATAAACATGGGTACCAGGTGAGCGATTTAGGGCCGCATGCGGCTCTTGTTCTATTTCTATTTATTTCTTCTACGCCATCAATTCTGATGACACTTTTTAGGTGCACCAATGGGACTGTACCCGGCCGGTCACTTTATCCTGACACCGACGAACCAGTCGTAATGCTAACCCGAAATCATGAGCACCAAGGAGGGAAGCCATTACTGCCAATTTTCAAGTCTTTGGTTTTACCCGACCGGGGATTGAACGCGCAACCTCCCGCACTGCAAGCAGACGCTCTACCACTGAGCTATACAGGCGGTATATTTTTATAAGCATTAATATGAAAGTATGGTATTTATGGTCCCTGTTTCGATAAACACAACCTCCAAATTTCCAGAAAACATAAATGATATATGAATTTATTATAATTATGATTGTGTTAAAAAAAGAAGATTTGACCGTCCGTCCCTAATATTTTTGGGAAAAACTTCTTTCCATATTCTACTATTCCATATTCAAGTGTATTAGCCACTAAATTGGGTAAAAATACAAAGGCATAGCCGCACTGCGTAGAGTTATCTCACTTTCCAGATGACGAACCATATGTGTCATTCGACCTTTAACGTGCGCTAAAGATTCTATTGCAATGTAGACTATGACCGAAGTAAAGCAACCTTTCAAGTCTCAAATGTAGGCCATGGCCACAGTGAATCGATCTTTAAGGTGCACCCCAGATTGTCTTGAAATTTAGACTATAACCGCAGTAAATAGACCTTTAAAGTGCACCCAAGTATTTTGTGAATTGAACGATATTGTCACAGTAAATCGACTTTTCACCTGCAACAAAGATACCGTTGAAATGTAGACTATGGCTGCAGTAAATCAACCTTTAAAGCGTACCAAGGAATCTCTTGAAATGTAGACTATGGCCGCAGTAAATCGACCTTTAAAGTGTACCAAGGAATCTTGAAATGTAGGCTATGGCCGCAGTAAATCAACCTTTAAAGTCTACAAAAGAATCTCTTGAAATGTAGACTATGGCTGCAGTAAATCAACCTTTAAAGTGTACCAATGAATCTGTTTAAATGTAGGCTATGGCCGCAGTTAATCAACCTTTAAAGTGTTCCAATGAATCTCTTGAAATGTAGACTATGGCCGCAGTTAATCAACCTCTAAAGTGTTTCAATGAATCTCTTGAAATGTAGACTATGGCCGCAATGAATCAACCTTTAAAGTCTACCAATGTAGTCTATGGTCGCAGTGAATCAACCTTTAAAGTCTACCAATGTAGACTATGGTCGCAGTGAATCAACCTTTGATGTGTTCCAATGAATCTCTTGAAAAGTAGCTTATAGCCGCAGTAAATCAACCTTTAAAGTCTACTAAAGAATTTCTTGAAATGTAGACTATGGCAGCAGTAAATCAACCGTAAAGGTATTCCAAGGAAACTCTTGAAATACAGACTATTGTCGCAGTAAATCAATCTTTAAAGTGTACCAAAGAATTTCTTGAAATGTAGACTATGGCCGCAGTAAATTAACCTTTAAAATGTACCAATGAATTTCTTGAAATGTAGAATATGGCCGCAGTAAATCAACCTTTAATGTGTACCAAGAAATCTCTTGAAATGTAGAATATGGTCGCAGTAAATCAACCTTTAAAGTGTACCAAGACTATGGCCGCAGTTAATCAACCTTTTTTGTTTTTCCAAGGAATCTCTTGAAATGTAGAGTAGACTATGGCCGCAGTAAGTCAACCTTTAATGTCTACAAAAGAATCTCTTGAGATGTAGACTATGGCTGCAGTAAATTTACGGAATAAAGAAGGAATATGCATAGGGTACCAGTTCAAAAATCATCTCTTCAACGACCAACTGCAGTAGAACCCCTCTATAGCGACCACTAAATTGAATTAATTATCAGGTGGTTACGACAGGTGACTGCTTAAAGCAAGGTGACAGTAAAACAGAAAGCTTTAAGATGTCACCTGTCTTTTATACAAATAATTAGCCTTCGATTTAGTGGTTGTAATAGAGAGGTTTAACTGTAGTAAATAAATATAAGGATCCCTATAGACACAACAGCAACATAAAAACTAGGGACACACTAGAAAAACCAGCAAAACACTGTGAAGGAAACATTCTTTTTAGGTTTGTTAGTTTATCTGACAAAATGTATATTAACAGTTAGAATTCTCATCACCACTTGACTAATATTTACAAACAGTTTGAATCCTGATCAGGCGCCGCGCTCTGATCAGCATTCAAACTGTTTCATATTAATGTCGCTGCTTTTTTATATTTAAGATTCCTTTCAAAAAAATAAAGCAGACGACAATATCGAGGTAAACGATATTCAAAAGAAAAATGTTCACACTGGCTATTTGAGACAGTTAAGAGCATATTGAAAGAAGTATATTTTATATCTGTCAGTCAGAATGTCCGGATGTGGGCTTGATAATACCAGAAAGCCGTATAACGAAATAAACACCTCCAAGGAAAAACTTATGTTTAATTCTATTAGAAATCTTATAATTTATACGTATCAAAATAGTTTAGCAGGATTACACACGTAAGTAATATCCTTTTAGGCATGTTAAGAAACCCATGCTGTTTAACGTCGATGTTAAACACAGTATATGTATGTATAATATTCATCGTTTTCCAACTAAACCGGAAGTTTGCACTTACATGTATTTCACTTTCACGTGGGCTTAAACTGATACAGTTGTTGTTGTTGTATAACCGCTTTTATGCTAAAACCCTTTTTATTTAGAATTATTGCAAACAACTTTGAGTCAGATCACTTCGACAAACTGGGCGTCTGATCAGGCGCCACACAGTGTTCAAGAACCTGTCATTTGCACCATTTTTTTATCGTGTTTGGGTGTCGTGAATAACGTCGGCGCCTGGTCAGGCTCTCAATTGTTTGCCACTCAGATTAAAATAAAAAGTCATGCAGAAATGTCGCTAAATTGTAATTTTCTATGATTTACCATTTCACTCTCAATGACGCCTTAAAGCGCGTTTGCAAACAGCCTGGGTCTTGATCAGACGCCGCGTAACGCGGCCTCTGATCAGGATCCAAACAGTTTGACACTCGTATCGATGTTTCTTAAATCATACTTCATGGAATCTTACTTTGAAACGATCTTGCAAATTGAAGTAAACGACAATGAAACGGTGAAGGGGTAATAACGCACGAACAAGATGCATTTGCTTTCCGTTTCCGTTCAAACGGGAAGGAATAACGTCTTCTTCTCCACTGTACACCAACGTAGGAATATCACAGAACGGTAAACAAACACACGAAAGAAAAAAACTTGAAGTTCAAAACAGTACGCGGCGTCTGATCAGAATCCAAACCGTTTGAAAATGTCAACGGTGTCGGAATTAGCAGCTAAAGGGTTAAAGAAAATAGCATTAAATGTGAATACTAAACTTAACAAGATGATGGTTGTTGTAATTGTGCAAGCATAAATGCCAATAGACCCATGCTATCCTTTGCAAACAGTTTGGATCCTGATAAAACGACCTTTCATACTGTGTCTGCCACGTTTAGGATCCAAACTGTCTGACACACATTTTCAGTCAGGATGCATTAAATAGAGAATCTTTAAGGAATTTCTATTACTATCATTTTAATAAACTCGTTGACTAAAATGATATGACACGAGTCTTGGCGGGCGTCAAAATTATTGTAGTTAATGAGTTTATACAAATTGTTCTCAAGCATTTGATTGGTCAGATTTTAAAATCTGACAAATCAAATGCTTTAGAACGATCTCAGACTCAAATCAAACTCCTTATAACCTTGGACCCTGACAGGAGCTTTTCTGAATTACTCTTCTCATGTATTTAGCAGTCACTGTCTTAAACAATTGCCAGTCTTCTTAAGAAAGTTCACGTGAATATTTTCTCTTTGTTATGCCATCTCATCGGTTGTTTCCGCGGCAGGTGTGATCGGATCCCAGTAATTGCGGCACTGGCTACCATTCCAAGTCCTATGAAATAAAAACAAATTATAACATAACAGACGGCGTGAGCGTTGAATAACACCCGTTGTTTAAATGTCATATATAACTAGTTATATGTGTCGCGCCACGACATTTTGAGGCTTATTGAGTTTGACGTCATTTTCTGTGAGCGTGCGATAAACGTGGCGCTTACCCGCTTTATTTCAATTGGCGTCATTTACCAGTTTGTGCTGATTTTGCTTAAAAACTAGCTATTTCAGCGATCATACTTAGAAATATGTCCAGTACAAAAAATTCACAGGCGTGACTTGTTAAAAATGAGTTTGGTGTGCATGCAAATGAAAGAAATACACCTCAATCAGTAGCATAAATTTACCGATATCGTAAACCTGTGGAGTGGAATCTAAATAGCCTCCCTTGTTTGTAAGTTTCACAGTGGAATATATTTTACGAGCGACACCGTTGTCCTAGTTACGATGTTGTTGACATAAGTCAAGAAAATCAATACTTGAAGTTATGAAACCGCCAAAGCTTTACAAATGAGCCAGTTCAGTCACCTAAGTGCATGCTCAGTAAGGTCCCCAATACCAGATAGTTTGCCTCTTGACCCAGGTGATTTTGTCAACGAACTTGAACAAGTAAATCAACTTTATTGTACAGTAACGGGATGAATCTAATCATGAATGATAATGATTTTCAATTATGATGATGATGAAGATAGTCAGAATATCGCAACAAGCGCATCGTTATAAAATGTTGACCTGCCACGTATACATGCGAGCGTGATGTTGATATGAGAGAAAGCAGCAATTAAAGGGTATTCACCCAAATCCACCCAAATTCAGACAGAGAAAGAATTTTGCTCATAAAGTATCAAAATGTGGCAATATGAACGAAGAAGAAAGGTGATCTTCTAGAAATGTACACAGCACACCTGGATATTTAAAGCCAATTGCCAGAGAGACTACTACAAGGAAACGTGTGAGACACCCAGATTAAGTGTTTCTGCAATGACCCCCCACCAGAAATTGCCAGGACAACTCAGGTAAAGCTCATTGATATTAACTTTTGAAATAAATACATGTAGATAGAGAGAAAGATATACAGACAAACAATTACATACACAGAGAGAAAGATAGACAAACAGGCATACAGAGTGTGAAAGAGAGTAAGAGAGAGGGTGGGTTGTTTTCGGGCTGGTTGGATCATATTGAAACTAACTAGATTCTAGATCTAGATCTATATTACAGAATATGTGCTAGATCTAGTCATTTCTGTTGAATAGCAGACACAATGTACACTGTTAAGTTATAACCACCACCTTATATTGGTGATATTGATCTATGTTTGCATTGTTGTAGGACCCATTTTAGCAGGGATCCCACATGTATAGAATCTAGTTAACCCTTTTTTTTTAATTTTAAAACCTCATTGTTCTGTTGTTGTTTTTTGACTGAGTAACCAAGTAAATACTTATCTTGTAAGACAGTAACACCTTTCTAAGATAGGTCCTACCCTACTGAAATAGATCTAATTGTTATTTACAATTTTCACATGTTCAATACATTACAGGTCAGCCATCCTATTCCTACCCAGGAGTTCAACAATACTCACTTGATTTTGCTCAGCAGATTCTACCCACACTATGACCTGCAAGATGGACATCTGTTCTTCAAGACAAAGATGGAATGTCAGTGCTTTGGGAAATGCTCAGAGAGGGCAGGTAAGATATTTATAAATACCCATGGTTCTAATATAATTAAAAGTTAATTTTAAGCATTTTAATGATTTTTTGTGTGAGTTTTATATGAGTCACAAATACCTGTGCCATTATGCCTGTATCATTATAGATATTTAAGATTTTTTGATGAGAAAAATTCTTAGTGTAGCATTCATTACTATAATGCAATGTTAGAGTCATGCAGTTACACCAGCAAAGTTGTATCTGATAAGATTATAGGAAATATTCCTTATGGTGAATGCTCATGATTGTAAAAAAGAAAAAAGTAATTCTTTAGTGGTGGAATAAAATAAAAGTGTAAAATTGTGAACTTATGTAGCAATAGGTTAATATACATGTGCACCCTAACAGAGTATGTTAAATTCTTATTTTCAGTCACTCAGATCTTTTATCCATTTGATGAGGCAGAATGTATAGGGAAAGGATCCATCTATGTAAACAGCTTGCTTCACCATCATTTCCAGCACAATTGGTTTGGGGAGCACCATGTGCAGTTGCAGATGTGTAATGGCTTAAGGACAGAACAAGAACAACATCATGCTTTGGTATGAATGTTTTTTAACTTATCAGCAGACATATTCAATCATTGAGTCTAGTTTATCAGGGATAGATATCAGCTTCTGCTCAAATTAAAAGACATCTAGAAGTGTTTTCAGTCAAACCTGTACAAGCAGTCACCTCTACTGAGCATACAGCCTACGTTAGGAAGCAATTCGGGAAATTTATCAAATTAGCATTTCTATACTAGTATATAAAAATACACATATAATTGTGTTAGACAGCCACCTGTCTTCAGAAACCATTGGTTTATATATGGTTTTCTTTGAATGGCAGCTGAAAACAGATCTGACTGTATAGTAAAACATGTCAATAAAGACCATAATTATTAAAATTATTCAGACTTGTACCTAAAAGACCTATGTGCACTTAATGCAGGCTACAAACATTGTTTAGAAAATTGTATTAGTCAGCCACCTGCCTTCAGAAGTCATTTAACCTTTTGGTTCCTTCAAATGGCTGTTGAAGACAGGTTTGGCTGTGCAGTATGTTGGTTTCCCCAAAATACACTGCATCAAACATATACTGTGACTTTTTTTAAATATATAATTTGCAGTTCTTATGTATTGCTGTCAGTTTTAATTGTTAACCTTTTCAGTGAGTAAAAAAACAGCATATTTAAAACAGAACAGATCCAGATCAGAAGCCATCTGACCAATTTCAATAATGTATATCATGCCTAACAGAATTTAGGAAACACCCCTTAAAAGACCATGTAAACTGGTTTTCTTTAAATATCTTCTCACTTCTTTCATTTCTACAGTTATGGTACTATGAAGGAACTTCACCAGATGGTTGAATTATCTCTGATGGAAGCCGGGCATACCAAGTTTATTCCAGATTGGCATTTTTGGGTGTTCAAGTTCCAATGGAGGCACTGTTCTGTAGTAACACTAGACCAGATTGGTGAATGTGTTCTGTTAACAGGCATAAACTCCCTCAGCTTGTAAATGACCGTGGAAAATCAGTTATATTCTGTTTAGGACATGTAAATACATTTTTTTCAGCAGTGTTGATCAAGACAAGAGTCTGATTTCCTGTTTAGGACCCCTCTAATTAATTAGGGAAGAATGCTTTGTACAATAAAGCCTATCTTATATTAATATTGTGTTGAGTATTAAGTGTTTAAGACAGATGGCTGCTTAAAGCAATTTGATTGTAAAGCAGAAATCTTCTAAAGGAGCTTTCTGTTTAACCGTCACCTTGCTTTAAGCTGCCATCTTGTTTTATACAATCGATTATTCGCTCTAATGTTCGTAATAAAGAGTTTTTACTGTATTTGTAAGGTTGAAAACTGTCGAGAATATAGCGCGACGTTCTACAACGTCATTTACTACTAGCATACGTCACGTCTGTACCTAACGACGTCATTGTTTGTAAACAAATATGATAAAAGTACAGTGGACACAACACTTTTTCACCCGTCTTCCATCTTCTTTATTCGTCCTGTTATTGATCAAAATTCAACTGTACTTAACAGTCTTTCAATAAAGAGGTTGTACTTATGCCATACAGTTAAGATATCTCGACTTTGTAATTTTTGTCAATCCCGTTACCATGGTAACCCTTTTTTCACAAATAATTAGCAAATACATGCACTTAGAAACATCTGCACAATATTTGACTAGATATAAAACTACTGCATGAAAAATGAAAACACAGTTTAATGTGATGTCATTTCATATAAGTTGTGTGCTGTTATTGGCCAAAAATGTGATTCTTATGAAAACGGTGGTTTTAGAAAAAATGCGATTTCTCCAAAAATATAGCAGCCACAGCAAAAATATTTCGTCAGTGTTTCAAGGAAACACTGTTGCATAATAAAAAACCAAAATCTGAATTTGACCAAAAAACTTCAATAAGCCCCTTTTTCCCATGGCTTGTCACATATAACTATGCAAATGAGGTACGTCACGGCGTCTTTTACTTGTGACGTCGTTAAAATGCGTTCTATGCGCGTTCGATTTCCAACGTCTTCATTTAAGAAATGAATTGATTTTTTTCGGTGTTCAAGCCAAATGAACGACAGAAAATTATCGGCAAATTTACCATGAATCGCGCTTTCTGTCGTTCATTTGGCTTGATCATTGTAAATTTGCCGATAATTTTCTGTCGTTCATTTGGCTTGAACGCCGGAAAAAAATCAGTTCATTTCTTATATTTACCTTATATTTGCTGTAATTTCTAACATCAAATAAACATTTTGTCAGTACGCATGTATGTTTAATCCATATTAGAGGTCGATAACACGAATAATGTGTACCCTATAAGGAACAGCCATGACCGATTTACTGAATCTGTGTACATTCGAAAGCAGAAAAAATAAGTTCCATTGTCAACAACTTGACAGTTTGGCGCGAAAAATGCTGATTTATGACGTCATTAGAAGTGACGTAATTTTAAAGTAGGATAAATATATCGGGGTTTTATTGTCATAAAGAAACGCAGATATAGGCCGCTGTTTATATGGTAGATTCTTATGTCAGTTTTCTTGCAATTTATCTCATTTATAAAGAAGAATATTAGTCGGGAATCATGGTTTCCACTAGTAGGAATGCATATATCGGTTAAGAACAAATTTTGAAAAAATCCGCCAAATGTTTGCTGCCCCAAGTTCCAAAGATTAATTCGCGAATGAAAACTGCATATGCCCCGCCCACAGGGCCCCGACACGATTTCTTTCAGAGAGAAAAAATCGTCAGAAGGTATATACAGAGACAAGGGGTATAACTGATTGTTAGTAAATTCTCACCCTATATCGATAAAACTGAGCATATCTTGAATAATAATTGATGAAACGGCACCCTTTTTGCATTTCTGTCTAGCATATATAATACCCTTCCATAAAAACATAACATAAAACCAACTGTTAGCTTGCACTTTCAACAGTAATTGCATTCACTTATAGAAATCAACGACTTTTAGAAAACGGGACAGGTGTTCGTTCACAGCCAACACAGCATTGGCCACTACTGTGCGCTTGTTTAGGCGGTAATATAGAGTGTTACAGTCATTGGCCACTACTGTACGCTTGTTTAGGCCGTAATATCGAGCATAAATGTCATACAGTTCGATAGATATACATTTTTGACACCGATCAACACTGATTTCTTCTCAAATCATTGCCGTACCAAAAAAGCTTAAATGTACAAGAATAGCTTTACTGCCGATGAAAACATGCGAATGTGTTGGTGTTGCAGCGATTTGAGTATAAATCAGCTTTGATCGGTGTCAAAAATGGATATCTATGGAACTGTATGACTGTCATGCTCGATATTACCGCCTAAACAAGCGCACAGTAGTGGCCAATGCTGTGTCAGCTGTGAACGAACACCTGTCCCGATTTCTGTGAGTTAATGCAATTACTGTTGCAAGTGCATGCTAACAGTTGGTTTTATGTTATGTTTTTATGGAAGGGTATTATATATGCTAGACAGAAATGCAAAAAGGGTGTCGTTTCATCAATTATTATTCATGATATGCCCGGTTTTGTCGAGATAGGGTGAGAATAAACTAACAATCAGTTGTACCCCTTGTCTCTATATATACATTCTGATGATTTTTTCTCTCAAAAAGCAATCGTGTCGGGGCCCTGTGGCCCCGCCTCCCCTTCGAAACTTTTCCACAAGTCCCGCCCTATCGAAAATTGGTGTTTATTTGAATTGAACACACTTTTTGTCAATAGAATTGAATGGGGCGATTGTAAATATTCCATCATGTAGATTCAAAATATAGACTTTTGGTGTAATTAATCAATATAAGTTCTACATGAAAGTGTTTATTAATACATATACATGTAACAACATAAATATTATGCTAGTGAACGAGGTTAATTGGAACAACTTTTTTCCTGTATATATCTACTTATATCGCGCTTAGCATTCACTTGCCCTCAAAGGCTGCAATAAATAACATTTCTAGGTTTTGTTATAAAAAGAATATAACATTCGTGTTAATAATTTATTGGATTTATCAAACTCGTCGTTTTAGAAAACGATAAAAACTCGGCACAGCCTCGTTTTTATCGTGTTCTAAAAGACTCGTTTAATAAATCCAATAAATTATCAACACTCATGTAATATCCTATATACATAAAACGTTTTATATCGGTTCTGGTACATGTATTAGGGCTGCTATAACTTGATCACGAACAATCCTAAGATTTCCCAATTTTCTATTTTTCAAGCGCGTTTACTTAAAGCAGATAGAAAGTAAATCAGAGTGCGCCATAAGGCTATTCACGCTACCTTAAATCGACAATACCATGATTGGTATGTATTTGTCATATACAAACAGTGTTAACCCAGATCATAAAGGAGCCCTGTGAGTAGGGTATGCACTGTTTGTCATTTTGAAATACACTGCAGACAACTATGATGGGTAACACTTTATTTGTAAATTGAATTGCCCACTAAATGTTTCAAGAGTTATAAAAAGCAGGTGGAAGGCATTAAGGAACTTTCTTGCTTTACTTCAATCTGCTTTAATCAGTCACCTTTTAGGATGTAGAAAGTCATTTCCATAGTTCTTTATCAGGACAGGGTAGACTATGAAAAGCGATAATTTGGACATCTTATATGGACTCAAACTATTTGACATTCGTCTTTATGTTTCTGGAGTACCACTTTCACTGTCAATTTCGCCAAAAGGCGCCTTTGCAAAGCTGTATCTGATCAAGATCCAAATTATTTGCAACGTGTTTTAAATTAACGTCAAGTGCTTTAATCTAACTTAGAAACGTTATTTCCGACAACAATATTGAATTAGGCGACAATGTTGCGGTTAAGGGGTAAACACATTACGATAAATTTGGCAATGAAAGGTTTAACCTTTACTACATGCATGCTTCTAGTAACGAAGACCGGTGGCAAGCATATTTGCTTTACTTACAGCCTGCTTTAAGCTACCGTCTACTAGAATAGATAGATAAAATATTTCCCTGGGGCCCGTTTCATAAAACTTCGTACGAAAAATTCGATCGTAAGCCAAAACTTTAAAATGCATTTAATTTCTTATTTTTCTATTTAATCCGGTCTTGTGACATATTTTTGGAATCGTCTTTTCAAGACGATTCCAAAAAGATGTCACAAGACAGGATTAGATGGAGAAATAAAAAATATTGAGACTTTTATAATCTGACTTACGACAACACTTGTCGTACGAAGTTTTATGAAACGGGCCCCTGATTCTTGACTGTATAAATTTGAACTATTTATCAGGGTTTGCACTGTTTATCATTTTTAAATAAACTGTGTAAAACAACCATTAGTAGTAAACAAAACTCAGGGGTGAATGAGTTAATCGGCATATTACCTTCTAGTAGAATCGACCATGGGAACTCTATGTCAAATGTAACTTTAAGGGCGTCATTAACTGTTTAGCCGCAAAAAAAAAAAACTTAAAAAAAACAACAAAAAACTGTTGAACCGCAAACAACAGCCAAAACAGCTGAAACGAAAAACACAAACATACATATACTCTACAACTTTTAAATGAGAAGTCCAGTTTCTAATCAAGTATATTCAGTTTTTGACAATTAAGGTTTGATTTTAACACTATATTACAAAATAACAAACAGTGCAGAGCTCCTTTATGAGCGCTCTTATCAAGGTCTACAAAGTTTGCGATGGACAAGTGTATTCTTCACATAATAGTATACATGTATACTGTTTGTAAATGACGAGTATACTCGTCGCTAGGTTTCAATGTGTTAGAACGGTTTTATTTTGGTTTTTCGGCTTTCCTGTCTTTGAAAATAGCAAACAGTGCGCATTATGCGGCGTCTGAACAAAATATACACTGCTTGTCTATGTCCCATATATATTCAGTTTAAACATATTTTATTTCCAAACTTTCAACATGCCATATATATACTTGGCAAAACTGCTACAATGTCAGTACCCAAGGGACTATTTTGCATTTTCCTTTTCATTGATAATTATACAGGGCTAGGGTTTACAATTTGGTGGCGGACTAATTGTAAAATTGCTCCTTATACAATGATAACGTGAATGTTTTTTCTGATTTATGAAATATATATATAAAATCATATTTTGATTATTTCATGGAAAACATAAAACTAATTGTGAGAAATGATGATGTAATACATTTAGTGCCAATAAAAAGTCACAATTTTGGAACATAATATTTTGTCAATAACGTGCATATGGCCACCCTTAACTCTCACTACAGTCATTTATCGAGCCCTCATGGATATGATGTAATTCCTGATGAATGCTCAATGATATAAGTGTTATATTATGTAAATGCATGTGATAATATTTTAAGTGTCTCAAGTGTCGACTAACGGCCGAGTATAAAATATTACCAAGAAATATTTATTGTAACTGAATGATGTAACTTTTATATGTGACACTTTAATAAATAATAAAAGTTGAAAAAGTGAAAAGTATAAGAGAATAACTTTGATGATAGATAGATATAGTTTATTGACTTATACTAAATACAAGTATCTCGTCACAGTTAACATTCATACATAATCAAGTACAATCAGGTAAATGATATGGTAAGGTAAACACACACACATACATACATACAAACATGCATCAATGACTAAACTACAGAGAATGGTGTTAGTCATGACTTTGCAAAATGAAAATATGAAAATATAATACTTTTATGGCTAATAGATCTACATTTTTGACGTTTCTTCTTTCAGGTAGCTATCAAAAACTCTTATTTAAAGAATGAAACTGTATATAAAACAATTCACATATGACAATGACAATGTAGGAACATTTCATTGTACGTTAATCGTTTACGACAGTAGCTCAAGTCTAAGCTTTAACGCTTTAGATATAAATTTGCATAGGTTGATTAAGACTGTTTTGTTTGTATTGCTTAAAAGCTCCACAAACTTCAACATATTTGGTCTGACATGGTAATATTGCTTGATATGAACCTTGCGTAAGTCTTTATATGCTGTACAGCAGAGAATGAAGTGAAATTCGTCCTCGAGATCAGTATTGCATAGTTTACAAATTCTTTCATTTCGTGGAACTCTATTCCGCGAATATCTATCAAACTCTATACGAAGATTATGAGCAGACACTCTAATCTTTGTTAAACATCGCCTAAGATTACTGGACAAAATTTTACTTAAGTATTCTTCAAATCCAAAATGGGGCTTAATGTATTTATATAATGTATTTAAAACTTTACTTGTTTCCATATCGTTCCACCACGTTTGCATAAAATTATCAATAACTCTTTGTTTGAAAGTAGCAATAAAATGATTTTTGTTAGTCGTTTGTAAACAGTGGTCATTCCATACGAACATGAAACCATAATTATACAACAACTGCTTTACTCTTGATACCCAGTTTGTTTTGCCTTTTCCACACTCCTCAAGAGCAAACTGGTAAACTTTCTTTATAAGACAATTATTACTTTGTACTACTTTAAACCAGTATTTAATAACAGATACAAGCCTATTAACATATAGAGGGTATCTGCCTAATTCACCATATACGGCTGCTGTGCAGGTACTCTGTTTCACTCCCAAAACTGTTTTACAGAATTTAAGGTGAACTAATTCTAAGTCTTTCGATTTGTTAAATCCCCAGATGGCGCTGCCATAATTCAAAATAGGTGCTACAAAACAATCAAAGAGTTGAAGTGCTAATTTCGGACTTATACAATTTTTACGTATGTTGTTTTGTAATATATACATAGCTTTCATAGCTTTACCTTTTATATATTGGTTATTCAGAGTAAAGGAACCCGTATAATTTAAAATAATACCTAAATAATTGAAATTATCTACAATTTCCAGTTTATTATCATCATAAAACCAAACTTCTCCATCCTTTACCTTTCCTCTTTTCCTAAAGACGACAATTTTAGTTTTTTCAACATTAACCTCTAAGCTCCAAGTGTTACAGTACTGTAAAAGAAGATTTAAACTGTGTTGTAGATCTTCAGTAGAATTACCAATTAAAACCATGTCATCCGCAAAAAGCAGTAGTATTACACACAAATCGTATAGTGAAATTCCACAGTTAACCCTATCCTGTATAAATAGCTCCAGATCTTCAAGGAACAGAGCAAAAAGTGCCGGCGAAGTTGTCTGCCCCTGACGTAAACCGACTGATATTTCGAAAAACTCTGAAAAGGTATTGCAGTGTCTTACACAAGATTTAACATTTGCATACATAGCTTTAAACATATAAAGAATCTTTCCATCTAACCCCATGTTAAAGAGCTTGAACCATAATGCGTTTCTATACACAGAATCAAACGCCTTTTTCAGGTCAACAAAAGCACACGGTATACGTAATCGATTGTGTAACAAGTTTTCTATAAGAGTATGTAAGACAAACACTGCATCAATAGTACTGCAATTACTACGAAACCCGAATTGTGCATCTGATATAAAGTTATTATCTTCAAACCATTTTTCAATTCTCTTTGTGAGTATACTAGAAAACATTTTACCAAGATTACTCAACAGTGTTATCCCCCTATAATTATTAGGGTTATTTACGTCCCCTTTCTTGTGTAACGGTACGATATATCCGCGCGTCCAGCTTTCGGGAAAATAACCCGCATTAAAAAGTATATTGAATATATCCGTTAAATGTCCACCCAAAATATCGATAGACTCTATGAAATAATCGTTCAGTAAGTTATCACTAGGACACGTGGCTTTATTTCTTTTCAATCGTTTTGCAGCCTCTTCGACCTCAATAATAGTTATAGGTATGTTTAATTCATCGAATGTTGCATTATTAATATTAAAGTCACTATTTTCATTAAACTGTTCGATATTATCAATTTTAACAGACTTAATACTGTTAAAAATTTCCTCAAAATATTTCTGAAAATCATTCACTGATATATCTGGCTCCTTTGAATAAGATGTTTGTTTGAAATATTTCCAAAAGTCCCTAGGCTTCTTATATCTCAACTCAGATAATTCTTTGGCTTTCGTAAACTTATACCGACGCTTCTTTTTACGCACAATCTGTTTATATGCACATTTAAAGTCACAAAGAATAAACCTATTTTCATTCGTTTTAGAACAGTTAAAGTTTTTAAGTGCATTCAAGTATAAGCGCTTAGCCTCTGAACACTCATGATCGAACCACTGTGTAGACTGGTTTTTAAACCGGTGCCCATTAGTATGGGTAGTAACATTTTTCTGAAATAACGGATTTGCTATATCACAAATTAAGTCCGAAAATCTAGTAACAACTGTATCAATGCTATACTGGTCGTTATCGAGCAGTGAATTAAACTCAGGTAATTTACCAATAATACCCCGTCTAAATAAGTCACGTTGTACACTGTCCCACCTATAAATGGTCCGTGCAGAACGAGAATTACTTTTATCACTTGTACAGTTAACATTATTGCACCCCTTTATAGAGAATAACAAAGGTGCATGGTCACTAAACATTGTAAACTCGCCAATTTTAAAATTATCAACAATTGGAAAGTCACACTGCTTTAGTAAAAGGTAGTCAATTGTACTACACGCATTTCTATTGAAATATGTATACTGACCAGTATTGCATGAATTATTCAAGCGACCGTTAGCAATTCTCATTGCCGTTGCCTTACAAAAATCTAGCAGCCTATTGCCCCGTGTATTGCACAAAATATCTTCAGAGGCCCTGGCTAGGGGGGTATCGGGAACGTAATCGTCTAAATCAGTATCAAAAATAATTTTGTCAAATTCTATAAAATCATTTTTAAGCCCGACCCGTGCATTACAATCACCTGCTAGCAATACAGTACCAAGCTGCTCGTAATACATAATGTCAGTTTGCAATACACCAAACAAATCGCTGTCTATAAGACCGGCTGCTGGAGACTCATCTGACCACAAGTACATTCCGCATAAATAAACATCATTTAACATTTAACATCATTTAACATATGGAAAAATTGTTTCTCAAATTTTAACCAGATTAAAGTGTCATACATATTCTTTACAATTGAAACACCTGCTTTTATCTCGTTTCTTACATACACAACAACTCCCCCACTGCTACGTTTTGCATTTTTGTGTCTAAATTTTCTGTAGAAATTATAAGAAGTAAAATTGTCAAGCTCAATATCGCTGTCACTGTTTGTCCATGATTCTAATAGAATAATAACATCGTTTTCAGTCAGCAAGTTAGTAAATTCTGCTTTACTAAGTTTATCAGAAGAAAGGCCATTACAGTTCCATACAATAACTCTGGGACCACTCTCTGGGATTTCCTAGTCAATTTTCACGGGCTTGCCCTCTACGTACAAGGTGTCATATACAATCCAAGCGGATTTATTTGCATCCTTTGCTTTCTTCATTTCTTTAACTAATAACCGTCTCTTCTCTACAATTTCCGGCGGAAACTGCTCGTGTATGTAGTAGTTCGTGCCTTTAAGCTGGCTGCGTTGCTTTCTTACTTGTTCTCTGTCGTTAAAGCTGTGGAATTTGCAGACGATTTTCCTTGGATTATTTGCGTTTCTGTTAAATTGACCCATTCTGTGCACCCTTTCTAACCTAATGGAGTTAACTAGATCCTCTGCAATTTTCAATTTCTCTTTCATGAATAACCGGAGCGATAGTTCTGTATCAGATGGCTTCTCGTTAACACTCTCTGGGATGTTGCAAAAAATTAAATTATTCCGCATAGATTGGGACTGGAGATATGTGATGGTGTCTTTCATTTTTGCATTTTCTTGTTCCAAGTGCAGCATCTTGTCGTTAACAGTGCCACAAGAGAATTCCAGGTTGTCCATTCTCTCGTCAGACTTTGATACTTTATCAGCTAGAGTCTTGTTGTGTTTATCGACATGTAACCACAGTTTTTTCAATTCAGCATCAAATTTGTCTACCTTGATTTCTAGAGAACTCAGCTTCTCTAACTTTTTCTCCACATCTGTGAATCTAGAGTCCATTTTCTTGTCTAATCTGTTAATCAGGTCTACAATATCAGCGTTTGAACATTGACCCTGCTGCTTACTTGCATCACTCGACTTCAGGCTCCATGCATTTGTATTTTGCGACATGAGTTTCTCATTAGACACATCAGTCACATTTGATGGGTTTTGAGAAGTCATGTTTGAATAAGATGACGTTGAACTAGGTTTTACTGTAGGGCTAGTTTTAACCTTTAGCTTGTCGGTCGAAGAAGATGTTACCTCAGTCTCAGACTCACCAACGTGTGTACAAGTGTTTGTTTTGCTTAACTGTTCTGATTTATCAACAACAGGACTGGAAGAATCGAAGGTAGAATTCAACTGAGAGTCTTCGAAAAGTACAGAGTTTGTCTCGTTTAAAATATCACTGACACTTACTTCGGTACCCCATAACGGGCCTCTCCTTTGTTTACTTCTCGCCAAATCGTCACCGCTACTTCCACTTGATTTCCTCCTTTTATAAGGCTTTTTCCTTTTTCCCATCACAAAGTCAATAACATCAAATATCACATCTAGTCTATATTCACTTTTCCTCTAAGATTTAGATAGTTAGTGTTCTTTATTCACTTAAATTCCCGAAAATTTCACAGAGCTAATTTTATGCGCCTTTACCTATCCATATCACGTGACCATGTTGGTGTAACGTGTCACACATTCAGGGGCACAAGAGATCATCTTCACGCCAACAGAATTAGTGTTTCACCATTGGCGTTAAAGTCAGTGTTAAGTCACCCGACCATTAACCCAATAGAAAACGTTTGAGATGAGCTCGGGCAATGCATACACTAGGGCGATAATGTGCCATGTAATATCGCTACAGGAAAGGATCCATGAGAAATGTAACACTATCCCTGTGGTATTCATCAGGAATTGCACTATGAACATGATGGTAAACGGGTTCAATGGGAAAGAATAACGTTTTCTCCGCTGTATCATATGGCCTACAGTGGAGAATGTGTTATTCTTTCCCAATAAACGCGTTTACGCTAAAACTATTATTTGCAGTGCAAGCAGTTTGGAGCCAGATCAGACGCCGGGTAACCCGGCGTCTGATCAGGCTCCAAACTGTTTGCCACCAAGATAAACATAAAATATCAGAAGTGTCCAAAAGTTGTACTTTCCTACGTTTTAGTGTTTTGCGTTTGCGTATGTTTGCGTTTAAACGGGAAAGAAAAACATATTCTCCACTGTATTCATCAGGAATTGCACTATGAACATGATGGTAAACGGGTTCAATGGGAAAGAATAACGTTTTCTCCACTGTATCATATGGCCTACTCGGTGAATGATTGGTAACAGAGTACATGTACATGCAGAACCCTTGTTGTAGACAAAACAATCGAATTAAGCGACTTCCGAATTCCGATTGAGTGCATTTGGGTGTTAGCGATTTTCGGTTTTCAGAGGCTACATTTTAGTAAAACCTCTCAAATACGAACATTATATGGTTTTAATTATTCATTACGTGTTCAAGACAGGTCACTGCTTAAAACAAGATGAATGTAAAACAGAAACATCCTTTGAGATCGTTCTTCTTTACTCTCTCTTGCTTTAAGCTGCAGCTCTTTTTTTGACTTTTTTCAAAGAAACTATTCTATTAAAGAAAATTTCCTGACCAGACCCCGGATCCAAACTAGGTTGCCAGATTTCGCAATCATGCACTCTACCACATCGCCATAAATAAACCCCATTCTCATTATTCAGGATTTGGCCCCCGACTGGTCCCGGATGAGCAGACCGGGAGAAACCGTATCAAAGCTGGATTAAAACCTTGATGTGCAAAAACGGACTAGACTTTACTGGGAAACGGATCTCTCTGTCTGACTCTCTTTCCCCCTCTAACTCTCTCTATCTCTCTTTGTATCTTTGTCTTTCTCTGTCTTTCCTCCTCCTCCTCCCCCTCCTCTTCTCTCGTTCATTTTTCCCCTCACTGTCTCCCGGTGTTTTTCTCTTTCTCTATCTCTCGGTCTTTGTCTCTATGTTTCAGTCTGTCTCAGGCTCTTCGTCTCTTTCTCTTCGTCCCTGTATGTCCGTCTGTCTTTATGTCTGTTTGACTGACTCCCTGTCACACTCTGACTCTGTTTCGCTGTGTAAACTAAATCCTACCCATTTATAAAAGCATTTGACATATATTTAAAAATTACTATTTTTAATGCTAAATCCGGTTGCGAGCCTCTTTAAAGTGAACAAAGGAATCTCTTGAAATGTAGGCTATGGCCGCAATAAATCAACCTTTAAAGTGTACCAATGAATCCATTGAATTGTAGGCTATGGCCGCAGTAAATCAACTTTAAAGTGTAACAATGAATCCATTGAAATGTAGACTATGGCCGCAGTAAATCAACCTTTAAAGTGTACCAAGAAAACTCTTGAAATGTAGACTATGGCCGCAGTAAATCAACCATTAATGTGTACCAAAGAATCTCTTGAAATGTAGGATATGGCCGCAGTAATCAATCTTTAAAGTGTACCAAGGAATATTTTGAAATGTAGAATATGGCTGCAATAAATCAGCCTGTAAAGTGTACCAAGGAATCTCTTGAAATGTAGACTATGGCCGCAGTAAATCAACCTTTAAAGTGTACCAAGAAATCTCTTGAAATGTAGACTTTGGCCGCAGTAAATCAACCATTAATGTGTACCAAGGAATCTCTTGAAATATAGGATATGGCCGCAGTAATCAATCTTTAAAGTGTACCAAGGAATATTTTGAAATGTAAAATATGGCCGCAGTAAATCAGCCTGTAAAGTGTACCAAGGAATCTCTTGAAATGTAGACTATGGTCGCAGTAAATCAACCTTTAAAGTGTACCACGAAATCTCTTGAAATGTAGACTTTGGCCGCAGTAAATCAACCATTAATGTGTACCAAGGAATCTCTTGAAATATAGGATATGGCCGCAGTAATCAATCTTTAAAGTGTACCAAGGAATCTCTTGAAATGTAGACTATGGTCGCAGTAAATCAACCTTTAAAGTATACCAAGGAATTTCTTAAAATGTAGACTATTGCCGCAGTAGATCAACCTTTAAAGTGTACCAAGGAATCTCTTGAAATGTAGACTATGGCCGCAGTAAATCAACCTTTAAAGTGTGCCAAGGAATATCTTAAAGTGTAGGCTATGACAGCAGTAATCAACATTTAAAGTGTACCAAGGAATATTTTGAAATGTAGAATATGGCCGCAGTAAATTAGCCTTTAAAGTGTACCAAGGAATCTTTTGAAATGTAGACTATGGCCGCAGCAAATCAACCTTTAAACTGTGCCAAGGAATCTCTTGAAATGTAGACTATGGTTGCAGTAAATCAACCTTTAAAGTAAACCAAAGAATCTCTAGAACTGTAGACTATGGCCGCAGTAAATCATCCTTTAAAGTGTACATAAGAATATCTTGAAATGTATACTATGACCGCAGTTAATCAACCTCTAAAGTGTAGGAAGGAATCTCTTGAAATGTAGACTATGGCCGCAGTAAATCGACCTCTAAAGTGAACCAAGGAATCTCTTAAAAATGTAGACTATGGCCGCAGTAAATAAACCTCTAAAGTGTACCAATGAATCTCTTGAAATGTAGACTATGGCCGCAGTAAATTAACCTTTAAAGTGTACAGAGAAATCTCTTGAAATGTAGACTATGGCCGCAGTAAATCAACCTTAATGTGTACCAAAGAATCTCTTGAAATGTAGACTTATGGACGCAGGTTCGCAGTCATGCAGTCTACCACATTGCTATAATAGCATGCTTGTACAGCAAGGCTGCCCATGGTTCTTAGTTGTTCTCACGCCCATAACGAATTTCAACTTGCTGGGGGCTCGGAGTAATTACATAATGTGTATGTGCCTGTCTCTCTCGCTTTGTATGTATGTCTGTCGCTGTCTCTTTATCTCTGACTCTGTCTATATGTCTGTCTGTCTGTCTCTGTTTGTCTATGTATGTCCGTATGTTTGTCTTTCTCGCTCGTTCTCTCTTTCCATCCATCCCCTGTCTCTCTCTCTCTCTCTCTCTCTCTTACTCTCTCTCTCTCTCTCTCTTTCCCCTCTCTATCTCTCTCTCTGTCTCTATCTATCTCTCTATCTCTCTATCTCTCTATGTGTATTTGCCTCTCTGTATCCCTGTCGCTCACTGTATATATATATATATATATATCTCTCTCTTATAAATAACGTAGAAGTCAGTGAGAGATTAAGTTCAGTAGTATTCGGGTTACGGTAAAGAATGTGTTATTCTTTCCAAATAATCACATGTATTTTAAACTATTATATTCATTGCATACAGTGTAAAGCAAGATCAGTCGATGCGTAACTCAGCATCTGATTAGACTCCAAACCTTTGCCACTCATATTAAGATAAATCAATAGAAATTTCAAAATACCTGTATATTATTTTTACAATTTATTGCACTGCATCTGCTTTTAAGCGGTAAAGAATAACGTATTATTCACGGTACATACATACCACAACAGTTATGTGTTCGCCAACATTTGCAAACATTCGCTTATAAAACAAACCTTACGGTCTGGCCTTTGTGAACGTTTGAAATCGTTCGCGAACAAACCTTGGAGTAGTGCGCAGCGAACAACTACAACAACAACAGCATCCAAACATAGCGACCAAATGAGTAAACGACTTGTTCAACTGTTATGGCCCTGTCACACCTTACCGGATAGCATAAACGGACGTCTAAGTCCAAGCAATCGGACAATACTAGGGACTTGTGCTTATATTTTCGAACCATTGGTAGGTCAATATAATGGCCAAGTACAGTGCTCCCTCCTTACAACGGCCCTCCGAATAACGACTCCCTCCTTACAACTACCCTTGCCGCTGTTTCTCAACCAAGACAATTATGTCTAACGTTTACACTTCTGTAATATCGTCTGCATAAAATTGTCGTATGCTGTTTTTTCTCAAAGTAACATATTAGTGTACATGTTGATAGAAGAGATATAATGACGAGTGACAAACAGCTTGAATCCAGATCAGACGCCGCGGCGTCTGGTATGGATTCAAACTGTTTGCAAATGTAAGCCTGTAAGGTCTTTATTTTCCCTCACTAAAACAACTCTCTCCGAACAACACACATAATCTCTGTTACTTGAGTGTTGTTGTAGAGTGGGAGCACAGACATTTCCCTCTTTATATCAATACTCAGTTGTCCAGAGACAAAGAATATGTGTGTTTTTCGGAAGGAAGTTGTAATAGGGAGGGAAAATATATCATTAGGGTGCTGAGCATGACTTGGCTCACATTTGCAAACAGTAACGTGACGTCTGATCTGGGTACAAACTGTTCTCTACTCGTCTTTATGTTTCTTCTGTCAAAATGTCTAGTTTGTAACTTTGAGGGGAAAAACAGCAAACGTCAGTTTTAATTAGACGATTTTGCAGCAGTTAAGCGTTAGACATTTTTTTGTTTGAGGGACAACGACAAACGTTGTTGTAAGAAGGGGGTCGTTTTTCGGAGGGCCATTGTAGGAAGAAAGCACCGTAAAGAACAGGGACCGTGACGAATTAAACATTAGGAAGAAAAATGAAATACTTAGAAAGGATAAAACACTTACATCCAACAAGTGCTACCACTCATAAGAAGGCGTGTTGAACAGTTTTCTTCCGCTAACAGGTCAAGAGTCTTGGGACTGCATAAGTTTACAGTGAATACAGTGAAACCCCTCTAAACCGGACATTTGTGGGGACCACATAAATGTCCGGTTTAGAGGGGTTTCCGGTTTTGAGGGATTTTAACCCATAGCTTGTTTATAGTATGGAAGATAGCTGATCACTTAAAGCAGGTTAAAAGTAAAGCAGATTGTGCCTTAAGACGCATTCTGCTTTACTTTCAACCTGCTTTGATAGTAGTATTAGGGTCGGTTTACGTGTAAACAAATCGACGCCATTTTGGATGACCTACTTTCTAAAAATAGAAAAAGCACGTGGGTCTATATTTAGCCCAGGGTGAAGGTCTTGTGGGACAGCCATATTGGATTTGGGTTTGAACGGGTAAAAAAAGCGGCCATGTTGAATTCTTGAGTTTTCACCAATCTGGGTCTACACGGTATACAGAACTGACCTGTTTACGATCTGTTAAGATAGTCACGGACATTGAGCGTCAGATTCTTCCCTATCAGAGGGGAATCTTAGAGGTGTTGCATATAACGTGTGTTCACATCGATGTTTTCAGTTCAAATGACTGAGATGTTTCTCCTTCATGCGCGGATAGAGGGCGCAATGTTTAAAATGACAGCATCGCTATATTTAGCTGGCCGGTGTTACAAGTATTGCATCAGCCGAGAAAAGGCCTAGGGCATTAACCCCCGACCAGGGAGAGCAAATGGCAGTCAAGCGTAATCAACAACACATTAAAAAGCCATTAACTGCCGGAAATGAAGGCAATTCAGAGACACAGTACCGTGAGAACTGAATGTATAGCAGTCAGGGCCCGTGAGAACATGCCTAGTTCACAGGGCTGGATAAAAATAGATATCGTGTCATACCTTAAAATAAACGTGCATTGTATAGGTGAATTGAAATTGAACTAATGAAACGTCAGTGAAGGAACCAATGAACTGCTAGTTGGTAACCAATTGAGTATAGTTTGACCAATGGAAACTTATACTGACCAACCAGAACTTCCTATATAATGAGAGCGTGCTCCAGAATTCTTTTATAGCGCTATGTCATAACTGTTGGGGTTATGTATCATGAATGTTTCAGTTTCAGAACATACATTTAAAAAACATTTATGTTCGTCTGATGAAACTGCCTCAAAGTTTTTAAGCATATAAAGTCAAAGTACCCCTATTGATAGAATTACCCTTATTGTAAAGTACGATCGGTGGGACCGCCCTAATCCCAGACGTACTGTATTGAGCGGGGCTAATAAATAGATTAGTCCATTACGATTTGTTTGTTTTGATTCCAATTCAAAGAGAGAGAGCGAGAGAGAGAGAGAGGCATACATACAGACAGACAGACAGACAGACATAAAGAAAAAATAGGATATCCAAAACAAAAACCCAACAAATGTGCTTTCTTTATTCGCTTTATTTATACAAGACAAACAAAACATGTGTCCCATTTACAATATGTTACAATGACCAATGACAGCATCACCAATATTTACAAATATTCCTCAACAAAGTAGCGAATTTCACTTCTTCAGAAATGTTTTACAAATAAATTGGTCGTCGTCAGTAACATCAAACGTGGTTTTTCCGGTCCTATCCGTACACCGGAAGTCCCGGAGGCCTCATAGAAAAGTCTGGTTCAGGTACTGCTGTGAGGGGCCTCTTCTTAATGGCTCGTTGGTGATTCTGCTCGGAAGTTGACACTTTTCTTCGACGTTTGACTAATGATCTGGTCATGGGCGTCTTTCTAAAGCCCCTTCTTTTATTCTGAGCGGAAGTCGTCTCCTTTCTTTGGCGTTTGACTAATGATCTGGCCATTTCGATATCTTGGGCGATGGGTGTTACCCACGGGATAGACCTTCGACCCGTGTCCTTCACACGGCCATAACCAGTTTGCATGTCTTCCACTATATAGTGTCCCTTGTGATTTGGTTTTACTTTTCCTTCAGCCATTCTTTGGAAATGTCTTATCCACTTATCGACTGCAGGGCTTCTTTGTGAGGAAAATTTATCCTGATCCATATCAACATCTTCCTCAAATCCTTCCCCGATAATTCCGTCGTCTGAATCATAGGATTCTGTGTCGTCCTCATCAAGATTCGCTTCATCATCGAACTCGCTCTTATTTTCGTCCGTAAGCCTGTGTCGGTAGGGCATCGGGGCTTCGTCGTCCGCGGTACCTTGTGTTTTTATCGGACACCAGGTTTTGACGTGCCTTTGCAAGTGATGAATATTAGATAATATTGCTCCGCAATCGTCACACGTGATTCTAATGTCACCCTGTGTTAGGCTGTGGATAGGCGCCACTGACTGCTGAGTCTGTGCTTTCGACGGGTCGGTGAATCTGGTTGTTTGGACCCTAGCTTCGGTTGTGTCTCTTATATCATTCAGGACACGGTTGCGCATACGTAGAGACTCCAATGTGGTCGGTTTCAAATCGATCAACAAGTACCCGTAAGGTCTGCTGACGGCCTCTTCGAAGCGCCGTAATAGCGTCTGAGAGTTACTCGGGTACATTTGTCTGGCCAATGTCATCACTTGCTGTTTGTCTATGGGATTGTTGAAAAGGACCAGATAATGGCAGTTGCGTCTCTGGGTTGGGTCTTTACTATAATATAGGTTCTGGTTGAGAGCGATGACCGACAAATTTCTATGGTGGCTGCCTTCCGTAAAGAGATCCGTGACTCTAGGGTCTTTGGCCGCCTCCGACGCCATATCGTCGAGGACTATTAGGTTTCTCACTAGGGTGTCGAGAAATTCATCCTTCTCTAGATTCCACGGGACGCCTCGCATAAATTCGACCGCAGGAAAGACGGACGTTTGTATGACGTCGTAGAGAGGCTGCCATCTTTTGTACAACCAAATAATGCGTTCAGGAGAAGGTTGAATGCGTTGTTGAGCGCTCTGAAGCAGTTGGGATACAAAATAAGTCTTGCCACAGGACGTTGGTCCTGACACGATACAGGTAAAGGGGTGCTTTAAAGCGAATGACAGTTGTTGTTGTTGTTGTTGTTGTTGTTGTTGTTGTTGTTGTTCGTCTTGTTGTTGTTGTTGTTGTTGTTCTTCTTCTTCTTCTTCTTCTTGTTGTTGTTGTTGCTGTTGGTCCTTAGTGTCAAGTATACCTTTGTGTTTATGTTTCCTGTGTCGTTTCAAACTGTCCAAATAGGCGTACGAGTTGTGGCAGAGGTTGCAGGGATACATTCTCGTTGGTATAGATAACTGATAATACTGTCAACAACTCTCTCCCTCTTATAAACTTTGGTCATTTCTCTGAGCCGGATTTGTTGTACAATATTTACTCTTCGCTGATCATTTGCGCTCGTCTGGTTTCGTCCGCGATGGTTACTATGACGTAACGTTCTCGTAAGATGACGGGTATCAAAGAATGATGTAGTCTTAGTAATGTCTTTTTTCTGGACACGTTGACGCTTTCACTAGCCAGTGTTCTCAATAGCCTCCGTTCTCTCGCGAACGTTTGGCTGTCGCGTCTTAGGGGATTGATAGTCCCATCCACGATACGTTTGATAACTTCGCTAAGGGCTTCGGTTTGACGCCACGTCATGTTTCGGAGCAATTGTCTCCGACCTCTCATCTCCCTTAAGGCGGTCAAGAAATTAAAATGTCTATAGACTCTAGAGTGTTCCATCACGATGCGGGTGCGTTATAGGGATGTCGTAGTACCTCTTATAACATACATACATACAAACTTTTATTGAGAGTTTTTTTTTTAACGAGCTTTACAGGTGAATGTTTATTTATTTTGTTTTATAATGAATTATCGAGTATTAATTAATGTATTTGGTATCAATTCAGAGTAAAACAAGTTCAATAGAGCGATTTCTGGATTTAAAATGATGAAATTGTGATGTTTAGACGTTATTAGAAAAAAAATGATATTTCTCCTAGAAAATAATTCCTAATAGCTTTTTAACGAGCTTTACAGGTGAATGTCTATTTTTGTTGTTTTATAATGAATTATCGAGTATTAATTAATGTATTTGGTATCAATTCAGAGTAAAACTAGTTCAATAGAGCGATTTCTGGATTTAAAATGATGAAATTGTGATGTTTACACGTTATTAGAAAAAATTGATATTTCTGCTAGAAAACTTTCCTAATAGTTTTTTAACGAGCTTTACAGGTGAATGTCTATTTTTGTTGTTTTATAATGAATTATCGAGTATTAATTAATGTATTTGGTATCAATTCAGAGTACAACAAGTTCAATAGAACGATTTCTGGATTTAAAATGATGAAATTGTGATGTTTACACGTTATTAGAAAAAATTGATATTTCTCCTAGAAAATAATTCTTAATAGCTTTTTAACGAGCTTTACAGGTGAATGTCTATTTTTGTTGTTTTATAATGAATTATCGAGTATTAATCAATGTATTTGGTATCAATTCAGAGTAAAACCAGTTCAATAGAACGATTTCTGGATTTAAAATGATAAAATTCGAACATTTTGTGCATTTTATGCCAATACTGTACAATGGGGGTTGCTGATGAGTTAATGACTTTTTAATCTGTGGCTTCTGACTGTGCGAGCGACGCGGTAGGCTACAGCAAAACGGTTAGAATTTGTCAGTCAATGCTCATTCGATCTGCTTTACTTTCAACCTGCTTTTAAGTCATCATCTGCCTTCAAAACTAGAAATGTGTTATGGGGTAAAGGGTTAAGAAAATGTATTAATACTCTACCTGTGTTTAACCCTGCTTTAAGTAGTCATCTGCCTTCAAAGCTAGAAACGTACTATAGGTAGTTTTAAAACACGTGTGTAGCACGGACCGTGTCAGCAGGATAAAGGTTGCATCAAAACGGCTACAATGTGTCGGTCAAAGCGCCTTCTGCTTTACTTTCAGCCTGCTTTAAGTGGTCATAGATATGGGGTAAAGGGTTAAGGAAATGTATAAATACACTACCTGTGTTTAACGTCAATTACAGTTTTGTTAAAAATCTCAAACATTGAGATGTGTGTATAATGCTGCAGAGAGAGAGGGGGACCCTAATGAGATAATGAGTTCCCCAGGCTCCCTGAGAAACGAATTGGTCCCTAACGACCTGTTAGAAGTGAAAACAGATGTCTGCCTCATGCTTACTGTGTAGTTAAAGTCTAAAACCGTGAACTTTTACATGTACAGTAATTCCTCTCTTTTTCAGGTTTATTATGAAACTCAGATAACCATTTATAATAATAAAAGAAACACTTTTTCGAACTGTTACTTGAATGAAAAAAGACCGCTTCCTACGCTCTCTTAAGCAGACGATGCTGGAAAAAGTTTAATAGATAAAATAGTCAGCGGTATAAGGGTTAAGAGGGGTTAAAGCAGACGAAGTCTTCCGTAAAACTATGACCGTAGAGTCTTGATTTAAATACTGTTTTTCATTAACTGTTTCATTTGTAAACACTTACCTTCAGCGTATTCTACTGTGTTGTTTTTCGGTGTTTTCCATTCAACGACTGGACATCGTATGAGAGTGGAGAGAATTCCCATGTCTATTTATAACGTCGATTATAGGCCCTTCACGCATGCGCCCGGTAAAAGGTGTCTGAACAAGTCTGGTCAGGACAAGCAATTCACTCGGGGTGAACATGCTGTAACATGCTGTCTGCTTTGGTAGGTCTTATCCGTGGACATCGCATGCGCGCTGTAAAACGTGTCTGGACAAGTCTTGCTAATTAACGGGTTAGGGCAGGCTATTTACTGGGGGTAAAACCAAATATGCTGTAAGATGATGTCTGCTTGATTAAAAGACTATCCGTGAACAACGGTATGGGGACTTTGTACAGAAAAAATGGACCTATAAAACCATACCCTCTAAAAGCTAAGCAATACCCTTTGAAAACCTCTACTTAGCACCTATCCCCCTTAGCCGTCTTTCGTCGTCTGCACTGACATCGTTTATTTTAAGGTATGACACGATATCTATTTTTATCCAGCCCTGTGAGCTCGGCATGTTCTCACGGGCCCTGACTGCTATACATTCAGTTCTCACGGTACTGTGTCTCTGAATTGCCTTCATTTCCGGCAGTTAATGGCTTTTTAATGTCTTGTTGATTACGCTTGACTGCCATTTGCTCTCCCTGGTCGGGGGTTAATGCCCTAGGCCTTTTCTCGGCTGATGCAATACTTGTAACACCGGCCAGCTAAATATAGCGATGCTGTCATTTTAAACATTGCGCCCTCTATCCGCGCATGAAGGAGAAACATCTCAGTCATTTGAACTGAAAACATCGAAGTGAACACACGTTATATGCAACACCTCTAAGATTCCCCTCTGATAGGGAAGAACCTGACGCTCAATGTCCCTGGCTATCTTAACAGATCGTAAACAGGTCAGTTCTGTATACCGTGTAGACCCAGATTCGTGAAAACTCAAGAATTCAACATGGCCGCTTTTTACCCGTTCAAACCCAAATCCAATATGGCTACCCCCACAAGACCTTCACCCTGGGCTTAATATAGACCCACGTGCTTTTTCTATTTTTAGAAAGTAGGTCATCCAAAATGGCGTCGATTTATTTGGAACCAAACCGACGCATATACTACTTTTGATCATCTGCTAGAATATAGAAAATATTTCTAATGATACATATTCATGAATGTATTTTCTTCAGTGTAGGAATAAATCAAAGGTGATGTAAAAATGCATATTTATGGTTTAATGGGTTACAATAAAGAAGGGTTGGAAACGGGACTTAAGTTATTGTCCGGTTAAGAGAGAATCCCGGTAATTAGAGGTTTCGGTTTCGAGGGGTTTCATTTAGAATTGTCGTCTGCTATATTTCTCGTCTGCTTGAAGTTTCAAAGGGCTTCAAAGTTGCTCAAAATTGCTGAAAATGTTGTCCGAGTGTCAAAGAGCTTGGATCCGGATGAGACGCCGAGTTACTCGGCATCTCATCCTGATCCAAGCTGTTTGTATATGGAGCTATAGTCGTGAGTGGCAGGCTAAGGGTTAAGAGAGCACCTGTTGAAACTGAATAGTCTGATTGGATAGTAGCCAGGGCTCCAGATAAGGGAATTATTTCAAAACTTAAGATGCTTATTTGGGCATTAAACCCTGTGGTGTCACTACTCATTTGAATTGTCTCTTCCAGACAATCAAAATGAGTGGTAACACCATATGGTTTGGTGCTGAAAGGAGTGAAAAAATGTGATTTGTTTAGTTTACTTTCTCTTATCTGGAGCCCTGTAGGCTGGTCTATGGCAGATATGGACTGTGAGAGTAAAATTAAGAGACACAGATTGACTGTTTACTACACTGGGCTGATGCCATTATGCTTCTATTTTAAGATATGACATCTGAAATCTTTTTATAGAATGATATACAGAGGAAGCTAGGTGTTTTGTAATTGTTTACTACCAATTTGTTTTAATTGTTAACTATTTGTACACATTTACCATACATTAAAAGCAATATCATCTATAAATGGTATCAAGTGAGTTAAACACAATCGTGTTGTTTCATCATTATTTACAAGAGTGAAGTACAGCAGACTGTTGTGTCTGTACATTTGTGTATGTTATAGTTTGTTTCAAGAAACTCTATGAATGAAGTTTGATATATAGAACAATAGATTACTGTGAGGATCTCCTACCTGAGTAGTTAGGATATGAGTTAAATTATTGTTTTGTTTTGTATTTCTGTTCATGATGTTTTTGCATTTTAAAAAAAAGTTACTGTTTCAATTGTATACTAGTATTTTTTGCTTTTCAATCCAAGATATTACAATTCTTTGAAAACCTCAATTTCATTCAATTTTGCACACCAATCTATAGCCTTAGTTCAACCACTCATTCCGCTGACTATCTTTTTTAAAGATATTTCTTGTCTTAATTGTTTTCGGCTCCAATTCAATGAAAACACTCACTCAATCAAAATCTGCCCGAAAAAAATTGATAACAACTTCTCACAATGAAAGCTATAGGTGTGAATAATAAGACAATGGTAAAATGAAGTATTAGTTATAATACTTCTTTTGAAATTATAGGCACTTTCATACATATACTAACGGCCTAAATAAGCAGACGGCTTTTTCTATATGATCTCGGGTTCACGCTTATACTCAATTTGATTGATATTCTGGGTTATTAACTTAGACTTATGAGATAGAGTATTTGCCAAATTCCACGTACTTTCATTTATCAAGTTCAAGTTTCATGCATTTAAAGCCAGAATGTCGCCCAAATGTATGTTTAAATCGCGCAATTTCTTATATAAGAACATTTTCTATGTATTAAAACTAAGCGAAATCCGTTGTCAGGTGCCTGAAACATGCCGCCCTTTCTTTAAGAATCATACATAAATGTGCCGATTTCTTATCGAGATGTTTGGAAAAATAAGCTTTTTGTTTACATAACAAATCTTCGTGTCGGCTTCCGAGAATTTCCGCATGGTCGAATACAGACATTGGGTAATTGAAATTGATAATTTAATTAATTAATAATTAATTAACAAAAGTGAAGTAATTGGAGATAATTGTTAATTGAGCAATATTTCAATTACTTTAATTGTAATTTAATCATTACTTTTGAAAAAAGTGGGTAATTGTTAATTGAATTTCAATTACTTTTCAATTAACCCTGCACAATATGTACATGATTTGGAACAATAACATTCTGAACTCATATTGAAAACAAGATAAGCCTTTTTATACATTTTTATACATTTTCTAAGCATGTTCATGTTAGTTTTTAAGATTGACCTCATCTTAGTTAAAACATTTAATTCCATTGCTGTTTATCTCACCTCACCTATCCCGTAACCGCGGAGGTCGTTGGGGCAGCAATGACGACTCGTGTACCAGCCTTCTCCACGCGTTACGGTCTTCCGCTACTGTTTTGGCTCCGGCAAGATCAAGGCCTGTCCATTCTTTAATATTGCATGTCCAACTTTTCTTTGGCCTTCCCTGTCTTCTCCCTCCTTCGACTGTTCCCTGTAGAATCGTCTTTGCAAGTCCATCGCTTCTCGTAACATGTCCATACCATTTCAGTTTCCTCCTTTTTATAATGGTGAGGAGATCCGTATGAGGTCCAATGGCTTGAGTGATCCGTGTTCTGACTTCAATATTTGTCACATGGTCTTTGTATGATATACCGAGAAGCCGTCGGTAGCACCTCATCTCCATCGCATTGATTCTCTTTTCTATCTGGGCTGTCAGTGTCCAAGCTTCACATGCGTAGAGAAAGATGGATATACTGAGGTTTATAGTCCCGCATAAGCTTCATCAGATGCGTCATCCCATTTAATTCCATAATATTTACAAACTGACATGATTGAAACACATATAATAATGAAAAGGGTTAGATTAAAAGCTTATTTGTATCCTCTCTATTTTGTCAATAACCTGTCAATAACCTACAAGTATAAATAATACAAATGTGCTAATGCTTAAACAGTTTTAATTCTCAGGTCAATAAAACATGATTTGTTAAAAAGGTGTTAAAATACATGCATGTTGATAATGTAGCTTCATCATGGATGTACATAAATCCTTATTAGCTGCAACAATACATGCACCATGAGGCAATACCCAATATGTTTAGCTAGCTCTTAATTATTCTCAATTCTCAATTTGCAAAATCGAATTGCTTAACCCTTACTGGAGTTGCTCATTGACCAAATAGACTTTGGAAATATACTATGAATTCATTTCACTTGAAAAGTTAGTTTGAATACAGATCAAGTCACACAACGATCCCAACAGTTTAAACTTCATTTTATATATTTGAGAAAGTATTAGACAGAAATATAAGTGTTTTCTTAAAGACAAAGACAACAACTTTGCTGTCAACATTAAAGGTCATTCATCGCCTGTTTAAGAAAGGTGACATTAGCATTCTTATAATACACAACGCTATTTTTCACACATTGGGCACTGGGCAATCCAAGTGATTCATTAAGTGTTAATGTTGTCATCTGCTGATAGTGTCAGGGATCCAGATTAGAGAAATATTTTGAAGACTAAAATCTTTATGCCTACTCAAAACCCTATGGTGCATAGGATTTTTAATTGGAATTGTTTCATTGAGATGATTCTAATGCATAGTCTCACCATTGGGTTTGGTTTAAACATAAATGAAAAATGTTGTAAATATTTATTGTATACCCCCTTGTGTGTGGCCCTGTCATGATGTGTCATCTGCTTTGAAAACTAAACACTTAAATTTTGACGATTTCATAACAAACCTTAGCCCGGCATAAACAGCTTCGATGCTGATCAGCTTCAAAATAAGTCTGATCTGTTTCCACACTGGTTTAATAATTCTACATAGTTGTGATTGGCAGTGACATTTTCCAATGCATAGGATTGTGCTAAATAGTACATAGAGCAGACTCTTATCAGAGGGCACCTTCAAAATCCTCCGATCTGGGTCTATATTGTTTGCAAAGAACTAATAAACTTGTATCATGTAGTGTAACGGTGAAAAGTAATTGTTAATTTAATTTAATTGAGGGGTAAAGTAATTTAATTTAATCATTACTTTTGGAAAAACAGAGTAATTTAATTGGTAATTTAATTGCATTTTATCCAACTAATTGGTAATTTAATTAATTACTTTGCTAAGTAATTGACCCCATGTCTGGTCGAATAAGAGTCACGTGATCGATCCGATTTTTCTGACTTGTCTGTGTTACTTTAGAACAGAATAGTTAATAATGGTAAATAGGTAACAGTGGAGAAAACGTTATACTTTCCCGTTTAAAACGCAAACGAAACGCAAACGCATCCCAATAAAACGCATAAAAACACAACCTTCAGACAAGTATGACCATTCATGTTAGTCTGAGTTGCTAACAGTTTGGTGCCTGATCTGCTCCAAAATGGTTGCAATTGAAATCATGGTTTTAGCGTAAGCGCGTTTATTGGGAAAGGATAATATATTCTCCACTGTAAGGAAGGTAACATCGAATACATAGTCGTACACATTCCTACTTGAGATAATTATGATCATCGTGCAGTACGAGAACGCTGCGCTAACTTTACTGATATTTTATTCTTTCAAATTAAACGCATTTATAAACAAAACTATTATTACCATTGCAAACAGGCTGGAGCAAGATCAGACACCGCGTAACCCGGCGTCTGATCAGGCTCCAGTCTGTTTGCTACTCAGATTAAACAAATAGTTAAAATTTCTAAAAGTAAATTTCCACAGTGTAGTGAATTGCGTTTGGGTTTAAACCGGAAAGAAAAATGTATTCTCTACTGTATATTGCGCACAAAATAAAAACAGCTATCAATGTCTCTTGCTGAATGTAGGGAATACTCATCCCTTCTAACGTTTTAGAATGTTCCAATCTAAAAATAACTCTGCCAAGTCAGAAGAAAACACTATGAAAACATCTTTACCGGGCGCAAGCCGAACGAACTCCGCCGTTGATCGGATGTCAACAAACCGATTTAAAAATCGACTTCTTTCCACCAAATTCAATGTTCCCTCCATATACATAGCGGATTACTTCTTTTTATATGTTTAGATTACGTATGTGCTTGAATGTTCAGGTTTGAAAAATGCGCTATGTTGGCTTACATACTGCCTTTAACGTCTATAGGCCTATTACGCGATTAATGGAGATTGTTTGAAACCGAAAGTATCTATAGATCTGCATGTAAAAAGCCACGTCATATTTTTAATAATAAATGACTCTTTAAAGGGTAAAATAATATAGAATTTCCTTCTTCTATAACAACTTGGTTGTTGTTGTAGAGAGGGGGTGCACTGTATCTTTTCTCTGCCAGCAGCACTTTTGGGACTATTTCTCGGGAGGGGGAGGCCTACATCACGGAAGCAGTTATTTTGCGCCCTCTGTGCATTGCGCGGGCATTCATCATATGACTAGCATCAGGTGAGGTCGAAGTTATGTCTGCTGTGAAAAATGTTTGGATTAGGAAAAGTTAAATAACGTGTTTGAATAGCCATGACGTAGACTAGTGAGACATCTCAAGCACTAAATGCACTGATTCTGATGTTTGTGAAAGCAAACTGCTCTTCCGTGGAAGTGGGGTCAAAACATCAGACGACAATGGCTGCATGTAGATACAAAGTGAAGGCACTCTTGGTGCGATTTCCTAAGAGGGTGTAACTGGTACAAAGGTTTACAAGACGAGCTCCGACGTTTTAAAGAACAGGTGAGTTAAGCTATGTATATTTTAGGAACTACACTTAACCAGATCAACTAGATTTAGTCTAGCTGAGCGCTCGCAAGTGACACTGCTTTATTGTTTCCGTTTTTTATCTCTGCTTAAAAGACACACACGACCTGGCTAGATCTGCCGATTTCTTTTTATTTGTTTATACAACTAATTTCAATATAGAATCTAGATCTATATCTATATCTTTGTATCCGCCATGAAGCGTGTGTAGATCTAGATCTAGAATCTTCCATATTAAAATAATTCGGCGCAGGTTTCAGATAAGAGCCTTAAACAGGTCTAAAAATAAACACGGAAAAACCAAAGTGTTACTAAGAATAGCTTTTATCGTTCAGCATTTTTGAACTTGGGTTTTACAGATTTGGACGAAACGAGGGATTACCCCATCTCTCCCGCGTTGGTGTCCGGACTTGATATCACATAAACCAGGCCAGGGTTTTTATACGCCCACCTCTAAGGTGGTCGTATATTGGAGTGGTCCTGTCTGTTCGTTCGTCCGCTCGTCATCATTTTGTTTGTCCGGAGTTTTTGCCGAAAATTTATCAAAAGGATATTAATGAAACTTCACACAAATGTTAAATGCATGACGACCTGAAGCTGAGTCGGGTTTGAGATTCATTTAAGTTTTCGTAACTGAGTTATCTGCCCTTGGTGCAGTGACCTGGAAAGATTTTTTTTCTATGTGACTATGGCCCATCATCTATAATTTTTTATGTGACATTTCAAAAATCTATGTGACATTTTGAAATTTTATGGGCCAATTTTTAAAATGCTTAGATTTCGATAAAAATCTATTTCTTCCAAGTCTTGGGCCAGCAAAAAATAATTATTTTTATCAGTGTCCCAAGAAAAAATTGAAAATGTTTGGTCCAACATCTAGATCAATATTGAAACGTATCACTACTAGTAAAAGTTATGCCAATATGGCGGAACGTCAGCATCTCTTAACTACTGATGTTTTCCCAAACCGCTGAAAGTTTGATTAAGTTGACAGTAAAAAGTCTAAAATAAATGATATCAGATAATCACCTTGAATGTTTGCCTCTAATAGCATCCAAAATTATCCTCTCTATACATGATACTTTTCATACTGAGTTCCTCAGACACGATTTACACGCAAGGTGTTAAAACATCAAAGCAGATTTGAGGAGCTCCGCCCATTTTGATTCAATTACCTAGCTCTGTGGGTTTCCCGGTTCACTTACATATATTTATCTAGATATATATCTGACACTGGACAAAATATGCAGCTGCAGTTTGACACTGAAATCGACAAAAAGTCGTAGACAGTCACCAAAATCTTAACCCTTTGAACTCTAGTCGTCACTAGGGTTGAAGACGGTCACCAAATTTTCATTGCCTTTGATGTTCCCGACACGCCGCGACTTCTTCAGAATATCTGCCACAAGGGCATGGAACACAAAAATAGGGGAACAGCAGCCTACTATAATAATAGACTATATCATAGTAACAGGATACATTTTAAATTTGTGCATGGCCCCCTGTGGTAATATATCAACAGAGAAATCATCAGTGTAGCCAGGCGGATTTTACTCGAAATCATGACAGGTGTGTATTCAAGGAATTGTGATTCTAACTGGAAAATATTGGCATGCACACTGTTTGATTACGTAATTGCTTATCTCCCAGCACTGGATGAATCTAGCCAAAGGCAATTTAAGTTGTATGGTAAGATAAAATCGACGAGACGCTGGGCGCACCAGTTGGAAATTCTATGTGACATTTTTTATTTTTATGTGACTATGGCGCATGGCGCGTGGGTTTCCAGGTCACTGTTGGTGTACTCAAATATGATTTTTATATAAAACGCTTGTCCGGAGTTTTTCTGGATAACTATCTTAAGGATATAATTGAAACTTCACATAAATGTTAAATGCATGAAAATCTGAGTCGAGTTTGAGGTTCATTCAATTTTTCGTTACAGAGTTATCTGCCCTTGATGTTCTCAAATGTGGTAATTAATAATGCTTGTTCGGATTTTTTCCGGAAAACTATCCAAATAATATTATTAAATGAAACTTTACAAAAATGTTTTATGCATGAAGACTTGAAGCTGAGTTGAGTTTGAGGTTCATTTGTTACAGAGTTATCTGCCCTTAATGTACTCAAATATGCTTAAAAAGTTTGTCCAGAGCTTTCTCTGAAAACTGTCCACATTGAAAATATATTAATGAAACTTCACACTAATGTTATATGCATCAATATCTGAAACTGAGTGAAACCTGAGGTTCATTAATGATTTGATTTACCCTTAAAGAGTTATCTGCCCTTGATGTACTCAAATATGCTTGTAAAAGCTTATCCTGATTTTCCCGGAAAACTATTGAAAGGATATTAATGAAACTTCGCACAGTCTACAGATGTTATTTGCATCAATTTTTGAAGCTAAGTGAAACCTGAGGTTAATTTGATTTGTGGTTACATAATTATGTGCCCTTGGTGTACTCACATATGCTATAAAAGGCTTATTTAACAGTGTTTAGTTTACACACTAAGCAACCATTTTTGAATGGGTTTTGATTATATTTTCCCACAGTTTAATTATATAAGTGTATTGTGTGGTTTTTATGACCTGTCAGAGTTAATTTTAGAACAGGACAATTCATAATGGTAAATAGATAACAGGGTAACGTCGGATCTATATAGTTGTACACTTTCCAACTTGGGATAAGCATGATCCTTGTGCAACACGAGACAGCTGCGTTAATTTTACAGATATGTTATTCATTCTCAATAAACGTGTTTATGCTTAAAACTGTTATGTCCGTTGCAAACAGGTTGGAGCCAGATCAGATGCCGGGTAATCCGGCGTCTGATCAGGCTCCAACCTTTTTGCTACTCAGATTAAAAATATAGTTTAAATTTATAAAAGTAAATTTCGACAGTTTATTATATTGCGTTTGCGTTTAAACGGGAAAGAAAAATGTAAACTCTACTGTACATAACGCACAAAAAGTACAGCTATCCGCATCTCTAACTGGATGTATAGAAAACTCATCACTTTTAAAGTTTTAGAATGTTCCAATCTAAAAATAACTCTTGACAGGTCAGAAGAAAAACACAAATACCTTTATGAAAGTGTTTGATTATTATTTAAATCGGATCATTTTGTCAAGAGTCACCTGCCCTTGGTGTACTCAGATAGATGCTAGAAAAGGTTTTTTAATTATTTCAGAATTGATTAAACGTTATTCTTTAGTGTTTAAAAACTTGGATTAGATTTTGATTTACAGTCGAACACCGTTACCTCGATATTGGATACGTCGATACTCCGCTTACGTCGATTTGTTCTGCCGGTCCCGGCGAATTCCTTCTTTATCTATATAAGAAATCTCTCATTTGCTCGATATGCTTACCTCGATATTATCGGTTACGTCGATGTAATTTTTCAGACCCAGGGCAATTTTTCTCACCTTTACGTCGATAACTGCTTCACCGTGACTGCTTATTGCACATTCGGCAAACATTGAATGGAGGTGCGAAAATGGCTGTCGGCCACCGTGACTGATTGTAGCACCAAATGTGTGAACATGTCCGAAATTGCACCAATCTGCACGAAAGATAATCCCATCTTAATTGCACTGGATCAATATTATTAATGAATTCCCGAATAACTTTGGTTACGAAGTTTGCGTAAATGTTTTCGATGACGATTCTGTCAAACCTGGGTCAATTATGGCCGCGCTGTTTAAATCAGACTACATAATTCTTTGTAGTGCATACTGAAGGTGCCGTACGGCGAATAAGTGTAGTGAGATCAAACAAAAGTTACATTTCATTTCTGATTTATTTTTTATTTAAGTCAGTTCAAACACGCCGCTTCTGTTTGAAACGCCGAAATAATTCGTCGGCGTTTCGAAGTCGGACACACCCTTATGAAAGTTAAACATGTAAACAACTTACGCTTCCAGAGCGTCACCGGAAGTGTAAACAGTTCACTGTGTTGGTGTGATGAAATGTGTATTATAAAAATTGTGTTAGCACCCATGCGCTGGATGTTTATGCTGATGAAATCAGGTAATCTACCAAATGCATTGAAATACGAAAATTGTTTACTCGCTCCCGCATATCATATCTAATAGACGCGTAGATTCTCTACTTTTAAAAATACTGACCACCTTCATCAATTTGAAAATTATGAGTTGAAGATTTTGTCAGATTCTACTTGCCTACGCATTTATTTTCAATTACCAATCATATAACTGTCAATAAACACAAGGATCGAGTATAACGTTAAAACTTCGATATGACGATACAGATCTCAAATGAGCAACTCCCATTAGCTCGAACTTCGGATACGTCGATATTTTTTCACGGTCCGCTCAACTTCGAGGTAACGGTATTCGACTGTAATCATATATTAGTTTGCCCGTGGGTATATTCTTTACCGTTTCTCAACATAAGTTGATCTTGAAAAGTCCTAAGATATCCAAATTAGATTTATTTTTCAAGCGTGATTACCTAAAGCAGATCGAAGCTAGGTAAAGCACAATGCGCCTAAATGCGCTTTGGCTTTACTTTCAATCTGCTTTAAGCTACAATCTGCTTAAATAAAAAATCTGAAGATTTGGGGAAAACTAGAGAAAAGGTAGCCCTGAAAACTATAGGTTATTACATGAATGTTCATAGGCAAAGCCTCGATTCTATCGTTTTCTAAATAGCAACCACCACCCATATTTTTAATTTATTGTTACTTTAAAATAAACATGTATATTGCATAGATCTTATTGTGAGCTTTACAGAACTGTTTTTCTTTTTTAAATACCTTTAAAATTAAAAAAGTTATGACAATTTTATTACCTTCTTTTTCGGCAATTTTGCAGAATTCTTTTTAATAGAATAACACTGATTTCGCGCCGTCGTCACGGCACCGAAATTCTAACGAAATATAGCAGAATTTCAGTAAAATTGTCATAACTTTTTTATTTTTAAAGATTTTTAATTGAAATTTTGAACACTTGCAGATATATAGCTGCTCCATAGGGCTTTGTTTTTAAAAAGGTTTATAATAGAGAATAAAAGAACAAGAATCAACTGTATGTTTAATGAATTTAACGTCAAATATTTTAAGTTCGAATTTCTTTAAACACTTTTATCAAAACACCTTACATATACACATTACCAACTTTTTTCTAAGATTTTTGAAAATAGAAAATGCTAAATGATGCAGAAGTAAGGTAAATCAAAAAGGCCTGTATCAATGCTTTCTGCATTACATTTGTCCAGCATAACCAGGTAATGAATTGACGTAACAAATTAATCTTTTCATTCTTTGAGAAGAGTATTTGCCTATGAAATTTTTCAATTAGTAATACATTTATAAATATGCATTTGTACAGGTATAAATAGTAAAATTTACATGGTTAACCCTTTACTCAATAGATCTTATTTGAATGTTTTTATTCCTCAAAGCAAGAAAATAATTCCACATCATAGTGAAGTCATACAGTCATGATTATGTATGATTTTTTTGTATCGTTAGAAATATTTCCTATATCCTAGCAAATGGTAGTTTGAAGCAGGCTGAAAGTTACTTTCAGCCTGCTTTAAAGAACCATCTGTCTTCCATACTGAAAACAAGCTAATGGAGTAAAGGGTTAATATCACTTATTGACTTTTAAAACAATTACTTCAAAGAATTGCTATTAAAAATCTTGATTTCTCCAATGCTGAAAGGAAGATAAAAAATAAAGTAAATTTTCAGTCTCTGTCTGTATTTTGGGCACTGAAATGCTTTAACTTTCATTCTGGTTTTGTTCACTGACCACAGCAACCACTCCTGAATCTTTCCAGGTTAAAATATAGCACACTGAAATTCAGAATGGCTTTTGAATTTTGCAACTTAATTGTGTTCAATTGCCTTTTGAGTTTTGTATATGCTACTGCATGATTCGGGAGCTAGTCATTTCGTAACCGAGTCATTTCGTAACCGGTAAAATAAGTCATTTCGTAGCCGAATTTTTGGTCACTTCGTAACCGCGCAAAACCTAAAAGTCATTTCGTAACCGATTTTTTCGTCATTTCGAAGCCGACAAAAAAGTTGAATTAGTCATTTCGTAACCACCAATAATTAAAAAATGAATGGCCTCAAAGAAGGCATAAGTCATTTCATAGCCTCGGAAAATTGTTAAAGTCATTTCGTAGCCGAATATCTTTTTCTTTATTTTTTTTTATAATGTTTTTGTGCAGTTTTCTGACATTATTTCAACGAAAATGTGCAAATATGCAAAGTTAAAAAATATATGTTAAGAGAGTTTGGGGTCCGAAATAATTATAACCTTGATTAATAGAATTGTAATCAAGTTGTTGAATGTTTTTAAAACAAGAATATTATTACTTGTCTTTAATTCAATTAAACGTGTTTACGCTTAAACTATTTTTTCCTTTCCAAACAGTTTGGGGCCAGATAAGACGCTGGGTAATCAGGCGTCTGACCAGGCTCCAAACTGTTTGCCACTCTGAAACAAATGAAAAGTCAGAACTTTCAAAAAGCTGTCCGTTCTACATTTTAGTGATTTGTGTTTGCGTTTCGTTTGCATTTTAACGGGAAAGAATAACGTTTTCTTCACTGTATCAATGTAACGTTATGTACAATTGGCTGCTCAAGATGGAATTTTCTGCACGTGATATAATGATCGATTAACGATAAATTAAATATCCAACTGTAAAGCAATCCCAAAAGGTGAGACAAAACTTCTATTGAAAAATTAAAGGTGTGGACAATATACCTCTTCGTGATATAATGATCGATTAACGATAAATTAAACATCCAACTGTAAACCAATTTATGTCGGTTTTGGGTTTCATCTTAAAACACGCGTAACATATAATGAGCGATTAATGATCAATTATACACCTTTTATATATCTATTTATGTCGGATGTCGGTTCCAATTTTAAAGAATAGAACACTTATATGAATTTAATTGCATAGAGACACGTAATATTATTTCTTTTTAAAACAATATTCAACAACTTGATTATAATTCTATTAATCAAGGTTTATAATCAATTTGGCCCCAATTACACTCTTTACATAATTTCTTAACTTTGCATGTTTGCACATTTTTGTTGAAATAAGTTCAGGAAACTGCAAAAAAAAATTATAAAAAAAAAACAAAGAAAAAAATATTCGGCTACGAAATGACTTTAACAATTTTCCGAGGCTACGAAATGACTTATGCCTTCTTTATGGCCATTCATTTTTTAATTTTTGGTGGTTACGAAATGACTAATTCAACTTTTTTGTCGGCTACGAAATGACCAAAAAATCGGTTACGAAATGACTTTTAGGTTTTGCGCGGTTACGAAATGACCAAAAATTCGGCTACGAAATGACTTATTTTACCGGTTACGAAATGACTCGGTTACGAAATGACTATAACTCCATGATTCTAGCCTTTCTACTTTACATTTACTTTATTTCCTACTATCAATTTCTGACAATAACAGGGAGGTCGGGGACAGTGTTAAAAATAGTAAACATAATGATAAACAATGCAGAGCTAAAAGGTCAATTATAAACAGAGGTTAAAATTTTTAAACCAGTGTTTATGCTTTCACAAGTCAGATTGAAGCTCTGGCATTAAAATTTACCAGGATAAAAAGATGTTTCTTTCATCCTAAAACTCAACCAAATTCCTCAAATCTAACAAGAAAACGATATTGAATGTGTTAAGATTAACATTAAAATAATAAATAGTTCGATTTTCTCACTATATCATAGTATACATCGTATTAGAAGGAAAACGGTATTTGTATCCGAAAATATGCATGTCCGAAATAGTCACAAGTAATAATTGCTAGTTGCTGATGCTATCGCGGTTTCGATATTTCAGTGAATTATTTCTGCGTTCAAATTTCACATAATAACAAAAACTTTTTACAAACATGTTCTAATAACATTTTAGCAATAAAAGAGATCGAATTTACCTAAAAAACTTGAAAAATTACAACGGTATCTCGAAATTTGGATGGGTGTTACGGGTCGATGTAAAATCATAACGTCGCTCGCGGCGACGATGTTTGTGTCGGCGTTTGAACATTTATACTTTCAAATATTAGTTAATCTTGCAGTTTATATAAACTTTAAATAATAAACATTGTTACCGATATGATTTAAAAAGAAATACGTTAGTTTGTGTACGTCTATTTATCGTGATTATGGTCGACGTGCATTTTCCGATTTTTAAAATGGCGGCCATATAAAAATCGCGTTTCGCGTCGGGAAAGTCAAATTTGAATCGGTCTGCGACGGTTTAATTCTTCATAGATTTCAATGATTTATATATCATTTTAAAGCTTAAATAATGTAGATTATACCGATATATTTAATTAAGGAATTTATCTGGAGAATTTTCTGAACTCGGCTCTCAACTTTACATGGTTGTGTTACTCTGTCAATTTTTCAAGTTGGAAATAACCATAACGTCGCTCGCGGCGACGATGTTTGTGTCGGCTTTTTGAACATTTATATTTTGAAATATTAGTTAATCTTGCAGTTTATATAATCTTTAAATAATAATTATTGTTACCGATATGGTTTTAAAAGAAATACGGTATTGTGTGTACGTCTATTTATCGTGAATATGGTCGACATGCATTTTACGATTTTCAAAATGGCGGCCATATAAAAATCGCGTTTCGCGTCGGGAAAGTCAAATTTGAATCGGTCTGCGACGGTTTAATTCTACATGGATTTCAATGATTTATATATCATTTTAAAGCTTAAATATTGTAGATTATACCGATATATTTAATTAAGGAATTTATTTGGAGAATTTTGTGACCTCAGCTCTCAACTTTACATAGTGTGCAACTCTGTCAATTTTTCGAGTTGGAAATAATTAAAAACACCGCCCGGAAGATTGTGCATTGATCTGATTGGATAATATCACTTCATTAATATTCATAATGAATCAATACCTCGTATTACAATAGCATTACAACTACCCCCCTATAGACCCGTCCGTAGTCTAACCGTTATCGGCGATAAGAAATTTCACTGAAACACCAGGTTTAACACATTGATAAATACATAATTTTATTCCAGTCAAAATGAAAGTTATATCAAATTAAAGATAATTTATTTTACTTTAAAGATATATATATTGTATAATTCTAGGAGTAATATTTCCTGAAAAATATTGATTTGAAATCAACCACCCCTGGAATTACTGTGTATTCTGAATGTATGGCTGGCTTATCGGTGGTTGCTATTCTAAAAGACTCGTTTAATAAATCCAATAAATTATTAACAATGAATGTTATATTCTTTTAATAACATAACCTAGAAAAGTTATTTATCGCAGTGTTTAAGGTCAAGTAAATGCTAAGCGCGATATAAGTAGATCTATACAGGAAAAAAGTTGTTCAAAATTAACCCCGTTCACTAGCATGATGTTTATGTTATTATATGGGCCGTGTCACGACAAAACCTGCCTTAATGACAAAAAAATCGATTTTGGCTTTTTTGCATTTTCTTTTACATCATTTAATTCTCTTTCCAACCATGTTATTTTTATCATGATGCGCTATGTACTTCTAATGATATGAAGTTTTTAAAAATGCGGTATGAGGTAACATTCTGATAACATGACGTCAATTCAACGTCAACTTTGTCACGCACTCATCTAGACGTCATAGTGAATTAACGTTTACAAAATTTTCGCTCCGGGACATCGATTTAAACTTCATGGGGACGACTTGGATCTGTGTATTTGATATACTTTTCACTTATAGACTAATGTTGAGGTCGGTATATAGTTTTGATGACCTGTGAAATGTCAAATTGGTCGAGGGCTAAGTTCGAGAAGGCCTATTCATCCTCGGTCAATATCACTGTTCTAAAGATCTCAACATTAATTAGTCTATAACCATCATATAGCATAACTAATTTTACGAAAAATAATAACTAAATAGTAAACGACTATTGATTTACTTGTCTATACCGATCACAAGCTGAGTCCAGAAAAGTACGCGAAGTCCTGGGAATGCCGTGTAGACCCATGTGATTTTTACGATAGTGCAAAATCATATAACGCTTCCAGATCTACTCGCACTTCCCGGACTCGGTACGCGATCGGTATGTATTAATTAGAAACGATAATGTACAACGGACATAAGACATTGATTATAACATCATACAGTAACATCATTCAACAAAAAAAATGTTTTTATAAGTCTGGACACGTGACGTCTTGAAAGACTGGTCTGACATCCTGTGCAAGTACGTCTGTCGCGCCTGGCTCAGTGCCGGCGGATCCGTTACAGCTGGTCGCACTACATGGCAGGGAAGCGGTAGACTGGATCCCTTAAGATATTGAAGTAGGCTTCCTCTTCGTCTGCCCCGTCCGTACAGAAACTACGCCAGGTTCGGTGGATACAACCCTAAAGTACTGGTACTTCCTGTGAGAGAAAAAAAAATTTCATGTGTACAAAATCGCCTTAGTTACTGAACGTCGACATGTCCACAAGTCTCTCTGAAAGCTGGGCAAGCGTGTCGCAGTCGGAGCGTCTAAAATAAAAAAGTGTATAAAAACAGATTTATACCTAATAAAATATGTAGCACATTTAGGCAGCAATAAATCGTTTAATTTGTAAATGGTTCAAATTGACTAAAAGCTTTTGTGCGTTCGAGACGCCGAGTTACCCAACCTATTTAGGTTTAAAGACACTCTAGCACGGCGTATTGCGACCGCAGATATGACTGTATAACTGTTAAATATACCTAGGCCATCAAAATGATCTTTAGAACTTGCCTTATTATCAAGTAGTTTTCAATTTATTAATGTTGGCGAGGCCGCTGTCTACTAAACATCTGGCGTGGCCTGGAACCTGCATGTGGTACTCAATCTTCAATCAACGAGTAAATCTACATAGAATATTAATACCTAAATCAACGTCTAGCAAATTTGGTTTTGGTGACCTCAAAAAGAAACATTATAAGCACAATTTTGTAAGAAAACTCAAATATATAATTATAAGAGAAGTTTATGGAACCTTCACATACACGGATTTTTCTAACGATTCCTTACGGATTGCAAACTCGTAGTCAATCGTAAGCATCCGCAAATGATCCATTAGTGTCCGTAAATAACTCGCAAGTATCCGTAAGGATTCGTGGAAGAAGATGCCCGTTTTGTTATCTCAAATTTTTTCTTACGATTGTCTACGGAGTTATTCTTCCGTAAATCACTCATAAAAACGATCCGTTGAGTATCGCAAACCGGTTGTAACAACACGTTATCCTCCGTAAACAGCCCGCAATGATCCGTCAACCCCGCGTAACGTGTTCGTAGTCATCCGTGGTATTATCGTTGAGATTTTCCGTAAAATGGGCATACTATTGTCAAAAAGAGTACAAAAATCTCTGTGAAATATTTTTTTCAGTCATGTCGATGTTCTCTCACCTCATGCCAGTTATCGAATGATGACACATTAGAAATTGAATACCTTTTGGTCCTAAAATGGTCAAACGCGTCAGTTCTCTTAATAGGTAAATCGTTACAACTCATGAAGGTGCCTTCACATACACGCATGTTTCTTATCTCCAAACCGTAGTCAATCGCAAACGTCCGGAAATAAATCGTTAACATCCGTAAATACATCGCAGATGTCCGTAAACAATCCGTTACCATACGCAAAACTCGACGACAATCCGTAAGCCTCCGTAAGACGAAAATCAATTTTTTTGACATGTCAAAAACTTTTCTACGATAGACTACGATAGACCACGGATGGACTTTTCCGTAAACAACTCGTAAATAATCCGTATTAATCCGCAACTTCTCGTAACTCGTTCGTAACATCACGTAACCTTAACAGTTGCAAACAGTTAACATCCAGATTAGACTGCGCGTGACGCTACCTATCATCAAGACTTACTCTGATTGAGACTCTTATCTAATAGTTTGAGAAATTTTAGAAAAATCTTATATAATAACAGTAGCACACGTCAATTGTTGCAGGCAGTGATATTACGTTCGTTTTACGATTAAGCCCATTCACTGTCATCACGTAATGAGCTTTGAACAATTTTCGTTTGCGTTTAATGTAAGGTATTTTGATTGAAGGAGTATAAAATGTAGTGTCAATCAGTTTGGATCCTGACCAGATGCCGCGTTACGCGACGCCTGATCAGAATCCAAACCCTTTGCAAGTAATCATTGTACTTGGGTTAAGGCAGTGAAGGGGTAAGTACAATCAAACTTGTATCGAGTGACCTTTATTTGAAAGACGTTCAGGTAGTTACAAACAGGTGCGACTGCTAAATAACGCGGGTGAGTTTTGCCGTAAATATATCGTTATAACTAGTAAGAAACCGTAAATAGAACGTAACAACTCGTAACAGACCGTAAATAGCCCGTAACAACTCGTAAGAAATCTTAATTCACTCTTAAAAGTGGAATCAATCGTAAGGAACTGTATACTTTTACGAACGTGTGCCATATGTAAGGAAATCGTAGAAATTCCGTGTATTTGAAGGTCCCATTAGATAAACAATCCAAAAATTCATAGATCTAAGAGAGATGCCATGTTTTCATTTTCAATGACAGTGGTCATTTTTTCGTCCGAAATGGAATTCATTGACATTGTAGGTATTATTATATAACATGAAAGCTGTGTTACTGATCTAAAACGAGTTATTACGTTGATGAAATAACAATAACAGCAAAAAGTAGAGAAAAAATATCATCGCCTTTAGCAAGAATTGAACTCCGATACTCCGGCTTGGAAAGCGAGGTACATATCCACTGGACCAAGGGGACGTTGTAATTTTCTCGACGTTGATTTGGTTACTTGAATAATTTCGTGAGTGAAAACAAAAACTAATGCAAGTGCCAATGAATAATATACCATTCTATCAATTGTTTATTGTTAGTTAAATTAACACATCTAGATCTAATTAATTCACGACCATTTACATAAAATCTACAGAAAAAAACGTCAAACAAGCTTAAACGTTTCATAATTAAAGTGTGCTTGGCGATCTAAAAATAGATTCACAAAGCCTCCAGACACCAGTATTCAAAGTTCGGATTCCACTCCGGATTAAAATATAGAGAGAAATGTAGAATTAATGCCGATTTAAAAAAAAATGCATTTTTGTCTGCATATATACATGAGTGTAAATGTTTGAGAAAGGAAAGTGAAAGCATACAGCTAACGATAGCTGACCCTGTTGTGAGAGGGGAGAGGTCATGTTTGTTTACGTTTCACTTTTTCCTTAAACAGCTCTACGCTTGGAATTCTAGATCTAGGGACATGTGCATAGAATAATTATAATAAGAAGAATAAAATGTAGATCTAAACTCACCTCTAAATCGTTGTCCATTTATCCAGGTATTTATGGTGGTATTGAACTAAGAAAATCCGATCTATTGAATGTCAAGGTGAAATTGCGCGACACTTTTACTGAAAATTATGACGTCAAACTTTATCGGGGTTTTCCGACGTTATGACGCTATGTCATTAAGGCAGGTTTTGTCACGACACGGCCCATATGTATTAATAAGCACTTTCATGTAGATCTAATATTGATTAATTACACAAAAATCTATAATTGAATCTAGATGATGAAAAGAAGACGTTGGAAATTGAACGCATAGAACGCATTTTAATGACGTCACAAGTAACGATGTCGTGGCGTGCCTAATTGGCATAGTTATTTAACTAGTTATATATGACATTTAAACAACGGGTGTTATTCAACGCTTACGCCGTCTGTTATGTTATAAACTGATCAAACATGCAGTCACAAGACTCTATAATTATACTGATACTCCTCAATGAGTTCAGGGCTGCCATTTCTCCGGATTTTTCCTCAATCTTCGGATTTTTTTCTAGTACATGGTAGCTTAAAGCAGGCTGAAAGTAAAGCAGAATGCGCATGCGCCTTGATGCGCATTCTGCTTTACTTCCAGGCTGCTTTAAGCAGCCACATGTCAACAAAACTAGAAACAGGCTATGGGGTAAAGGTACGATTCGTAAAATCGCACTAGAAATAAATAATTATGCAAGTTTGGAAATCTTAGGATTTTTCATGTCAACTTATGGCAGCCCTGTGAGTTCACCACGATGCACCGCAGTTTGGTGACTGACCTCTAGAATCAATGTTAGGGTTGTACCTTAGTCTGTTCTTACGGGAACTGGTCATTTCGTACCCTCGCCTTTTCGTACCCTATATTTTTGGTCGATACGTACCCAATTTTTTGGTCGATTCGTACCCTGTCAAATCCACTAGTAATTTCGTACCCATATTTTTGGTTTACACTCCTATTTTTACTGGTGACCGCTTTAGGGTCACATGATCCTCTTGTCAACAAAATGTGTTAGAAGGTGTCTTAGCTGTATACTTGTACAAAGTTAGTATGCATATTAATTATATTTATTAGGCAAAAAAAAAAAAATAGGTGTGGTTCAGGTAACCCGACCGACCCTATTTTTTAGCGCCGACCCTACATTTTTTTTATCGGATTTGCTCACGAAATTTTAGGACGAATAATATCGAGTAAGAAACTGAAACGCTCGGAACATCGGTCTTTCGAGCCCGAATCGTCTAGGCGTTTTAAAAGCACAAGTCATTAAAAGATAATGCACTTGAAACAAACTGTTACTTGGTTAATGCGGTATTTAATCAATTATCTCCTATAGATATTTTCCCTTCCGATGAGGTACACATATTTGAAGATCGAACGTGTTTACTTGGAATAAAACAGCAACGTGTCGCATTAGGATGTGTAGAAAGACGCTGTTACACGTTGTTGAAATTACGTGTCGAAAGTGAAAATCTCGCGAGATTATGCAACCTGCAACCGATCTGCCAATCAGGATACAAAATTGACAGCTGGTGTAGTTTCAAGCCTAAAAATAATTTTGATTGCTGTTGTCATAAAAGTATGACATGCGCGTGCGTCAACTTGGTGGGCGTTGCCAACCTGGTTTCGATAGTAAAATAGTAAGTTGCGTCGATAGAGTTATTTGAAAGATAATGTGGATTTTTCGAAATCTCGGTGAACAACTTCAGAAAAACATATCAGCACGTGTTATCAAGATCGTTATTTAATCATTTCTGTCAAGTGTGTGTGTTACAAAAACACGATAGACATTACAAATTGTCACCAGTTTTCGCGGATTTTTACTGGCGTATTTTGAAAAGAAATGGTTATTACTTTCAAGTCACGTTACTCCCACAGATAAACTGTAAATACTGAAAGGGAAGGAAGTATGACAGTTGGGTATAATATGAATAAGTATTTCCGTTCAATATTTAAAAAGGAAAATAAGAAAAACAATTCACTTCCATTGATAAATGATAAAAACTAATCTAGATCTACATAGTGATTCTCATATTGAGATTTGATTTTTGAAGGGAGATATATAAAACACCAGTTATAGTTTGTTGATTTCAACAAAGTCGATCCCTTCACTCAGAGAAACTGTCACAGTATAAAACCTTAATAAAATTTATAGTTATAATGACTCTTTCTTCATTCTCCTTCCTTCAATTACAATGAAATTTGGGAATGAACCCTGATCTGTTGTAGAGAAGAGAAGTTTCAAAGCCAGGGATCCTCAGAGTAAGTGTCAAACACTGCATATATTAATTTCTCTTTTAATGCATATATGTCACCTTTAAGGTATTTAATAAAATCAAAAGAAAACAAAACCATCTTTATTTAAGTATTCAGCATTTTAATCAGTATTGTAACTGGATTTTTTTAGCTCACCTGAGCTAGCTCAGGGTGAGCTATTGCAATCCTTGAATGTCCGTCGTCCGTCGTGCGGCGTCAATAATTTTAGTGTTTACACTCTAGAGACCACAATTTTTATCCAATCTTTTTCAAACTTGCTCAGATGGTATATTGCCAGAAGAGTTCGGATGAGTTTGATTATGGTTGAAATCGGACAAATAGGTCATGAGTTATCTACCTTTGAACTGCTGAAAATGCCATATTTAACAGTGTTTACACTCTAGAGGCCACAGTATTTATCCAATCTTTCTAAAACCTGCCCAGATTGTATATGACCATAAGAGTTCGGAAGAGTTTGATTTTGGCTGAAATCGGACAAATAGGTCATGAGTTATCTACCTTTGAATTGCTGAAAATGCCATATTTACGGTGTTTACACTCTAGAGGCCACAGTATTTATCCAATCTTTCTAAAACCTGGCCAGATGGTATATGACCATAAGAGTTCGGATGAGTTCGATTTTGGTTGAAAAAGGACAAATAGATCAAGAGTAATCTACCTTTGAATTGCTGAAAATGCCATTTTTAACAGTGTTTACACTCTAGAGTTCACAATTTTTATCAAATCTTTCTTAAACTTGCTCAGATTGTATATTACTATAAGAGTTCAGATGAGTTTGATTATGGTTGAAAGCAGACTTATAGGTCGAGAGTTATCTACCTTTGAATTGCTGAAAATGCCATATTTAACGATGTTTACACTCTAGAGGCCACAAATTTTATCCAATCTTTCATAAACTTACTCAGATTGTATAGTATCATAAGACTTCGGATGAGTTCAATTTTGGTTGTAATCTGATTAATAGGTCAAGAGTTATCTACCTTTGAATGGCTGAAAATGATATATTTAACAGTGTTTACGCTCTAGAGGCCACAATATTTATCCAAGCTCTCTCAAACTTGCCCATATTGTATATGACCATAAGAGTTGGAAAAAGGGTGATTATGGTTGGAATCAGACAAATAGATCAAGAGATATCTACCTTTGAATTGCTGAAAATGCCATATTTTACAGCGTTTAATAATTACACTCTTGCAACTACAGTTTTCAATGGATTTTGATTATACATGTACTTGTACACAAAGGATGTAGCTATACATTCTCGAAGGAGTGAAATTATTGTTGAAATGTTATCATTGTGGCAATAGTTACCTGCCCTTGATATACTTTGAAATGCTAGAAAAAGGCTTAATTTCAGTATTGTTTAGGCTCTAGTTATCTGCCTTTGATGTACTCTACTATACTACAGTAGGTCGACAAACTTGAGTGGATTTAGAATAAAAGGGGTGAAATTCAAAGGTAAAGCTATCAGGCTTCATTACAAATGGTGGGCGATATCAGGGCTTTAAGGCCCTCTTGTATTCCAATATTACTGTGCAATACATATTGTATTGCAAGCAGCCAGGCAATACACAGTCCTACTAATACAGTTACATTCTGAAATATAGTTTTTTAAAAGATTCTCATCTGGATTTTGAAAAAAATTTAGCTGATGGGCAGATTTTACTTTTTATCCCCTGCCGAAAGGCAGAGGGATACTGTTTTAGGTCTGTCCGTCCGTACGTCACGTTGTCCGTCCGCAACTGTATCTCCGAAACTGATAAACAGATTTGGATGAAACTTGGTATACTTATTTGTCATCATAGGAGCACCATATGAAATCAAATTTTTTTCAGAAAATTTTAGGAATTTATGAGTTATCTGCCCTTTTTGTGTTAAAAATGCCATATTTAACAGTTTTTACACTCTAGCAACTACAGCATTCAACATATTTTGTTTATACTTGCACACAATGTCTATAAGTACAAGTTCTTGCAGGTGTGCAATTATTGTAAAAAAAGGATACTTGTGACGAGCGTTATCTGCCCTTGATGTACTTAGAAATGCTAGAAAATGCTTTATTTTGATATTTTAAGCTCACCTGAGCTAGCTCAGGGTGAGCTTTTGCAATCCTTGAATGTCCGTCGTTCGTTGTCGACAATTTTAGTGTTTATTCTCTTGAAGCCACAATTTTAATCCAATCATTCTGTTACTTGCTAATATTGTATATTACCATAAGAGTTCGAATGAGTTCGATTATGGTTGAAATCTGACCAATAGGTCAAGAGTTATCTACCTTTGAATTGCTGAAAATGTCATATTTAACAGTGTTTACACTCTGGAGGCCACACTTTTTATCTAATCTTTCAAAAACTTGATCAGATTGTATATTACTAGAAGAGTTCGGACGAGTTTGCTTATGATTGAAATGGGACCAATATGTCAAGAGTTATCTACCTTTGAATTGCTGAAAATTCCATATGTAACAGTGTTTACCCTCTACAGGCCACCATTTTTATCCAATATATCTCAAACTTGCCCAGATTCAATATGACTATAAGAGTTCGGATGAGTTTGATTATGGTTGAAATCAGACTAATAGGTTGAGAGTTATCTGCCTTTGAATTGCTGAACATGCCTTATTTAAGGGTGTTTACACCTTAGAGGCCACAATTTTTATCCAATCTTTCTATAACTTGCTCAGATAGTATATGACCACAAGAGTTCGGATGAGTTTGATTATGGTTGTAATCAGATGATTAGGTCAAGAGTTATCTACCTTTGAATTGCTGAAAATGCCATATTTAATGGTGTTTACACTCTAGCCGCCACAATTTGTATCCAGTCTTTATCAAACTTGTTGAGATTGTATATTACCATAAGAGTTGCAATAAGTGCTATTATGGTTGAAATTAAATCAATAAGTCTAAAGTTATCTGCCCTTGAATAGCTGAAAATGCCATATCTAACATGGTTTAAACTCTTGCAACTACAGTTTTCAATGGATTTTGATAATACTTGCACACAAAGTATATAGCTATAAGTTCTCGAAGGAGTGCAATTATTGTTGAAATCTAATCATTGTGGCAATAGTTATCTGCCCTTGATATACTTTGAAATGCTAGAAAAGGCTTCATTTCAGTATTGTTTAAGCTCTAGTTAACTGCCCTTGATGTACTCTACTATACTCGAATAATGAGGTTGTATTCCAAAATTGTTTACATGCTATACTACAATTTGAATAGATTTAGATTAAAATGAGTGAAACAGAAAGGTAAAGCTATCAGGCTTCAGTACAACAGGTGAGCGATATCAGGGCCTTCAGGCCCTCTTGTTTACATACTAGAGCCTATAAATTTGCATGGATTTTAAAAAAAAACTTCTTGAATTATGTATGGCTATTAGTTTTCAAATGAATTTGATTATTGTTGAAAACGGAGAAATTAGTCATGAGTTATCTGCCCTTGATAAGTAAAAAAGGCCATATTTAACTGTTTTTATTCTCTGGCAACTACAATTATGAATGGATTTAAATGATACTTGCACACAATGTCTATAAGTAAAAGTTCTTGAAGGTGTGCTATTATTGTCAAAAAGGATACTTGTAAAAAGAGTTATCTGCCCTTGATGTACTTAGAAATGCTAGAAAATGCTTTATTTTAATATTGTTTACATCCTTGTATCTATAATTATGCATGGATTTTGATAAAAAAATTCTTTAACTATGTATGGCTATTAGTTTTCAAATAATTGTTATCATTTTTGAAAACGGAGAAACTAATCAACAGTTTTCTGCCCTTGATGAGTCGAAAAAACATATTTAACAGTTTTTTACCATCTAGAAACTATAGTCTTTAATGGATTTTGATTTAACTTACACACGTGACGATGTATATAAATATAAGGGTTGCAATTATTGTCAAAAAAGGATACTTTGTGGCAAGAGTTATCTGCCCTTTATGTACTTAGTAATGCTCAACATGGCTTTGTTTACATGCTATTGTGTACAAATGTGAATGGATTTTGAAAAAAAAACTTCAATCATATATGGCTATTATTTATAGAATGAGTTCAATTATTGTCGAAAATGTGCAAATTAGTCAAGAATACTCTGCCCTTGATGAGTTGAAAATGTGTTTACACTCTAGTGAATTCTACAGTTCTGATTTTTTTTTAATAATACTTGCACACAATTGTAAGTTCTTGAAAGTGTTTAATTACTGTTGAATTTGAATCAAGAGTTACCTGCCCCTGTCATACTTAGATTTATAATGCTACAAACGGCTTTATTTTAGCTCACCTGGCACGAAGTCAAACTTTTTCGTTAAAGATCTTCTTCTTGGAAACCACTGGGCCAATTTCTTCAAAACTTCATAGGATTGTTCCTTGTAGGGTACTTTATCAGATTTCTTCAAATATAGGGCATCCAATTGAAATTGCGTTGAAAAAACTTTAAAAATATTCTTGTCAAAAACTACTGGTCCGAATTGAAAATAAGTTTACCTAAACGTGCAATTGGTGACCCTCTATCAGATTTCTTAAAATAATTTTCCTATCTTAAAAAACATGGCCGCTAGTGGGAGGGGCAGATTTTCCTTATATGGCTATATAGTGAAAACTTTAAAAATCTTCTTGTCTGAAACCGCTGGTTCGATTTGAAAGTAATTTCACACAACTGATCCATGGGTGACCCTCTACCAGATTTCTAAAATAATTTTGATATCTAAAAAAACATGGCCGCCAGTTGGTGGGGTAGTTTTCCTTATGTTACTTAGTATTGTAAAAACTTTAAAAATCTTCTTCTGTGAAACTACTGGTCCAAATTGAAAATAAGTTTACACAAATGTGCCATTGGTGACCCTCTATCAGATTTCTTAAAACAATTTTCCTATTTTAAAAAACATGGCCGCTAGTGGGTGGGGCAGATTTTCCTTATATGGCTATATAGTGAAAACTTTAAAAATCTTCTTGTCTGAAACCGCTGGTTCGATTTGAAAGCAACTTTACACAAATGATCCATTGGTGACCCTCTACCAGATTACTAAAAATAATTTTGATATCTAAAAAAACATGGCGGCCAGGGCCCGGGTGCATGACACACCGCTAAATCTCCGCGCTAAACTATCCGATAAATTCTACCTGTCCGTTAGTTACCTGTCAACTAGAGCGACCCACTAACTGGCGTGCACATGTCCATTTTACCTTGTAGGTAGTTACCTTGTAGCTAGTACACTTAGTAGGAAGCTAAAGTCGGGTTAAATTTGGTGAATGCATTGAACATGAGTGAACATAAGCTTTTTTGGCTAAAATGCACTTCATACTTTGTTCTCCATTGTGTTTATACATTTGTATATTGAAAATGGGGTGGGGGGGGGGGTTAACCAAAAGGGGGGGGGGAAGAATCTAATGTTGAAAGTACTTGTGATCCGAACCCGTTTTCTTGTTCACTTTAATTCCAACATTTAGGATCTGTGACGCATCAAGCAAATCATAAACTTTAATTGCTGAGTTTAGTTTTAACAATTTAATCATTTTGGATCATGATATGACAGCTAGACATGGCAGTGGATCATGATCAAAACTATTTGGCACTCATGTTTCGTTAGATCTAAACCATGCAGTAAAATTCAGACGAAATTATGGGTTGAAAAGGTGAGTAGAAACAAAACTATCATATGAAAGTAGATTCTATTCAGATTAAAAAAAAAAAAAACAGTAAAAAAGAGGGACAGAAAGACGACAGGCAGGGAATTTCGACATAAAGAGAAAGGAAAGAGAAAGGAATCAAACTTGAGAGGTTAGAAGAATGAGAGAACGAGAGAGGGAGAGAGAGAGAGAGAGTGAGAGAGAGAGAGAGAACGAGATAGAGAGGTAGATATACATGTACATACGGACAGGCAGAGACTGAGATACAGTGAGAGGTAAACGGACGAGAGAGAGAGAGAGAGAGAGAGGGAGGAGAGAAAATGGGATGGTAGACAGTGACAGACAGAAAGACAGACGTGCGGACAGACGGTTCCTAAGCTGTTACTACGCATTACACTTGACGCTAAAAGGTTGGTACATTTTAAATATTCTTGTTCTGACCCGTAGTTGATCAAGATCCTAAATGATCGTATCGATATTCAGTTCTGAAGGTTAATCCGTTATAGAGTTATTAGTATATTGTTATTATTGTATTCTTTTTAAAGATGAGCTTTATGGGGAAATCTTGTTTGATAGAAATGTTTCAAAAACTCTTTCACCGCCGGAGTCGCATAAAGTCGGCTTCGCAAACAGTTTAGATCCAGATCAGACGCCGAGTAACGCGACGTCTGATTAGGGTCCAAACTGTTTTACACTCGTATCGACATTTTCTAAGTCATTCTACATTGGAGCTTTCTTTGAAACGATATTACAAATAAGAATATTAAAGCAGACGACAATAAAACGGTGTAGGGATAAACACTCACGATTAATTGGCGCCGAAAGGGCTAAAAGAAAACATTATGGCAACACAAACTAAAGTGTTTCGTTGTTACTACATGTAACAGATGTTTCTGTGATAATGTACCAATTATTATTATGTATTGTAGATTCATATTTGTATTCTGAAATTGGTTCGTACTTCTTTATGTTACAGAAAACAGGATCTCGGTAAAAACAGTTTGGACCCTGATCAGGACCAGCTTTTCCAAAAACCAGGTTTAAAGCGTGGAATTGGTTGACATATTTATGGCGTATTACATCCATACAGTGGACAATACGTGGGTATTTCCATTCCGCTTAAGCTAAATTGTTTTATTTTCTTTGCTTACAATGTTTGAGTCATATCAGATAACGGGTGACCCGGCGTCTGATCAAACTCCAAACTGTTTGCCTCTCAGATTAATATAAAGCATATTCCGTTGTCAATTAAAATATTTTAATGCATTGTGTTGGCGTTTAGTAATATGTAAATCTCAAACAGAGAAAATGCAAAATGAAATAAAATAACAAAAATAATAAAACAATTTTGACCTTGATAAGACACCGAGATGCTAAGTTTCTGATCTGGATCCCAAATGTTTCTTTAACGCGGCTATGTAAGCTGACTTAACTGGCTACTAGAGGATTTATCGCTGCACTGAGTACCTCTAAATTTAGCGGTGAAACTTAACTTGTAGTTAGTCAATTTTGCGCTCGTGCAACACTGGTTATCTTACCTGTCTACTAAAATCAATATTTAACTATCAACTAAAACTTTAGTATGTTACTAGAATTTAGCGGTGTGTCATGCAACACAGTTAGTTTATCTTGTAGTTAAAAATCGATATTTATCTCTCAGCGAGGGATTTAGTATACAGGTAAGCTCTAACTATGTGTCATGCACCCGGGCCCAGGCCGCCAGTGGTTGGGGCACATTTTCCTTATGTTACTGTATAGAACTTTAAAAATCTTCTTCTGTGAAACTACTGGTCCAAATTGAAAATAATTTTACACAAATAATCCATTTATGACTCTCTACCAGATTTTTTAAAATCATTTTATTATCTTTAAAATCATGGCCGCCAGTGGGTGGGGCAAGTTTTCCTTATATTTCTGTATAGAAAATCTTTAAAAATCTTTTTCTCTGAAATTATTGGTCTGATTTAAGAATATTTTTTCACAAATAATGATTCATGGGTGACCCTTTGCCAGTTTTCTTCAAATCATCTTCCTAGCTCAAACATGGCCGCCAGAGGATGGGGATTAATTTACCAATGATGGCTTATAGTGAAAACTTTACCATTACTGGTTCATTACCATGACCGTAACCATAGGTACCAGGTGAGCGATGCGGCTCTTGTTTGTATTGTTTAGGCTTTAACATGTACAAAATTGAATGGAGTTTATAAAACTTTGTAAAAAGCTTTTGAATGGTGATCTTTAAAGACAGGTGATCACCATTTGCCCCTTCCTCCCACATTAAAGTTTGCCACTTTCTTCTGGACAATCGCTGCGGCAGGGGATATCAGCTCTATAGTGCTTGTTACAAGACAAGACAATTTTATTCAATACATGATACATTCAGATTTTTTGTTAAAAACCACATTTTGCAATACAAACTGATATTAACCCTTCTCTTGCTGAATATTCAGATACTTAAAGCTCCCCTTAGCGAAATGAAATGGCATTGAAACAGCATTGAAAGAGCAATTTTTTTAAAACAAAATTTAATGAGCATTGAAAAATAAATGGAAATGCTTCTTCATTTATATACAAACCATTCGAACAGCATTCAAACAACATTCAGACAGCATTTAAAAAGCCGAATTATGTAAATTAGCCCTTAAATTTTGACCAAAAAAATGGTGTTTAGCGAAATGAAATGGCATTGAAACAGCATTGAAAGAGCTTTTTTTTTTAAACATTTAATGAGCATTGAAAAATAAATGAAAACCAATTTTCCAGTATGCTTCTTCAGTTATAAAAACCATTCAAACAGCATTCAAACACCATTTAAAAACCGGAATTATGTAAATAAGCCTTTAAATTTTGACCAAAAAAATGGTGTTTAAATGGTTTACTAGCATTTAAATTTGTGGAAAAACTGGTTAATTAAATGTCATTTCAATGGTTTACTAGCATTGAAATTTGGGCCAAAAAATGGTAAATTAACTGTTTCAATAAATGCTTTTTCAATGGTATTTCAATGGCTCAAAAAAGGTGTTCAAAAGAGATCCCTTAACCCATTACTCCATAAAAATGACTCCTCACACTTTATTATTACACTAGGGAAAGTAGTCCCCATGAAGTCCTGAACATAAAATACCAATGTCATTTAGAATATTTCCATAAGGTAGCTAAAAGCAGGGTGAAAGTAAAGCAGAAAGCTTTGAAATGAATATTATGCTTTACTTTCAACCTGCTTTAAATGGACACTTGCCTTCAAAACACAAGCTATGGAGTGATGGGCTAAGCATCAAACCGTAGCAATGAATATACTTCACAAGTATACCAGTACACTTGTCCTATACATAGAGTGTCGAATCAGATACAAATAATGCAGACCAAGGAGCCTTCTGATCAATGTGACCTTCACCAGAACTTTTCTGCAATGCCTTTCTGTGCTTATCTGCATAAAATATTACTCACACATTTTGAAATACTTAATTAAGCATTTGAACACCTTCTCATAAACCCTGGAACAAACAGTGATCATTTACCTCATTAATTGTATCAAAAACACACAGATGAAGACTAGTGAATCCACAACAATAAAACCATGTGCCAGATTCAAATTCATGGCGGCGGACATCTTGGTTTATAATGGTTCAGACTAAAACACTGACTTCTGGTTATAATGGTTCAGACTAAAACACTATCTAAATTAAAAGGTAAATCATTGTTTTTTCAATGGCTTTCAATGGTCTTGTATGCACATTCCCAGGCAAGAAAATGGTTGAGGAGATTAAATGCTACATCAATGCTGTTTAACTGGTCTGTCCTCACTCAGACCATTTATTCTACCATTTCAAGACCATTTTTATTTCAATGGTGCGCTAAAACCTTTAAATTTTTTTGTTTAAAGGCTGTTTCAATGGTTTTCTCTTGAAAAATGGTCTTTTAATGCTAAGTCAAGGCTCTTTAAATGATTTTTATACCATTTCATTTTGCTAAGGGTCTGCCCATTTCTCATATTTTAACAATAAAATATTTCACATGGATACAGGGTTAGAAATTAGCTAAAAATTACACTTGCATTTTTTTGCGAGTGACTTTTAAACTTACTCGCAAAATGCAAAAACTACTCGCGAAAGTTAAACTGTCATTCTGAACATACATGTATATGTTTTAACTTTTAACCCGACACAGGCGTGTAGTAATCAAATACGATCTACCTACACTTCGTGTATTTCATAGTTGTACATTTGTGGTTACAGCTGACAAGGGATAAGATCTTGATTTTCATATCTATGTGTACATACCAAAGGAGTATTTTTCTTACATTTTATAATATTGGGGAGAATGCATGCTGTATGCACTAGGCAGACCGCACACGATTGCATTACTCGAAAATTAGGTCAGGTTTAGATTGCCAATCCGTCTACCATACAAACGTTTTTTCACTGGTCGTATATTTCAGGGCTGTGGTTAATAAACAGTATGTCACAGTAGAATTAGAAGTATACTTGTACTCGCGCGAGTCTTTTAAATGGCCTCGTCTTTGGAGAACGGTTTCGGTTGTTGAGTCTCAGACTCTGTGATAAGAATTGTTTACACATCGGAACTCCTAAGTAGCAAAGTGTGCGTTTCATTAGCCAATGAGAATTGGGAAAGTCCGTCATTACGTCATTCTTACAGACAAAAAAGAGGTTGAAACTGCCTGAGAAGCTATGATTGGCTTACGAAAAGTATTCGCTTGTCTTCTCGTCCATTTCCGCCACTCGAAATGCTACGGAATAAACCGAGCATAGCCTTACAGACGCTATACTGTGTTTAGCTGTCCGAAAAACCGTACTCGCATTTTTTTGCGAGTTTGTTGAAAAATCACTCACAATTTACAAACTCCACTCGCATTTTGCGAGTATGCGAGCTTAAATTCGAACCCTGGGATATTGACTACAAATATGGAATCTGAATGGCAAATAGTGTACATCCTGATCAGGCGGTTCTTTTAGGAACTGGCTGATCTGGATTTACACTATTTTCAAAAGTATATTTTAGCTCACCTGAGTGTGGTCAATGGCTGTCTGTTGTCAAACAACTTGCATCTAGAAAACAAATCATAACTTACATCTAAAAATAAAACATAAGAGATTTGAAAGCTAAAGCTGTTAAAGTTTTTAGCTCACCTGAGCACAAAGTGCTCAAGGTGAGCTTTTGTGGTCGGTCTTTGTCCGGCGTCTGCCGTGCGTTGTGCGTTGTGCACCAACAATTTCTTCAAACATCTTCTTCTTCAAAACGGCTTGCCTGATTGCAACTAAACTTCACAGGAATGTTCCTTGGGTCAAGCTCTTTCAAAGTTGTTCAAAGAATTTGAAACAATGCAGAACTCTAGTTGCCATGGCAACCAAAGTGATCAAATAAGGAAATCTTAAAAATCTTCTTGTCAAAAACCACAAGCAGGGTTCCCACAGGCTTTTAATTTTAAGGGTGCATGCACCCTCTAGGGCTATTTTTTGGGGGTGCAGACAAATTTCAGAGGGTGCATATGAAACGTTTTTCTGTTTCTTCTGATGCGAGGACGCCAGGGACAAAGTACGATGAGGCCGGGGCCGAAAGGCTTATGACGTATCTACGACGAGTGGTCCCATAACAAAGTAGCAATCTGTATTCAAACAATGGATACGCACCAGGGATGATCTTTGGAAATTTGTGGTTCCACCGCTAAATTTTTATATAATTTGTTTGGATGTGTACTGTTCTTATCTCTCACATTATTTCTTAACCAGACCATCAATTGGGACTTAGCCGACATATTTGCAGACTACACGAATGTGTAGGCCTATGCTAAGACTGTGTCTCACTAAATCAGGCATTTTCCTCAACATTGTTAATAGACGGGATAAAATACATCTGATAACCCGTCCAGTTTTTTGACACTGTGTTGTTCGGATTTCGCATAAAAAATGGCGTCGCTGTTTTGAAATCGAAAGTGACCAGAATTAGACCTATGACCGGACTTTTTGTTTTAATAATTTGTCAGCATTTTTCAAACACGTATTCCTCTAAATAAATATTGAACTCTTATAAAAACAACGAGAGCACCGCAAACGGGTGCTGGACGCTCGACTTTCATATACTTGAGACGGCTATATTTTTCAAACTTAAAGAATGTGTATGGGTGTTTAATGCCCTATTGATCATAGAAGTTTGTAAGCAACAACAACTTAAACATACTTGGACAGTCTACAAGTATTCAAATATATTGGAAGTTTGAAATTAATAACTTTCTACGGTTACTGAATAATTTCATATAAAAATTCTTAGTCAAACAAGGGCAATAACTCTGCAATGACAAATCCCATGGTTATCTGCTGTGTTGAAAGGTGATGCCCTTTTGAAACTGAACAAGCATTAAAAGTTTCAAGTTAATACCTATGGTAATTATTGAGAAATTTCAATTTACAAGTTTTATGTAAATAAAAACAAGGGCAATAACTCTGGAATGGCGAATCCCCGGTCACCTTTCTTGTTTGAATGAGTTGCCCTTTTGTTATAACACAAGTATTTAAAGTTTCAAGTTAAAACCTTTGACAGTTATTAAGATATTTCAATTTACAAGTTTTAAGTAAATAAATCAAGGGCAATTACTCTGGAATCACAAATCACAGAGTAACCTACCTTGTTGTAATGAGTTGTCCTTTTGATACTTAACAGGTATTTAAAGTTTCAAGTTAATATCTTTCATAGTTATTTAGATATGTTAATTTACAATTTTTAAGTAAATAAAACATAGGCAATAACTCTGAAATGACAAATCCCTGGATTACCTGCCTTGTTGTTATGAGTTGCCCTTTTGATACCAAACAAGTATTCAAAGTTTCAAATGGATACCTTTGATAGTTATTGAGATATGTTAATTTATAATTTTTAAGTAAATAAAACAGGGGCAATAACTCTGGAATGGCAAATCCTAGGGTTACCTGCCTTGTTGTAATGAGTTGCTCTTTTGATACTTAATAACTATTCAAAGTTTCAAATGGATACCCCTGATAGTTTTTGAGATATGTTAATTTATAATATTTAAGTAAATAAAACAAGGGCAATAACTCTGAAATGACAAATCACAGGGTTACCTGCCTTGTTGTAATGAGTTTACCTTTTGATACTAAATAAGTATTCCAAGTTTCAAATGAATACCTTTGATAGTTATTGAGATATGTTAATTTATAATTTTTAAGTAAATAAAATAGGGGCAATAACTCTGAAATGACAAATCCCAGGGTTACCTGTCTTGTTGTAATGAGTTGCCCTTTTAATACTGAACAACTATTCCAAGTTTCAAATGGATACCTTTGATAGTTATTGAGAAATGGACTCTTACAAAAACCTTAAGCAAAAAACTTAACCGACGCAGACGCTGACGCAGACGCAGAGGACAATAGCTCGACTTTTTGAAAAAGTCGAGCTAAAAATTGATAGAAAAAATAGCGACTTTATTAGGCACAGAGACGGGAAATCCCACAATCTATTTTAAACCGCTTAATCATCATATTCGCGATGCGGGTGAACCAGGCGCTTTACGTAATAAGAATGATAAGAATTGTCAAGCGCCTGACAGACACTATAAGGAAAATGAAAACAAATCCAAACTGACACGCCGGACTTTGATGTTTAACTTGTATTTTGTTGTTTGTTAATAAAACTGGTATTCTTACATCCGATTTCGGCATTATCTGCAACATAAATCTGTACGTGCATGCACGTTCAGGGCATTGATTTTATGCGTGATTTTTTGAAATTATACGTGAATCACGTACATCTGTACGTGAATGGGAACTCTGACAAGGGCTAGAGCTTAAATATTTGGCACATAGTATCATCTATAGGTCCTCTATCAAGATTGTTCAAAGTTTGACCCTGTGGTCAAAATTGGCCCCGCCCCGGGGGTCACTGTGTTACATAGAGTTATATAGTGAAATGTTCAAACATCTTCTTCTTCAAAACCACATGCCTGATTGCAACCAAACTTCACAGGAATGTTCCTTGGGTCAAGCTCTTTCAAAGTTGTACAAAGAATTTGAGACAATGCAGAACTCTGGTTGCCATGGCAACCAAAGGTGGTTGCCATGGCAACCAAAGGGAAAAAATAAGGAAATCTTAAAAAATCTTCTTGTCAAAAAACACAAGGGCTAGAGCTTAGATGTTTGGCACATAGTATCATCTATAGGTCCTCTATCAAGATTGTTCAAAGTTTGACCCTGGGGTCAAAATTGGCCCTGCCCCGGGGGTCACCGTTTTACATAGATATATATAGTGAAATGTTCAAACATCTTCTTCTTCAAAACCACATGCCTGATTGCAACCAAACTTCACAGGAATGTTCCTTGGGTCAAGCTTTTTCAAATTCGTTCAAAGAATTTGAAACAATGCAGAAGTCTGGTTGCTATGGCAACCAAATTGAAAAAATAAGGAAATCTTAAAAAATCTTCTTGTCAAAAACCACAAGGACCAGAGCTTAGATATTTGGCACATGGCATCATCTATAGGTCCTCTATCAAGATTGTTCAAAGTTTGACCCTGGGGTCAAAAATTGGCCCTGCCCCGGGGGTCACCGTTTTACATAGAGTTATATAGTGAAATGTTCAACCATCTTCTTCTTCAAAACCACATGCCGGATTGCAACCAAACTTCACTAAGCATTGTCTACAGGTCTTCTTTCAAATTTGTTCAAATTTTGCCACTTGGGTCAAAGTTGGCCCCGGCAGGGTGTCACCATTTTACATGGAGTTATATAGTGAAATTTTCAAACACATTTTTCTTTGAAATCAATATGGCTAGAGCTTAGATATTTTGCATGATGTAATGTCTAGAGGTCTTTCACATATGTTGATGAATTAGTTCCGGTCTGTTGCATATCTGTGTCACCAGAGCTAAACATAGATTTTTTTCAATGAAAACTTTAAAAATCTTCTTGTCTGAAATCATAGTACACTGAGCTTAGATATTTGGCACATAGCATCGTCTACAGGTCCTGTATGCCCGGCTGTACTTTTTCCTAGGTTTTATGAAAAAAAAAACATGGAAAAAACCTCGGAGTATTCGGACGGTCATATTACAAAAACCTTGGAAAAAAAGACGAGAAAACCTTAGAAAATACAAGACCTTGGTTTTTACATGGTTTGACAAAATACCTCGGAAAAGTTTACGAGGAATCCTTGTAAAATATTTAATTTCCAAGGTTTTCTCCTAAAAACCACGGAAACAAAAATCCTCGGAAAAGTTTATGAGGAATCCTTGTAAAATATTTAATTTCCAAGGTTTTCTCCTAAAAACCACGGAAACAAAAATCCTCGGACAAGTTTACGAGGAATCCTTGTAAAATATTTACTCTGTTATTTCCGTGGTTTTTTCCTAATGAATGGTTTCGACAAAATACCATGGAAAAGTATACGAGGAATAGTTAACTACTAGTGGGTGGGGTACCACATGCTTTTGTTTGTATCATGTAAATATCCAAAATATATTATGATCATGATAAAATTGTATTTATGTAAGTTATGTAACTTACCATGAATCTTTTGTCAGGAGTCTGAACTGGTTTGGAGACTTTAATTTTTGCCAAATTCACATTTTAAAGTATAGATAAACAGACAACTTAAATCTCTGACCTCTGATTGCTGTGAGCTGGTGTCCTGGGTGTGTATAATATTCACTGTTTTGTGAAACTTACAATTGTAGCAAATATTACTTATATTCTGTCTGTCACACTTTTTGTCAAGAAGATATCTCCATGTTTATAATTCACTAAGTTGTACAATATTTACGAGGTGCAAATTGTTTAAGTTATTATTTTACAAGGATTTTCCGTGCTAAAAAATGGTTAAGTTCTTATTTCCTAGATTGTTCTGTGTTTATTTTTGCCAAAGTCCAATTTTTCCGAGCTTTTGCCAAGGTTTTAAGAGTTTCCAAGGTTTTTTCTTGATATTTACGTGGTTTTTTTGTTCATAAGCATGCATAAACCTTGGAAATTTTGGTGATTAAACAAAAACCTTGGAAATTGTTACGAATAACCATGGAACTTTTAGAATTCCATGTAAAATTCCACGTAAATTATTCATATTCCATGGAAATTTTACACTGAACCTTGGAAAAAGTACAGCCGGGTCAAGAGCATTCATATTATGTCCCTGGGGTCAAAAGTGACCCCGCCCGTGGGTCAAAGTATCACAAATCTTCTTTTCTGAAATCACTGACCCATCACCATGTACAGGTGAGCGATTAAGGGCCATTCTGGCCCTCTTGTTATTTTCTATATTGCCAGACTGTTATTTTGGTTCACCATGAGCACACAGTGCTCAATGGTGAGTTACTGTGGTCAATGGTTGTCTGTCGCCTTTGTCACCAGTCTGTATAAACCAGTTGCATCTGGAAAAAGAAAAAAGAACTAAAAAAAAAAAAAAGCCTCCTAGACTACCTACCCTATTTTTTTTTACCAATGTTACCTGAACCACATCTATTTTTAGCTCACCTGAGCCAAAGGCTCAAGGTCAGCTATTGGGATGGCCCTGTGTCCGACGTCCGTCGTCGTTAGTCGTCCGTCGTCGTTAACAATTGCTTCAAATGACATCTCCACCTATACCGCTTGACAGAATCCAACCAAACTTTACAGAAATGTTCCTTGGGTCAAGCTCTTTCAAATTTGTTCAAAGAATTAAAAACAATGCAGAACTCTGGTTGCCATGGCAACCAAAGTGAAAAATCTTTAAAAAAAAATCTTGTCAAAAACTGCAAGGGCCAGAGCTTAGATATTTGGCACATAGCATCATTTACAGGTCCTCTGTCAAGTTTTTTCAAATTATGCCCCTGGGGTCAAAATTGGCCCCGCCCCGGGGGTCACAGATTTACATAGAGTTATATAGTGAAATGTTCAAACGTCTTCTTCTCTGAAACTAATATGGCCAGAGCTTTGATATTTAACATGGTGACACTTGTAGATGTCCTATACCAAAATTGTTCAAATAGTTCTGGTCGGTTGCATAACTAGGTCACAGGAGCTAAAACTAGAATTTTTAAATGAAAACTTAAAAAATCTTCTTGTCTGAAACTAGAAGGGCCAGAGCTTAGATATTTGGCACATAGCATCGCCTACAGGTCCTCTATCAAGTTTGTTCAAATTATGCCCCTGGGGTCACAATTGGCCCCGCCCCGGGGGTCACAGTTTTACATAGAGTTATATAGTGAAATTTCAAACGTCTTCTTCTCTGAAACTAATATGGCCAGAGCCTTGATATTTGGCATGGTGACACTTCTAGATGTCCTATACCAAAATTGTTTAAAAGGTTCTGGTCGGTTGCATAACTAGGTCACATGAGCTAAAAATAAAAATTTTTCAATGAAAACTTAAAAAATCTTCTTCTTTGAAACTACAAGGCCAGAGCTTAGATATGTGGCATATAGCATCGCCTACAGGTCCTCTATGAAGTTTGTTCAAATTATGCCCCTGGGGTCTAAATTGGCCCCGCCCCGGGGGTCACAGTTTTACATAGAGTTATATAGTGAACCTTTCAAACGTCTTCTTCTCTGAAACTAATATAGCCAGAGCCTTGATTTATGGCATGGTGACACTTCTAGATGTCCTATATCAAAATTGTTCAAAAGGTTCTGGTCTGTTGCATAACTAGGTCACAGTAGCTAAAAATAGATTTTTTTCAATGAAAATTTTAAAAATCTTCTTCTTTGAAACTACAAGGGCCATAGCTTAGATATTTGACACATAGCATCGCATACAGGTCCTCTTACAAGTTTGGTTAAATTATGCCCCTGGGGTTAAAATTGGCCCCGCCCCGGGGGTCACAGTCTTACATAGAGTTATATAGTGAAATTTTCAAAACGTCTTCTTCTCTGAAACTAATATGGCCAGAGCTTTGATATTCAGCATGGTTACACTTCTAGATATCCTTTACCTATTTTGTTCAACTGGTTTCAGTCTGTTGCATATGTAGGTCACAGGAGCTAAAAATAGATTTTTTTTTCATGGAAACTTACAAAAATCTTCTTGTCTAAAACCCTACTACCCTGATCTTAGATATTTGGCACCTAGCATCATCAACAGGTCCTCTTACAAGATTGTTCAAATTATGCCCGTCGGGTAAAAAATGACCCCTTCCTGGACATAAATAATTATCTCAATTTTGTCGGTTATTCTCAGGTGAGCGAAATATGCCCCATGGGGCTCTTGTTTTTGGGCCTTACCTGACTCTCTATTTAAATGATTATTAAGCATCTTGACCGTTTTTAGGTCACCTGAGCCTTCTCGGCTCAGAATGAACTATTGTGATACCATTCCGTCCGTCGTCCGTTCACATTTTCTAACAACATCTCCTCAGAAAGCACTGAACCGATTTCAACCAAACTTTGTCAGAAGCATCAGTGACAAGAGGGAACGAAATCTTGTTTAAAGATTTTGGCTAGAGTTATTCCCCTTGCTGTGGGACCCGATTTTCTAACATGACCCTATAGACAACTTTTAATGCATAAGAAAATCTTAAAAAATCTTCTTCTCAGAAACCCAAAGGCCCAGACCTTTGATATTTGGTATGTATCATTACCAAATGATCTTCTACCAAGATTGTTCAAAGTTTCACCCTGGGGCCAAAAATGGCCCCGCCCTGGGGCTTATCAGTTTTTCTAAGGAAAACCTTTAAAACTCTTCTCTTCAGAAACTGTATGGCCTAGATCATTAATATTTGACATGTAGCTTTGCCATATGGTCCTCTACCAAGATTGTTCAAATTATGACCCCGGGTCAAAATTGGCCCCGCCCCGGGCTTATCAGTTTTACATAGACTTATATAGGAAAACCTTTAAAAATCTTCTTCTCTGAAACTGTAAGGCCCAGATCTTTAATATTTGACATATAGCTTTGCCTTGTGGTCCTCTACCAAGATTGTTCAAATTATGACCCCGGGCCAAAAATGGCCTGCCCTCGGGCTTATCAGTTTTTCATAGGAAAACCTTTAAAAATCTTCTTCTCTGAAACTGTAAGGCCTAGATCATTTATATTTGACATGTAGCTTTGCCTTAAAGTCCTCTACCAAATTTGTTCAAATTATAACCCCTGGGTAAAAATTGACCCCGCCCCGGGCTTATCAGTTTTACATATACTTATATAGGAAAACCTTTAAAAATCTTCTTCTCTTAAACTGTATGGCCTAGATCTTTAATATTTGACATATAGCTTTGCCTTGTGGTCCTCTACCAAGATTGTTCAAATTATGACCCCCGGGCCAAAAATTGCCACACTCTCGGGCCTATTAGTTTTTCATAGGTAAACCTTTAAAAATATTCTTCTTTGAAACCATTTATATTTGACATGTAGCTAGGCCCTATGGTACTCTACCAAGATTGTTCAAATTATGACCCCTTGATCAAATTTGACCCCGCCCCGGGGCTTATCAGTTTTACATAGACTTATATAGGAAAACCTTTAAAAATCTTGTACTCTGAAACTGTAAGGCCCAGATTCTTAATATTTGACATATAGCTTTGCCTTGTGGTTCTCTACCAAGTGTGTTCAATTATGACCCCCGGGCAAAAATTGGCCCCACCCAGGGGCTTATCAGTTTTTAGCTCACCTGGCACGAAGTGCCAAGTTGAGCTATTGTGATCGCCCTGTGTCCGTCGTCGTTAGTCCGTCAGTCCGTCCGTCGTTAAACTTTTTAGCTCACCTGAGCACAAAGTGCTCAAGGTGAGCTTTTACTGTCAGTCAATGTCCGGCGTTGTGCGTCGTGCGTCAACAATTTCTTCAAACATCTTCTTCTCCAAAACCACTTGCCTGATTGCAACCAAACTTCACAGGAATGTTCCTTGGGTCAAGCTCTTTCAAAGTTGTTCAAAGAATTTGAAACCATGCAGAACTCTGGTTGCTATGGCAACCAAAGTGAAAAAATAAGGAAATCTTAAAAAATCTTCTTGTCACAAACCACAAGAGCCAGAGCTTAGATATTTGGCACATGTCATTACCTATAGGTCATCTATCAAAATTGTTCAAATTTTGCCCCTGGGGTCAAAATTGGCACCGCCCCGGGGGTCAACGTTTTACATAGAGTTATATAGTGAAATGTTCAAACATCTTTTTCTCTGAAACCAATATGTCCAGAGCTTTGATATTTAGCATGGTATTACTTCTAGAGGTATTTGACTTATATTGTTGAATTGGTTTCGGTCCGTTGCATATCTGGGTCACCGGAGCTAAAAATAGATTTTTTTCCATGAGAACTTAAAAAATCTTCTTGTCTGAAACCATGGTACACTGAGCTTAGATATTTTGCACATAGCATCGTCTACAGATCCTCTATGAAAGTTGTTCAAATTTTGTCCCTGGGGTCAAAATTGGCCCCACCCCGGGGATCACAGTTTTACATAGAGTTATATAGTGAAATGTTCAAACATCTTTTTCTCTGGAACCAATATGACCAGAGCTTTGATATTTGGCATGGTATAACTTCTAGAAGTCCTTCACACATATTGTTGAATTGGTTATGGTCTGTTGCATATCTGGGTCACCGGAGCTAAAAATAGATTTTTTCAATGAAAACTTCAAAAAACTTCATTTCTGAAACCATATTACACTGAGTTTAGATATTTTGTACATAGCATCGTCTACAGGCCCTCTATCAGAGTTGTTAAAATTTTGTCCCTGGGGTCAAAATTGGCCCCGCCCCGGAGGTCACCTTTTTATGTAGAGTTACATAGGGAAATGTTCAACATCTTTTACTCAGAAACCAATATGGCCAGAGCTTTGATATTTGGCATGATGTAACTTTTAGAGGTCCTTCACATATATGGATGAATTGGTTCTGGTCTGTTGCATATCTTGGTCACCGGAGCTAAAATAGATTTTTTCAATGAAAGCTTTAAAAATCTTCTTGTCTGAAACCATAGTACACTGAGTTTAGATATTTTGCACATATCATCGTTTACAGGTCCTCTATCTTAGTTGTTCAAATTTTGCCCCTTGGGTCAAAATTGGCCCCGCCCTGGGGGTCACCTTTTACAAATCTTTTCTGAAATCACGTGACCCATCCTAGTGTCACCATGGTCAGGTGAGCGATCAAGGGCCATTCTGGCCCTCTTGTTCTTTAAAGATCTTCTTCTTGGAAACCACTGGGCCAATTTCTTCAAAACTTTATAGGATTGTTCCTTGTAGGGTACTCTCTCAGATTTCTTCAAATATAGGTCATCCAATTGAAATTGTGGTTGCCATGGCAACCAATTGAATTTTTTAAAAAAATCTTCTTGTCAAAAACTACTGGTCCGAATTGAAAATAATTTTACACAAATGTACCATTGGTGACCCTCTATCAGATTCCTAAAAATATTTTTCCTATCTTAAAAAACATGGCCGCTAGTGGGTGGGGCAGATTTCCCTTATATGGCTATATTTTAAAACTTTAAAAATCTTCTTGTCTGAAACCGCTGATTCGATATGAAAATAATTACACACAAATGATCCATGGGTGATCCTCTACCAGATTTCTTAAAATTATTTTGATATCTAAAAAACTATGGCAGCCAGTGGGTGGGGCACATTTTCCTTATGTTACTGTATAGTAAAAACTTCAAAAAATCTTCTTCTGTGAAACTACTAGTCCAAATTGAAAATAGTTTTACACAAATGGTCAATTTATGACCAGATTTCTTCAAATCATTTTGTTATCTTAAAAAACATGGCTGCCAATGGGTGGGGCACCTTTTCCTTATGTTACTGTATAGTAAAAACTTTAAAAATCTTCTTCTCTGAAACTACTGGTCCAAATTAAAAATTATTTTACACAAATGTTCAATTGATGACCCTCTACCAGATTTCTTAAAATCATTTTGTTATATTAAAAAAAAATGGCGGCCAGTTGGTGGGGCAAGTTTTCCTTTTACTTCTGTATAGAACAACTTTAAAAATCTTTTTCTCTAAAACTGTTGGTCTGATTTAAGAATGATTTTACACAAATAATGATTCATGTGTGACCCTTTGCCAGTTGTCTTCAAATAATCTTCCTAGCTCAAACAAAATGGCCACCAGTGGGTGGGGTGAATAAGTGAAAACTTAATCATTATTGGTCCATTACCATGACCGTAATAATGGGTACCAGGTGAGCGATTTAGTGCCGCATACGGCTCTTGTTATAGAAAAACCTTTAAAAATCTTCTTCTCTTAAACCGTAAGGCCCAGATCATTAATATCTGACATGTAGCTTCGCATTGTGGTCCTCTACCAAGATCAAATTATGGCACCTGGGTCATAGCTATATCAAAATGTTGTTTTGCCCAGTCAGATTCTTTGGTACAGTGTCCTCAGGTGAGCGAAATGTGACCCTCTGGGTCTCTTGTTGTGTGATGATTTGCCAGACTTATGCAAGGGACAGCTTGGGATGCAACAGTTGACTGTTGCACAGCACTGTTGGCACGCAAACATTTTCTGCATCGCGGGACCAAATACGGCGTATTTATGATACAGATTTTTGTTCAAGAATTTTCATATGATAAAAACTACAATAATCAAACCAGTTTCTACATAGATTTAGCCTTTTGCGGTGTTGTTCGGGTTGATCTGGAATCTTCCATTTTAGCTCATCTGAGCAGACATGGGGTAATTGAAATTGATAGTTTAATTAATTAATAATTGATTATCAAAAGTGAATTAATTGGAAATAATTGTTAATTGAGCAATATTTCAATTACTTTAATTGAAATTTAATCATTATTTTCAGAAAAAGTGGGTAATTGTTATTTGAATTTCAATTACTTTTCTATTAGTCATGTAAAATATGTACATGATTTTGAACAATAACATTCTGAACTCATAATGTAAATAATATAAGCATATTGATACATTTTTGTGTTAGTTTTAAAGATTGGCCTCATCTTAAATTAAACATTTAATTCCATAATATTTACAAACTGATATGATTGAAAATGCATATAATAATGAAAAGGATTAGATTTAAAGTTTATTGGGATCTTCTCCATGATGCTAATAACCTATAATTATAAATGCTACAGAGGTGGTAATGCTTAAACAGCTTTAATTCTCAGATCAATGAAACATGATTTGTTAAAAAAGGTATTTAAAAAACATGATTCAGAGCACCAGATAAGGGTATTTTTTCAAAAACTAAAATCTTTATTTCTGAATTAAATCCTATGGTGTCACTACTCATTAGAATCGTCTCTTTGAGACAATTCTAATGAGTAGTAACACCATAGGATTTGGTTCTAAAAAGAGTGAGAAAATGTTGGTTTTGTTGAAATAACTACCTCTTATCTGGAGCCCTGCATGATTGTTGTTGTTGTAGCTTCACCATGGATGGACTCATCCTTTTTTGCTACAATACATGCCAGGGCTCCAGATAAGAGGTAGTTATTTAAACAAATTCAACATTTTCTCACTCTTTTTTGCACCAAACCCTATGGTGTTACTAATGAGTAGTGACACCATAGGGTTTAATTCAGAAATAAAGATTTTAGTTTTTGAAAAACTACCCTTATCTGGTGCTCTGTGCTCCATGAGGATTCAACCAATATTTTCAGCTAGCTCTTATTCCCAATTTTCAAAACCGAATTGCTTAAACCTTACTTGAGTTGCTCATTGACCAAATCGATATAGGAAATATACTATGCATGATGCATTTCACTTGAAACGTCGGTTCGAATCCAAATCAAGTCACGCACTTGAATATCGCAACAGTTTAAATGTGAAAATATTAGACAGTCGTGCAAGTATTTTCTTAAAGACTTTGCTTTCGAAATTCACTATTCTAAGGGTGCATTGAGTTAAAGGACATTGATCAAGCCTTACCTGTTTAAGAAGGGTGATAGTTATATTCTTTATACTCAGATACCCCCACATAGGTATCCAAAAAGTGTCCTCTTACATTTGATACCGGACACTTTTTTCTGTTACCGGACAGTTTTCCATTCTGTTATTGTATACTTTTTACGGGCGTGGTGCACGTGGTGAACATGATGACACCTGTTTAACTCTTGCACTGCCCGAGAGTTGACCAGGCAACCCTTGCATTGCTAAGTGCCGCTTGGCTTACATTTGCAAACAGTTTGGATTCAGAAAAGACGCAGCGTAACGCGGCATGTGATCTGGATCCAAATTATTTGGTACTCATTACTCAATTTCAAATTTTTATGCCCCCAGAATCTACGAATCGGGGGCATATAGTTTTTGTCATGTCTGTTGGTTTGTCTGTCCGGCTGTCCGTCCGTCCGTCTGTCTGTGCCAAAGACCTTAAGCTTGGCTATAACTCTTGCATTTTTAGCTCACCTGAGCCAAAGGCTCAAGGTGAGCTATTTTGGCTCAAGGTGAGCTATTGGGATGGCCCTGTGTCCGTCGTCGTTAACAATTGCTTTAAATGACATATTCTCCTATACCGCTTGACAGAATTCAACCAAAGTTTACAGAAATGTTCCTTGGGTCAAGCTCTTTCAAATTTGTTCAAAGAATTAAAAACAATGCAGAACTCTGGTTGCCATGGCAACCAAAGCGAAAAAATAAGGAAATCCTAAAAAATCTTCTGGTCAAAAACTGCAATGGTCAGAGCTTAGATATTTGGCACATAGCATCATCTACAGGTCCTCTATCAAGTTTTTAGCTCACCTGGCACGTAGTGCCAAGGTGAGCTTTTAGGATCGCTGGATGTCCGTCGTCAGTCGTCTATCTGTCCGTCCGTCCGTTCACAATTGTTCGTTAACACTCTAGCAGGTTTAAATCTCATTAGATCTTAATGAAACTTGGTCACAATGTTTGCCTCAATGAAATCTAGGTCAAGTTCGGATGTGGGTCATGTCCGGTCAAAAACTAGGTCACGAGGTCAAATTATCGAAAAACCTTGTTAACACTCTAGAGGCTACAAAATTCATTGGATCTTCATGAAACTTCATCAATATGATTGCCTTAATGAAATCTAGGCCAAGTTTGAATGTGGGTCATGTTCGGTCAAAAACTAGGTCACTAGGTCAAATTATTGAAAAACCTTGTTAACACTCTAGAGACTACAAATTTCATTGGATCTTCATGAAACTTCATCAAAATGTTTGCCTCAATGAAATCTAGGTCAAGTTCGAATGTGGGTCATGTCCGGTCAAAAACTAGGTCACTAGGTCAAATTATCGAAAAACCTTGTTAACCCTCTAGAGGCTACAAATTTCATTGGATCTTCATGAAACTTCATCAATATGATTGCCTCAATGAAATCTAGGCCAAGTTTGAATGTGGGTCATGTCCGGTCAAAAACTAGGTCACTAGGTCAAATCTTCGAAAAACCTTGTTAACACTCTAGAGACTACAACTTTCATTGGATCTTCATGAAACTTCATCAAAATGTTTGCCTCAATGAAATGTAGGTCAAGATAAAATGTGGGTCATGTCCGGTCAAAAACTAGGTCACTAGGTTGAATCATCGAAAAACCTTATTAACACTCTAGAGACTACAAATTTCATTTGATCTTCATGAAACTTGAAAAAAATGTTTGTCTCATTGAAATCGAGGTCAAGTTAGAATGAGGGTCATGCCGGGTCAAAAACTAGGTCACACAGTGTACATGGTTACATGATTACCAGGTGAGCGATTTAGGGCCATAGTGGCCAAAGGTGAGCTATTGGGCCCTGTGTCCGTATGTGCGTCGTCGTTAACAATTGCTTCAAATGACATCTCCTCCTATACCGCTTGACAGAATTCAACCAAACTTTACAGAAATGTTCCTTGGGTCAAGCTCTTTCAAATTAAAAAGAATGCAGAACTCTGTGGTCAAAATTGGCCCCGCCCCGGGGGTTACAGATTTACATAAAGTTATATAGTGAAATTTTCAAACGTCTTCTTCTCTGAAACTAATGTGGTCAGAGCATTGATATTTGGCATGGTGACACTTCTTGATGTCCTATACGAAAATTGTTCAAATGGTTCTGGTCGGTTGCATAACTAGGTCACAGGAGCTAAAAATAGATCTTTTTCATTGAAAACTTAAAAAATCTTATTGTCTGAAACTACAAGGGCCAGAGCTTAGATATTTGGCACATACCATCGCCTACAGGTCCTCTATCTAGTTTGTTCAAATTATGCCCCTGGGGTCGAAATTGGCCCCGCCCCAGGGGTCACAGTTTTACATAGAGTTATATAGTGAAATTTTCAAACGTCTTCTTCTCTGAAACTAATATGGCCAGAGCTTTGATATTTGGTATGGTGACACTTCTAGATGTCCTATACGAAAATTGTTCAAATGGTTCTGGTCGGTTGCATAACTAGGTCACAGGAGCAAAAAATAGATTTTTTTCATTGAAAACTTAAAAAATCTTCTTGTCTGAAACTACAAGGGCCAGAGCTTAGATATTTAGCACATACCATCGCCTACAGGTCCTCTATCTAGTTTGTTCAAATTATGCCCCTGGGGTCGAAATTGGCCCCGCCCCGGGGGTCACAGTTTTACATAGAGTTATATAGTGAAATTTTCAAACGTCTTCTCTGAAACTAATATGGCCAGAGCTTTGATATTTGGTATGGTGACACTTCTAGATGTCCTATACCAAAATTGTTCAAATGGTTCTGGTCGGTTGCATAACTAGGTCACAGGAGCTAAAAATAGATTTTTTTCAATGAAAACTTAAAAAATCTTCTTTTCTGAAACTACAAGGGCCAGAGCTTAGATATTTGGCACATACCATCGCCTACAGGTCCTCTATCAAGTTTGTTCAAATTATGCACCTGGGGTCAAAATTGGGCCCGCCCCGGGGGTCACAGTTTTACATAGAGTTATATAGAGAAAATTTCAAACATCTTAATATGGCCAGAGCTTTTTTATTCGGTATGGTGACACTTTTAAATATACTTTACATAATTTGTTCAAATTGTTCTGGTCTGTTGCATAACTAGGTCAGTCCTGGACCTAAATTATTATCGCCATTTTTTCAGCTATTTTCTCATGTGAGCGAAATATGCCCCATGGAGCTCTTGTTTCAAATTATGCCCCTGGAGTCAAAATTGGCCCCGCCCCGGGGGTCACAGTTTTACATAGAGTTCTTTAGTGAAATTTTCAAACGTCTTCTTCTCTGAAACTAATATGGCCAGAGCTTTGATATTTGGCATGGTTGCATTTCTAGATGTCCTGTACCAAAATTGTTTAAATGGTTCTGGTCGGTTGCATAACTAGGTCACAGGAGCGAAAAATAGATGTTTTCAATGAAAACTTAAAACATCTTCTGCTCTGAAACTACAAAGGCCAGAGCTTAGATATTTTACACATAGCATCACCTACAGGTCCTCTATCAAGTTTGTTCAAATTATGCCCCTGGGGTCAAAATTGGCCCCGCTCTGGGGGTCACAGTTTTACATAGAGTTCTATAGTGAAATTTTCAAACGTCTTCTTCTCTGAAACTAATATGGCCAGAGCTTTGATATTTGGCATGGTGACATTTCTAGATTGTTTAAATGGTTCTGGTCGGTTGCATAACTAGGTCACTGGAGCTAAAAATAGATTTTTTTTTCAATGAAAACTTAAAAGATCTTCTTCTGAAACTACAAGGGTCATAGCTTAGATATTTTACACATAGCATTGCCTACAGGTCCTCTATCAAGTTACTTCAAATTATTCTAGTTTGTTCAAATTATGCCCCTTGGGTCAAAATAGGCCCCGTGCCGGGGTCACAGTTTTACATAGAGTTATATAGTGAAATTTTCAAACGTCTTCTTCTCTGAAACTAATATGGCCAGAGCTTTGATATTCAGCATGGTTACACTTCTAGATATCCTTTACCTATTTTGTTCAACTGGTTTCAGTCTGTTGCATATGTAGGTCACAGGAGCTAAAAACAGATTTTTTTCCAATGGAAACTTACAAAATCTTCTTGTCTAAAACCCTACTACCCTGATCTTAGATATTTGGCACATAGCATCATCTGCAGGTTCTTTTACAAGATTGATCAAATTATGCCCTCGGGTAAATAATTATCTCCATTTTGTCAGTTATTCTCAGGTGAGCGATAATGCCCCATGGGGCTCTTGTTGTACCTAGGCCTTTTATACTTGGCATGTGTCTTCCCTGTATCAAGACCTTTCCAACCATACAAAACTTTTTTACCTTGTGACCTTGACTACTTTTGTAAAATTCTTAAAATGGCTATAACATTTGCACCAGTTGGCCCAGGGCTTTCATATTTTGTATGTATATTTCTTGTGTCAAGACCTTTTCAACCATACTAACATCTTTGATCATGTGACCTTGACCTTCACCGTTGACCTATTTAATCAAGTTTTAACCAAAAACCTTAACCTTGGCTATAACTTTTGCATTTTTGAACCTCGGCCATTTATACTTGTCATGTGTATTCCTCATGGCAAGACCTCAGTGTTGCACCTAGAGCGCGGGATTGCGGGATTCCCGCAATATTTTTTACTTTGACCCTTAAAATTCGTAACGGCGCGGGCGTACGGGCGCAATTGTCGTGTTCCGTACCTTTGCTCTATTTACTATCCTTTCCGCCGATTTACTATCCTTCATTAATAAATGTAGACTGTGCTTGCATGGAATTTACCAATGCAGTTAAATGGCTACGTAAAACCCGATAACCAGTCTTACAATTACAACTATCCTTTCCGCCGATTTACTATCCTTTATTAATAAAGGTAGACTGTGTGCGCGGGTACATGCCAATGCAGTTAAATGGCTGTGGTAAAACCCGATAACCAGTCAAATTAAGCATGACTTGACTTCACTTCTCGTCGGATTGGAGAGGAAAGAGCAGACGAAACACGAAGCGTCGCACAACCTGATGAATGAAACCCCCATCTAAACAACGTGCTGATCATACTCTTCCAACTTTGTATGTACCAAAACAATCATTACAAGTTATTTACAAATAGACGAACATCAGTTTTCCCGTCGTGTAAAAGCCTTACTGGATTACCGAAAATCTACCGAAATTTACCGAAAATGTAGACGCAGTAAACATGTTCAATATCGTAAACACTAATTCTATTTTAAAGGAAAGCCTATCATGTTTTAAAGGCTTTTTTAGTGTGTCCCCCAAAAATTTCAAATGTCCCCCAAAAATTTTGACAGCGCGCCACCGTGTCCCCCAAAATTTTGGACCTAGGCACAACACTGAGACCTTGCTAACCATATAAAACTTTTTGACCTTGTGACCTTGACCTTGACATTTGACCTACTTTTGTAAAAATCTTTAAATGGCTCTAACATTTGCACCAGTTGGCCCAGGGCTTTCATATTTTGTATGTATATTTCTTGTGTCAAGACCTTTCCAACCAGACCAACATCTTTGACCCTGCGACCTTCACCTTTACCTTTGACCTATTTAATCAAACTTTAACCAAAAACCTTAACCTTGGCTATAACTTTCGCATTTTTGCACCTGGGCATTTTATACTTGGCATGTGTATTCCCAATGGCAAGACCTTTCTAACCATACAAAACTTTTTGACCTTGACCTTGACATTTGACCTTCTTTTGTAAAAATCTTCAAATTGCTATAACATTTGCACCAGTTAGCATAGGGCTTTAATATTTTGTATGTATATGTTTTGTGTCAAGACCTTTCCTACCATATCAATATCTTTGACCATGTGACCTTGACCTTCACCTTTGACCTATTTTATCAAACTAACCAAAAACCTTAACATTGGCTATAACTTTTGCATTTTTGATCCTGGGCCTTTTATACTTGGCATGTGTATTCTTCATGGCAAGACCTTTCCAACCATACAAAACTTTTTGACCTTGTGACCTTGACATTTGACCTACTTTTGTAAAAATCTTTAAATGGCTATAACATTTGCACCAGTTGGCCCAGGGCTTTAATATTTTGTATGTATATTTCTTGTGTCAAGACCTTTCCAACCATACCAACATCTTTGACCATGTGACCTTGACCTCGATCTTTGACCTATTTAATCAAACTTTAACCAAAAACCTTAACCTTGGATACAACTTTTGCATTTTTGCACCTTGGCCTTTTATACTTGACATGTGTTTTCCCTTTCTAACCATATAAAACTGTTTGACCTTGTGACCTTGACATTTGACCTACTTTTGTTGAAATCTTTAAATGGCTATAACATTTGCACCAGTAGGCCTACGGCTTTCATATTTTGTTTATATATTTCTTGTGTCAAGACCTTTCCAACCATACCTACGTTTTTGCCCTTGTGACCTTGACCTTTTACCTTTATTTGTATAAATCTTTATACGCCTATAACATTTGAACCAGTAGGCCTAGAGCTTCCATACTTTATATGTTTCTTGTGTAAAGACTTCTCCAACCATGCCAATGTTTCATTTACCCTACGACCATGACTTTTGACCTACTTTTGCAAATAAGCATTACATTACAGAACATGATGCTGGCTGGGGGCATTTGTGTTCACAAACACATTGCTTTTCATCTGATCATCACCAAACTTTCTGAAAATGTTTGTTGACATAAAATGGAGACCAATTTGGATAACCAGCGGCACCAATTTATGCTAGGCCCTTTGGAGTAATGGCCCTTGAAGTCCTCAAAATGGCGCTCCACTACAGTTTCAGCTCTCTAACTTTTACGTTTGATAGTCTGGATTCCCCTCCCTGTATCATCGGGGGCATTCGTGTAACTGGGACACGCTCTTGTTTTCAATTTGAAAAGCATAAAGATTTTGAGCTTCTCCAAAGATGATACATTGAAAGCAGACGGCAATTAAGCGTGCTAAGGGATAACGAACACTTGCAAACGGTGTGGATCAATATCAAACACACAGTAACTCAGCGTTTCAACAGGATCCACATTGATAACGCGTGTATCAACATTCATGAAGTCAAATCCCGAAACTATTTCAAAGCAGACAACAATATGAGAGTGAACAACATATTATTGTGCCTCTTCGGGGGTGGGGGACCTCTTGTCTCTGGTCCTTGGTTTGATTATAAAGGGACAGATAAGGAATTATATCGAGATAAACTGACAAGGTTCAAATAGTTATTGACCTTAATGCTAAATGCTTACAAATATAATGTCGACTAAACTGATAGATAGAGAATCTAAAGGAAAAACAGCGCTTACCTTACTAGCTGAGTACTATTCCTGAGCGTAGACAAACAAACATGTATTTATTTTACGGCATGACCTAGAACACAGGCTGCACGGTATACTTGTGCAAGTTAGAAATAGAACAAATGAAAATTATAGTTGGTTTACGTGTACGTCTATTTCAATTTTCAATTTTCTAGAAGTGGTTAGATTATTTTTCTATCTTAAATCTTGGAGGAAGTATACCCTGGAGAAGTATCCGGCCGGCTCGCGATTTATCTTGTCGTCCAAAATCGGTCAATCAGCGGCGCTCGCTGGCGGCTAGAAAACGTTTTTCCGAAAGTTAGGTGTTAATAGAAATGCTTTTAATGTCATCTTTTCGTTATAAATTTTAATACAGATGTTTTATTAGACAATAATCTTACGCGTAGTACAAAATTTGAGGCGATAGCTTATAAATTGTTAGTTTAGTGTGGTTTTGAAAATGAGAGAAAAACGTATTTTTTCGTTTACCTACGAAGTTTGGTGTTTAATAGAAATGCTTTTAATGTCATCTTTTCATTATAAATTTTTAATACAGATGTTTTATTAGACCATGATCTTACGCGTAGTACAAAACTTGAGGCGATAGCTTATAAATTGTTAGTATAGTGAGGTTTTGAAATTGAGAGAAAAACGTATTTTTTCGTTTACCTACGAAGCTTGTGTGTGTCTATATTTCTCTGCCACTGTCTGTTTGCCTCTTGTCTGTCTCTCTGTCTGTCTGTTTTTCTCTTATCTCTGTCTGTCAGTCTCTCGCTTCTTCTTTTCTGTCTCCATCTTTCTGTATGAATGTCTGTCTGTCTGTCTCTCTCTCTGATGATCCTCATGCGGAGAAAAGATAAAATGTGTCATAAAGAGCTTAATTTGAAAAAGGGGTAAACTATATTTCAAGAGACATACTCTATGAATCCGACATTTTTGCAGCCTGGTCTGGATTACAACTGTTTGCAATTGCAATAGTCATCATGTTACTGGTATTCAGTAATGAGAGGGTTAATCCAGTCATCAACCAAACCAGGTGCATTGATGTTGGGTTTTTTTCTTTTTTTTTTTCAATTCAATTCTATTATCTTTATTTTTTGTGATTTGTATAATATATAAAAATCATGCGGTTACAGAAGTCAAAAACACATGTTCAAGTTACACGCACGGGTAGCATTGATCTTTTTTATTAAAGAGGAAACCCCCTGGTGTCCAGTTCCCTAACAAGCACTTCATAGATAATCGGCATGTTCAAGAAGCATGGACTTCATGCTGGGAGAGTTTTATGACGCTTATAAATGGCCTGCTAATTGTGTAGGGTTACGTAATGTGTCACATTCCTTTGTGATGTGTAATATGGTAGACATGTAGTTTACAGATGAATAGCCCTAGTTCATTATTTAACCACAATTTCTTGATGATTTTATTCTTAAATAAACGTCTATTACCTTTGTAGGTCATCATTACTTTTTTCGCTTCAAGAAAACCCCTGGTATTTTTACAACCGAAAGATAAGTGTCACGGCTTTATATCAAGACCTTTTTTTAATATATATATATATATATATATATATCGGACGAAAATTATGGATTAAATTTCAAGTTTTTGAAACGGGACGTTGTATTTATTTCGCGATCGCCTGCTCTCGTTTATCGACTATTTCATTTGGCAATCGCTCTTTAACTCGCCATAAAATTTGTTGATTTAAAAAATAAACACTGGCATTTTCTACAACTGAAAGAAAAATATCTTAGCTGTCCTTTAAGACCATTGTTATGGAAATCGGCCTAAAATTGAGGATTTTATGAAAGGTTTTGTAACAGGGCGTGATATATTTTTGCGCGAGCGCTTGCTCCCTTTTATCGGCAAATTCATTTGGTAACCGCTCTTTAACTCGCCATAAAAATGATCAATGTAAAAATTAGATTATGTTATTTTCACAACTGAAAGATAAATATCTTAGCCTTCTTTTAAGATCATTATAATGAAAATCGGGTAAAAATTAAGGATTTTATGTAACTTAAACTAACAGTAGGTAACCATTCAACACGATAAAAAACGCGATAGCCCGCTATCGGCGTACCGGTGCAGTTGAATTATCGATCGATTAAGCGTTATCGCGCATACAGGTATTGGACGACAACATTTTCGGGAAAATGCAGATTTGTGTATATGATTCTTCTCCAGGGTATAATAATAATAATAATAATAATAATAATAAAGACTTTATTTCAAGAGGGTAACACAATTAGTACAGGCAGCAAACTAATCTCCCTTGTGGCCCTCAAAAGAATGTACAATATTTACAAGAATGCATAAACAAAGAACAAATTATTCACACAGTATTTCAATAGTAACAAATATGGCTAGTATTTACTGTATTATTTACAGAACTCCAGATAAAGGGGCTATTTCATAACTAAAATATTTTTTTCATTACTGCATTAAACCCTATGGTGCTACCACTCATCAGAATCATCTCTTTGAGACAATTCTAATGTGTAGTTACACCATATGATTTGGTGCTACAAGAAGTGAGAAAATGTTGAATTTGTTCAGTTTACTCCCTCTTAACTAGAGACCTGTATTTACACATATTTACACAAAGATTACACACAATATAAGGCACTGATTAACTTTTGTAACATTCATGAACATGTGCCATAAGAAATAATTTCTATATTTTAGCAGATGGAAGCTGAAAGCAGGTTGAACGTAAAACAGAATGCGCCTGGTATACTTCCTCCATGCTTAAATTGACAAAGTCATTATTGACTCGGTGTTAGATATTTATTACAAATCTTTGTATAATTCAGATACAAGTACTCGTTCGCTTCAAAAGTGTCCCATAACAACGGTGAGAAGACTGTTTTGCTCGGACGAACAACAAAGATGTCATCGGCTTCGCCTCAGACATTTTGTTGTCCATCCTCGCGAAACAGTCTTCTCACCGTTGTTATAGGACACTTTTAAAGCGAAACTAGTACAGTATCTATTACATACACAAAGCTATTTTCACACATCGGGCATTTACAGTCTAAGTGACTCATTAACCCTTAGCCCGCCAAATAAATTGTCGCCTGCTATATTTTTCGTCTGCTTCAAGTTTCAAAGTGCTTCAAAGTTGCTAAAAATTGCTGAAAATGTTGCCCGAGTGAGTGTCAAACAGCTTGGATCCGGATGAGACGCCGAGTTACTCCGGATCCAAGCTGTTTGCATATGGAGCTATAGTCATGAGTGGCAGGCTAAGGGTTAAGTGTTAATGTTGTCATCTGCTGATAATGTCAGGGCTTCAGATAAGGGGAGTATTTTGAAGACTAAAATCTTTTTCTCTGCTAAAAACCCTATGGTGGGACTTTGCATTGTAATTGTATCCTTGAGATGATTCTAATCCATTGGGTTTGGTTCAAACATAAATAGAAAATGTTGCAAATATTTAGTTTACACCCTCTTATCATATAATATGTGTGGCCCTGCCATGATGTGTCATCTGTAGCACGTTCAAGTACCGTATTGATTGCATCAGAAAACAGTAACAATTTAACTTAAGCGACCGTTTGCACGATATCGATTGCGAACGACACGAACGGCCTCAGAGGTAGTGAGCCAAAACGAACAATAAAAACAAATTGTCGACCAAATGAATTTAAAACAACCAGCGAACAGTCCCGACTTAATTTCTCACCAATAAACCAACATTTCCCGATACTGAATGTATCAAACAAAGCAGCTTACATCTTAGCAGCTAAACCTTATTTTTATATGCGGTAAAATGGATGCATTTCATTTGATTAGTACATTTTTGCTTGTGTTATTTCGAATCGTACATAAATCGTTCGTACCCTTGAAAAGTAAATAAGCACGGGGGCAATGAGTTATTATTGTAGAGTATTGGTGAAAGATAGATGTCGTACTAAAAGGGTTGTTTGCATCGGTTGTCACCATATATGCAATATTCACGTACAGTGAGTGATAATGTGGTGAACTTCTAATTTCTATACTGCTCAAGCACATGCTTATCTGACCTCCTAATAACTTTCTAATTATAAAAAGATTAGACTGACAGCATAGGGTCGGAAAAAAAACAATTGTTCGGTTGGTTGCTATTACATCATTGGATATCATAGCTACAGAAAGGGGGGGGGGGGGGTTACATGTTGAGACTATTTTGCTTGAACTTGAAGTCTGCTACCTTATATTACAAGCTAAAAGAAACAATCAAAAGCAAACACAACCAATTATGAACCAATATAGATTCTGGTTAACACCAGAACAAATGCTACATGCAGGAGCTATAGATCTGGATACACCCCACTACATGATTATTAACTCATTGTGCAAACACATTGTTTCATCTTATCTAAGAACTGACAAAGCTCATTAAGGGACTGGTTGACTTATTAGCTCACCTTATGAGCTATTGTGATCGTTTGCCGTACATCGTACTTCGGTGTCCGTGTCGTCTGTTCACAATTTGTTTCAAATAACTTCTCTGAAACCAATGACCCAATTTTAACCAAACTTGGTTAGATACATACTGTAGTTGTGGGCTTCAAAAGTTGTTAAAAAAAGTGGGTGGGGCAATCGGTCTTGTTGCTATGGCAACCATGCGGAATATCTAAAAAATCTTCTCAAAATCGACTGCTCCGATTTCAATTTGGTTTTCACCAAAAAGTTTCTCAATTAATATACTTTCAAATTGTTCAAAAAATTTTGATCAGTAAAAAAACATGGACGCCAGAGGGCGTGGTCATTTTCCGTATTTACGTAATATTGACAACTAAAGTCAAAACTTTAAAGATCTTCTTGTCAATAACTTTAAGTCTTAGGACAACCAAATTTTACATGTAGCATCATGTTGTTACCTTTTATCAAGATTGTTCAAATAATGACCCCGGGTCCAAAATGTCCCCGCCCCGGGGCTTATCAGTTTTTCATAGGAAAACCTTTAAAAAACCTCTTCTCTAAAACTGTATGGCCTAGACCTTTTATATTTGGCATGCAGCTTTGCCTTATGGACCTCTACTAAGTTTGTTTAAATCATGACCCTAAGGTAAAAAGTAGCCCCGCCTTGGGGCTGATCAGTTTTACATAGACTTACATAGGAAAACCTTTAAAAATCTTCTTCTCTGAAACCCTAAAGCCCAAACCTTTTACATTTCACATCTAGCTTCGCCTTATGGTCCTCTACCAAGATTGTTAAAATCATGACCCAAGGGTAAAAAATGGCCCCCCTCAGGGCTTATCAGTTTTACATAGATTTATATAGGAAAAGCTTTAAAAATCTTCTACTCTTAAGCCGTAAGGCCCAGACCTTTTATATTTGGCATCTAGCTTTGCCTTATGATCCTCTACCAAGATTGTTCAAAGCATGACCCTCGGATCAAAAATGGCCCTGCCCCGGGGCTTATCAGTTTTACATAGACTTCTACAGGAAAACCTAATTCCGAGTTGTTTCCGTTTCATGCAACAGTCCACATACATGCAATAACAAACTTCATTATGCATCGAGTATAACACAATAATTCCTCAGGTGAGCCATTTAGGCCCGTATGCGGTTCTTGTCTATAGTTGTAGCGGATTTTCGCTAGAGCATGTAATTTGTTACTAGATTATGTTTCTAAGGGGTCAGATGGTGACAACAGGGATATCTTTTAGTTACTTATATGTCGGAGCCTCTTGGGCTCCGATATATAAGTAATTAAACGATATCCCTTACTTAACGTTGCTGTTCGCCGATACGGTACTTAATTGAACGCGCTACAGCTTTGAAAAATAAACACATAAATTTTAACAATTTCATAATAAACATTTGCTAGGCATAAACAGGTTCGAGCCTAATCAGCTTAATAATAACTCAAAGTCTGATCTATTTCCACGCTGGTTTCATAATTCATTGGCAGTGACATGTTCCAATGCATATAATTATGCTAAATAGTAAATAGAGCAGACTCTTATCAGAGGGCACCTTACGAAAATACTCCGATCTGGGTATATATTGGTTGCACAGAACTAATAAACTTGGAACATGTAGTGAATGTAATTGTTAACTTAATTAATTAATTAGGTAAATTAATTTAAATCTAATCATAAGTTTTGGAAAAACAGTAATTCAATTGAATTTTATTCAACTAATTGTGGTAAATTTAATTAATTACTTTGCTAAGTAATTGACCCTATGTCTGCACCTGGGCCAAAGGCTCAAGGTGAGCTATTGGGATGGCCCTGTGTCTGTTGTGTGTCATATGTCGTCCTTAACAATTGCTTCAAACGACATCTCCTCCTATACTGCTGAACATAATTTAACCAAACTTTACAGAAATGTTCCTTGGGTTAAGCTCTTTCAAATTTGTTCAAAGAATCAAAACAATGCAGAACTCTGATTACCATGGCAACCCCGTGAAAAAAAAGAAATCTTAAAAACTCTTCTTGTCAGAAACTACAATAACCAGATCTTAGATATTTGGCACATAGTATCATCTGCATTATCAAGTTCATTCAAATTATGCCTCTGGTATCAAAATTGGCCAGGTTTCGGTGGTGGGGGGGGGGGTGTTACAGTTATTTAGTGAAATTTTCAAACGTCTTCTCCTCTAAAACTAATATTGTCAGAGCTTTGATTTTCGTCATGGTGACACTTTTAAATGTCCCTTTCAACTTTTGTTCAAATGGTTCCAGTCTGTCGCATATGTAGGTTACAGGAGCAATAAATAGATTTTTCAATGGAAATTTTAAAAAATCTTCTAGTCTAAAATCCGGGTACCCTGGTCTTAGATATTTGGCACATAATATCATCTACAGATCCTCTATCAAGATTGTTCAAACTATGCCCCTCTAGTTATAAATGACCCCGTCATGGACATAAATTATCTCCATTTTGTCAGCTATTCTCAGGTGAGCCAAATATGTCCATGGGGCTCTTGTTTAAAACAAATTATGATGTTACACTATAAATTACGCCATTTAGAAAACCAAACTAAGTGTCAATCAATTTAAGTTAATAAGAAACAATAATTATTTCAATCGCAATTGAAAAGATGAATATAGATGTAGTAGAGAAATATTTTCACAACACACTGAACACAGTGATGTTCACATTCAGTTGTTGTATTGAATTTAATAAAGATGAAATATTAAATCATCTCTAGAATCTAAATTTTGTTCAAACCATGTATAAATCGATCTTGATAGATCTAGAAGTAGCCATTCAATCAGCCTTGCTTAAATAGAGAGTCAGGTATAAAATCATTGTTTGATAGTTACTTTGGGAAAAGTCAAAGCATTGTCCCTCAATAGCAGGGAACATCTTGATAACTGTTGCCCTCGGCCATTGGCCTCGGGCAACAGTTCTCAAGGTCTTCCCTGCGGCCCTGCCACCTCGGTTCAAAGATTTGACTGTTCCCTCAGTAGGCTCAGTACCTATGAAACAAAATCAGGGCTCCAGATAAGTGGGTAATTTCAAAAACTAAAATCTTTATTTCTGCATTAAACCCTATATAGTGTCACTACTCACTAGAATAGTCTCGAAGAGATGAGACGATTCTAATGAGTAGTATCACCATAGGATTTAGTGCTGAAATGAATGAGAAAATGCTGATTTTGTTCGGTTTACTCCCTCTTATGTATAATAACTCCCTGAAATGTATAATATTTATCAAACTTCCAGGATGGCTACAGCAACAGCAAGGATGCAAGATGAGTTTTACCTAAACTGGATTCGAGGGAATTTAGGGCTTCTCAGTCTGAAGGACGGATTAGAAGAGTTTGTGGACCAGCGGGTGATAGATTTCCATAATGAGCTTCATAGACGTGTGCCACAACCATATTCTAGAAATGGTCCAGTAATTCATGCACCATCTCACCATCATACATCATCATGTATTCAGTTGTGCAAATCTTGTACAAGCAATGAAATACAAAGGCGTAAACGGACGTTGGAGATGACTGGATGTTCCTCAGGTGTCTGCAGTGAATGGCTTAAACACATCATCAAGGCTCATTTAAATCAACCAAACATAAACATAGTTCGTGCCAACTCAACACCTCATCTTTGGCCTGCACTTCCTTGGGAAGTAGCCAAAGTCTTTCTTCCCTTTGATTGTGAGAAGGTTGCGGCAGCTAAAGATGCAGATGTTGCCGCAATTCTGAAATTGCTGAACACTTGTACCTACATGTTTACATTCCTCAGCGATGTCAACTTGGTGGATGAGGTGAGAATGTTTTATCTACTGCTTTTTGCAGTCTAACTATTTCTCTTATACGGACAAGAAAACAAAAAAATGTAGACTAGATATTTAATCCAAATGTATTCGGCTTGACAGCTATGACCACGAACATTTTGACTCTGGTCATATTGTAAGTAGAATATATACTCCTCGGCTATACTTAAATTACAATATGGTGCCCCTGGTGAATTCTTTTTCTACACATAACATGTCTTTTCTTTTAACATGTAGATAAACATCTAGCAATATTAAAGAGTGAATAAATTGTTGATTATTCACATTGTTGTTGACATACACATCTTTCATACTGGTCTATTTTACAATGAGAAAATATGTATAATCTTGCTGACGAGATTGTTCATAAAATCCATTTCATTTGTGCAGCTAATTTGATTTCAACTGTCGAGTTTTCATGTGATTTCCTCTTCTCTTAATTTATTATAATTGTCCAAAACACCATTACATAACTTTACCGGTTTTGTGTACGAGGTAAACAGAGTGTGCTGCATCAATACTGCTCTCCTAAATACTTAGATACTAATACAATTGTTGCCTGGGATAATTATCAATCTACCATTGTCACCGAAACTCTGGTTTACTTTGATTTGTGACCTAGATAGATAGATTTATTTCGGTAAAAAGTGTACATAACATGGCAAGGCATAATTAAAGCAAAACATATAAGGGCCATGTAATGCGCACTAGAAACCAAGGATAACACAAAAAAGGAAAAATATTTTCCTTATTTCCATTGTGGTCCTTGATTCTAGTGGCAAGACACAGAGAGTCACGGTAAATTATTATAAATAAATATCACAGATAGTATCTTAAATTAAAAGTATCACAGAAGCTGAAAGTTAGTCAGTTTCAGAATGACTAGACCATGTTCACAAATTAACACAGCAGAGTATCAGAACAAATCATAAGAATAATCATAAGATGAAACAAACCTATCTTAATTTACACAGATATATCAGAAGGCAAATGAATAAAAACTAATCAAGTAAGGAACTTATTCCTTAGCTAACAAGAAGTTTTTGACATCAAATCTAAATTGAGTGGAAGATTTGGACAAGGTGTCAAACATGTCACAGATGTGTATAAAAAGTTTTTTATGTCTTGTTCAACTATAATTAATGAGAAGGCGGATTGTCATACCGGTATGGTCTTATGAATAGAATAGCCCCAGCGATCCTGGTCAAGTTTTGAGATATCTAAGTCCTTGGATATATTATCAAAATTCGATAATTCGAACACACCTACGTCAAAGTTTTAACTTTGGAATATGGGTATGTTCGATTATAGCGATATCGTTTTATTAAACTACAACCTCAGATTTTTTAAATATTGTATTATTTCGACTTAAGCAAGTTTTATGCATAGAGTTTCTGCTGTATTTGAAATATTAGAATAGTTATTGAACAACAAGTTCTACAATATATCAGATGCTGGAACACTAACCCAAAATCCACTGACCCTGTTTTGCCCGTACTTAACTAAATGAGCTCATAAGTCTTACCATATGCTGTCCCATAGGATGATGTGACTTAGATTTTAGAATGATATTTTGATACAGTTCATACTTGCAATATTGACCTGCAAAATTTCCTTTTACACAACAGGTTTTGGATATACGTAATAGACTGATGCATTCTAACACCCTGGCTGTGAGTGATTCCCAGCTACAGTGTGATACAGACAAGATGATTCAACTGTTGAAAAGTCTTCAAGATCTGTCACCAACTGAAACACAAACAGTAAAATTGGCAATATCCGATATAACCAAGGTAATATATCACATATTTAACACCTTTCACATAGAATGACATTGTCATCTACTGAAACACAAACAGTACAAATGACAATAGACGATATAACAAAGGTAATATATAACATTTTTAACACCTTTCACATAGAATGACATCTACTGAAACACAAACAGTACAAATGGCAATAGACGATATAACCAAGGTAATATATAACATATTTAACACCTTTCACATAGAATGATAGTGTCATCTTCTAAAACACAAACAGTACAAATGGTAATAGACGATATAACCAAGGTAATATATAACATATTTAATACCTTTCACATAGCATGACAGTGTCATCTACTGAAACACAAACAGTACAAATGGCAATAGACGATATAACCAAGGTAATATATAACATATTTAACACCTTTCACATAGCATGACAGTGTCATCTACTGAAACACAAACAGTACAAATAGCAATAGACGATATAACCAAGGTAATATATAATAGTGTCTTAGCTAATGCGGAATCGCGGGGCGGCCCGCCCTTCTGCCCTTTTGATCCGCCCTTCTGCCCTTTTTCCGGTGTAAGGAACTGCCCTGGTGCCCCTATTCTGTGCCCCTATCCATTTTCTATATACCGCCCCGCTGCCCGGAGCGATACCACTTACTGTCGCTAATCCCATTATTGCCAATCAGTGCAATGTGACACATGCGTGTCGTAGACGATCGTAATCGACCGATACACATATGTACCTGGTGTGGTACCCCGCATAGCGGGAGTGTACGACTGAAGCCGGATTAAATCGAAACGCGCGTGTGAAAATAATATGTTGCCCTCGTTGAAAACCAGAATATACGACACTCTTTTCCCTAAATTTAAACATTCATATCATATTAACCATTTTGAAGACTGAAAAAGATCACAGATTAAAACGCAAACGCGAGTCGGATCTTGGAAAAATATGCTCGATACAGGGCCAATTAGAGAATGCTCGACGAACAAACATTTTAGGTGGATATAGATCTAAAACCGAAATTAATTTTCTTAGATGGAAATACTTTCCATACAAATCTTAATTAATATTCACGTACAAGAAACGAACTCTCTTCTAAATTTCGGAAATAGAAAATTCAAACGCGCACCGTGCTTCGAACTTTTACACAAATAAATACGAAAGAAGACTCAAGCAGGAAACGCAACACGCAAAACGCAAAGTTGTCTTTACTCGTTTTATTGGCTATAAGAAAGGTAATTCTCCGCATCTTTTTTTAAAACATCCAATGAATGTAGACGTTATATACACCCATTTAGAAAGACAGTATTGATGATTGACGTGAAATTAACAAATAACATCTTACAGGTGTATATTTCGCGAGAGTTTCGGGAAATAAGTTACGACCGAGAGAGGTTTGGTTGGTTTCTGCCATCAAATACGCCCGAGAATCGAAGAATGGGATATTTATCGGTTCTGTGCTGTTGTTTTTATTTTGGTAAGTTCATATTGAATTATCTATTTGAAACAGAACACCAGCGTGACAACATATATCTAAGTAGATCCTGTTTAATTTTTCCCGTGATGCAGTCTAATTAACCCTTCCCCAAGTTTGTATTCTGTTTTATGACAGGTGGTTGCTTAGGGAAGGCTGGATTTTAAAAGGAAAACCTGCCTGGATACAGAAACAATCCAATGCCAATAATTATTGTACTTTATAGTATTTGTTTGTGTGCATGTTTAACTGTGTGTGACAGAATACAATGATATGAAAAAAATCTCAAAATAATTTAAAATCAGACAAACAGGAAATACACCCTATACAAAGGACTTACCCAGGAGCACTCTGATCTGGGTCTATACTATTTGCAAACAGGTAGACACTCCAAAACCTAGTTTCTTGCTGCTTTTTTTTAAGAATTAAGAGAATTGATATTTTCTAGTATTGATCGTTTTGGGGCTTTTACACCCCTGTTTTACAAAATACATTGTTGCAAAAGAATGGGGTACTAGTTAATGCCAACCTCAATCAACAGCTGTATTGGGAAATCATCAGGTGCTGGAGTAAAGTTTAGCTGTGTAACTATATATAATAATGAGTGATTTAAAGAAAACAAGCTTGATCTGTTAATATTCTATTTGCAAACATTGGCTGATTTCATCCATTTTCCATAATACTTGTACAGTGTTGTGCCTAGGCCGCGGCATTGCGGGAATCCCGCATTTTTTTCACGATTGTCCCTTAAACATTTGCCTTGCGCGGGCGTATGGGCGCGCCGTAAAAAAATCGCATTTTCGGCAATTTCTACTAGTTTCTGCTCCATTCCGACTCAATTCCGGAGAATAGAGCGAGATCACAAAGGGAGATTAATCTTAGTATTGAAAATAGACTGTGCGCGTATAATATACGTGAAGAATATCGGCATATAGAATCGGTATGTAAACCAGTCTGGTTCCGCTTTGTGATAATGGCGTCGGAACGATGCGCTTGACGGATTTTCTTTCCGATTAAAATAGACAACTAGCAGACGATGTTTCGTTTAAACAAAGTGTTGAGGATACTCCTTCAACATCATCTGAACCAAGACAATCGCTTCAACATGTTTAAAAAAGACAAAAATCAAATTGCCCGTCGTGTAAACAGCGACTCTACGATACGAGATACAGCGACTGTCTCCAGATCGGAGAATCTTCCCTAGCTGTACAGTCTTACAGAGACAGTCATGACAGTTAAAGACCGTAAGCTGTAAAAACAGTATTCTAATTAAAAGGTAGGTATATCGTGTTTTAAAGGTTTTTTTAGTGTGTCCCCCAAAAATTTCAAATGTCCCCCAAAAATTTTGACAGCGCGCCACCGTGTCCCCCAAAAATTTGGACCTAGGCATCTGTATAATGTACATGTATAGCTAAAATGCACTACATTTGCATACATGTTTATTATATATCTCTGTATAGCAAAATTGCACTATTTCATCATTAAAAGTCCATTTTTTCCGCTGCAGCGCAGGAGGGGACACCCCTCCCGCACCCTGGTGCCCCCTGCCCCTTTTTGGTGCCCCCCTGCCCTTTTTGAGAGTCTGGCTAAAACACTATATATAACATATTTAACACCTTTCACATAGACTGACCATCTTCTAAAACACAAACAGTATAAAATGACAGTGTCATCTAATGAAACGCAAACAGTACAAATGGCAATAGAAGACCAGGGTTTTCCCGGACGCAGGTTTCCTGCATCTTGGACTCAATTCTGTCACCTGGGACCCCTATTTGTCCAACCCCTCGGGTCCCTAGGACCCTCAAATCTTTGACCACATTTTACTTCAAACCCCCAAATCATCAGATATGTAAATCCTGAGTGGTGATGTGGGGTATGCTAATGTCATCAGATCATGAATCTGCACTGTTTACAAAGGTCAAACAAGTTATTTGTCAACATTGTAAAGCATTTTATACACATCAAATTGATTTGGGACCCCCATATATGCTGAGGGACTCTCAAAGTGAAAGGTTTGAGGGTCCTTAGGACTCTCAATTACAAAATGCAAGGGAAAACCCTGAGAAGATATAACCAAGGTAATATATCACATATTTATTAACACCTTTCACATAGAATGACAGTGTCATCTACGGCAATACAAACAGTACAAATGGCAATAGATGATATAACCAAGGTAATATATAACATATTTAACACATTTCAAATAGAATGACAGTGTCATCTTCTACTGAAAAACAAACAGTACAAAAATACAAATGGCAATAGACGATATAACCAAGGTAATGTATAACATTTTTAACACATTTCACATAGAATGATAGTGTCATCTTCTACTGAAAAACAAACAGTACAAATGGCAATAAACGATATAACCAAGGTAATATATAACATATTTAACACCTTTCACATAGAATGACAGTGTCATCTACGGCAATACAAACAGTACAAATGACAATAGACGATATAACCAAGGTAATATATATCACAGATTTAACACATTTCACATAGAAAGAATGACAGTGTCATCAACTGAACTACAATCAGTACAAATGACAATAGACGATATAACCAAGGTAATACAGAACATATTTAATACCTTTCACATAGACTGACAGTGTCATCAACTGAACTACAAACAGTACAAATGGTAATACATGATATAACCAAGGTAATACATAACATACATACACGTACATAACCCTTCACTTACAGACTTTCGCTATATGCGTATGTAATATTTCAACACAGAGGTTGTCAGTGAGAGCTCATGCGCTTTGCCACACAATCATACATTTGAATGTGTAGCCGCTTCAATCAATTTAAATAATTTCGAATACTAGACTGTATATATCTTGTTTCTTTACTGTCAAAATATTTTTAACTGATAAGTGATAACAAATCTGATATCTTGATAAGTATCGGTTTATGACATTTGTATCGCGATACACAAGGTGTAATGATATCGGTATCGCCATACGCATTGGTTTATGACAACTGTATCGCCAACCATATTGTATCACTACATCTGCATTGCGATACACAATGTATCATGACATTCGTACCGCCATACGCATTGTATCGTGATATCTGTATCGCGATACACAATGTATCATGGCACCTGCATCGTCATATGCAATGTATCATAACATTCGTACCGCCATACGTATTGAACCATAATATCTGTATCGCAACACATTGTGTATTCTGATGTGAGCACATTGTGAAATCCTTATCTTGTGGCAATTTTTGCTTATTTTAGAATGTTCAGTTGTTCAAAATATTTACATGTAACCCAATTGACGTTGTCTGATAACACTTTATATTTGTTCCATTCTTCAGGTACAGTGTAAAACAATGGACGTGACTCAGAACAGAGAGGTAACTGCTCTCAAGTCAAGACTGCAAGCTCAAGATAGAGAACTTGCCAGCCTCAGTGCCAAGTGTCGGGACTATGACAAGACTCGCCAGGATCTGAGTTTGACAAATACTGAGCTGAAATCTCTCAATGAAGAGTTCAGGCAGACGAAGGCTGAAATGATACAGGTATACTTGTAGCTCATGTGAAGGTGTACATTGTATAGTATACAGTGTTGACAAATGCATTGAAGTATTTAAATAGTCCTGATCAGTTTAGAAAACAGCGATTATTTCAGTGAATCTTGAGACTCAAACATGCCTTGTTCTTTAAATAATCTAGGTCATTGGATGCACAACCTGTAAAAGAATGAGACATCTTTAGGATGAGAATTAATAAAATGATATAAAAACAATGATTCTATTGGATTTGCAAACTTTCCTGGCAAATAAAAGAAGTCCAGGACCTAGGGGCCTGTTTCATAATACTTTTTACGACAAAAACGATCGCAAGTCTAATCTTTAAAATACTTTTAATTTCTGATTTCCCCGTCTAATCCTGTCTTGTGACACCTTTTTGGAATCGTCTTTTCAAGACGATTCCAAAAAGATGTCACAAGACAGGCTTAGATGGAGAAATAAATAAAAATTGAGACTTTTATAATATGACTTTCGACAACATTTGTCGTACCAAGTTTTATGAAACGGGCCCAGTTGATGCTGGTAAATATTACTGCTTGACATCGGATAAACAAGAAACATTTTTTACACAGTCAAAATTGTTTGTGTGTTGTCATTGGGGTCAGCTTAGAATTGCCGTTTCTGTTGCAACCTTAATAATTTGATATTCTTTGTTTTCATCACTTTTGGTTAGCTGTGATTGGCTGTAATATCTTTTCATAACCCCATGAAAAATAAGAAAATTCAGGTCATGCCTTGTCGGGACTATTTACTCTCAGTCAAACTGCTTTCCACAAGTGTTGCATGAAACAGGACGCCAAATGACATCATTGACAACGACGTTACTACAAAATAACGTCGCATTTTGCAGAAAATATGTGTTAAATAATGAAAACTCGTGTCAGATACTCTTTTAACTACTTTCTTAAATTCAGTAGGGATATTATATTATAAGGAATAATTCGGAACATTCATTGTATTCACAGAGGTTTAAAAAAAACCTGGTCACACTGTATAAATCTGAATAAGAGGAGGTCCTTTGAAAGCACAGAAAACAAAGCAAATACTGAAAATTGCAGACTCGCTTTAATTGAGTCTGTTCATGAGCAATACTGAAATGTGCAACAGTGCTCACGCCCACTAGCACCGGCTTAAGCGGAATTCAACTTCCAACTGTAAATGCGATGAAATCAATGATTCCAAAGGACCAGAAAGTATAACAACACTGAGAATGAAGTACGGGGCGACTTTTTACAGCCGCCACACAAGCACTTAACATCTGCTGTTGTGAATTATATAAATCTGAATAAGAGGAGGTCCTTTGAAAGCACAGAAAACAAAGCAAATACTGAAAATTGCAGACTCGCTTTAATTGAGTCTGTTCATGAGCAATACTGAAATGTGCAACAGTGCTCACGCCCCCTAGCACCAGCTTAAGCGGAATTCAACTTCCAACTGTAACTTCCAACCGCGTAACGGTTTCATACAAAACAAGTGATGAGTTCAGTAAAGAAATCGATGGCCGACGATGGCCATCGATTGCAAGTTGGCTACCGGTCTGAAATACAGTGGAGAAAACGTAATTCTTTCGTTCAAACGCAAACGCATTGCAACTAAATATAGAAAATGACAACCTTTTGACAGTTCCGACTACCAGTTTTAATCTGAGTGGCAAACAGTTTGGAGCCTGATCAGACGCCGGGTAACCATTCGTCTGATCTGGCTCCAAACTGTTTGCAATGAAAATAATAGTTTAAGCGTAACAGGGGTTATTTGGAAAAAAACGTTTTCTCTACTGTACTCTGCACGCTTCACACGGGGCACAGACTGTAAAAAGTGGCAATTGAACGCGCTACAGGTTTTTTAGCTCACCTGAGCACAAAGTGCTCAAGGTGAGCTATTGTGATCGGTGGCCGTCCGTCGTACGTCCGTGTTGGTGTCCGTGTCGTCTGTTCACAATTTGTTTGAAATAACTTTTTCCCTGAAACCAATGGCCCAATTTTAACCAAACTTGGTCAGATACATACCGTAGTTGTGAGCTTAAAAAATTGTTGAAAAAAGTGGGTGGGATATCGATCTTGTTGCAATGGCAACCATGCACAATATCTAAAAAAATATTCTACTAAAAAACTACTGGTCCGATTTCAATTTGGTTTTCACCAAAATGTTTCTCAATTGATATACTTTTAAAATAGTTCAAAGAATTTTGATCCGTCAAAAAACATGGCCGCCATAGGGCGTGGTCAATTTCCGTATTTACATAATATTGACAACCAAAGTCAAAACTTTAAAAATCTTCTTGTCAATAACCATAAGTCCTAGGACAACCAAATTTCATATGTAGCATCATGTTGTGAACCTTCACCAAGATTGTTCAAATAATGACCCTGGGTCAAAAATGGCTCCACCCTTGGGCTTATCAGTTTTACATAGAGTTATATAGGAAAACCTTTAAAACTCTTCTTCTCTGAAACTATAGGACCCAAACCTTTTATATTTGGTATGTAGCTTTGCCTTATAGTTCTCTACCAAGATTGCTCAAATCATGACCCCGGGTCAAAGATGGCCACGCCCCAGGGCTTATCAGTTTTACATAGAGTTATATAGGAAAAACTTTTAAAAGTCCCCTCCTCTGAAACTGTAAGGCCCAGACCTTTTATGCTTGGCATGTAGCTTTGCCTTATGGTCCTCTACCAAGATTGTTCAAATCATGACCCCCCCGGGTCAAAAATGGTCCCGCCCCGGAGCTTATCAGTTTTACATAGACTTATATAGGAAAACCTTTAAAAGTCTTCTTCTCTGAAACCATAAGGCCCAGACCTTTTATATTTGGCATGTAACTTTGCCTTCGGGTTCTCTACTTAGATTGTTCAAATCATGACCCCCGGGTCAAAAATGGCTCTGCCCCGGGGCTTATCTGTTTTAGATAGACTTGTATGGTAAAACCTTTAAAAATCTTCTTCTCTGAAACCGTAAGGACCAGACCGTTTATATTTGGCATCTAGCTTTGCCTCATGGTCCTCTACCACGATTTTTCAAATCATGACCACAGGGTCAAAAATGGCCTTGCCCTGGGCTTATCAGTTTTACATAGACTTATACAAGAAACCCTTTAAAAAAATCTTCTACTCAGAAACTGTAACCATTCTCAAAATTCAATAATATTTTTGAATGAATATTATTTAAAACACCCTTTATTAGGACTTTTTATATAGTTTCCACATTTTTCCTTTTTGCTCAAACAATAATAATGACAAACAGATTCTGAGTCACTATTTCATGCAACAGTCCACTTCCATGCAATGACAAACTTCATTTTACATTGAGTATTACACAATAGTTCCTCAGATGAGCGATTTAGGGCCGCATGTGGCTCTTGTTTTAAACCTCCATGTATACAATAAATATTCGAATTATTCCTTAAATGAAATATTTGAGATTACCCAAAAACTATCATATGATTAGTAATAAACCATACATACAAGTTAGTGGAGACAAGTGATATCTTGTAATTGAACGATGGAATAAGTTCAATGTGGTGTGTGCCAGAGTTGTGTGAGATACATTATTCTCCCATTTTTAGCTCACCTGAGCTAGCTCAGGATGAGCTTTTGCAATATTTGAATGTCCGGCTTCCGTTGTGCGTCGTCCGTCTTCCGTTGTCAACAATTTTAGTGTTTATGTAGCCGGGTTGAGTTTATGAATAAATGGTGAGAGATTTGTGTAAGCGGCCCGGTGGTTCAGTCGGTAGAAGACTTGCCCTGTAAGCAAGGGGTCCCGGGTTCAAGCCACGGTCTGGCTGCATATTTTTCTCACCATGTTACATTTGGCGCCCAATGTGGGGCAAAAATGGCGCCCAACGTGGGGCAAAAATGGCGCCCAACGTGGGGAGGGGGTGTGTGTAGCCGGGTTGAGTATATGGTTAAATGGTGAGAGATTTATGTAAGCGGCCCGGTGGTTCAGTCGGTAGAACACTTGCCCTGTAAGCAAGGGGTCCCGGGTTCAAGCCCCGGTCTGGCTGCATATGTTTCTCACCAAGTTACATTTGGCGCCCAACATAAATAACCCGTAGGATAATATGTAACTCATAGAGTGTACAGAAATAATAAGAAACTCGTGGAGTGTACTTTAGTAAGAATTCGGGACGAATTCTTGTGTAGAGGGGGTGTGTGTAGCCGGGTTGAGTTAATGAATAAATGGCGAGAGATTTGTGTAAGCGGCCCTGTGGTTCAGTCGGTAGAACACTTGCCCTGTAAGCAAGGGGTCCCGGGTTCGAGCCCCGGTCTGGCTGCATATTTTTCTCACCATGTTACATTTACACTCTAGAGGCCACAATATTTATCCAATCTTTCTCAAACTTGCTCAGATTGTATATTACCATAAGAGTTCAAATGAGTTTGATTATGGTTGAAATCGAACCCATATTTAACAGCGTTTACTATCTAGATGCCAAAATATTTATCCAATCTTTCTAAATCTTGCCCGGATGGTATATTAGGATAAGAGTACGAATGAGTTTGATAATGGGTGAAATAGAATCAATATTTAAGAGTAATCTACCTTTGAATCGCTGAAAATGCCATATTTTACAGTGTTTTCACTGTAGAGGCCACAATGTTTATCCAATCTATCTCAAACTTGCTCAGATTGTATATGACTACAAGAGCTCAGATGAGTTTTATTATGGTTGAAATCAAACTGATAGGTCTAGACTCATGTACCTTTAAATTGCTGAAAATGCCATATTTGACGCTATTTACACACTAGGCCACAATTTTTACCCAATTTTTTTCTAACTTTCTCAGATTGTATATTACTATAAGAGTTCGAATAAGTGGGGTTATGGTTGAAATCGGACGAATAGATCAAGAATTATTATCTGCCCTTGAATTGCTGAAAATGCCAAATCAATGGCGTTTACACTCTTGCAACTAGTTTTCAATGGGCTTTGATTATACTTGCACACAAAGTATATAGCTATAAGTATTCGAAGGATTAAAATTATTGTTGAAATATAATAATTGTGGCAATAGTTATCTGCCCTTGATATAGCCTGGTTATGTCCCTTTATCTTCAGACAGTTAGGGCCAGGCAACGGGCAAAATTGGCGGCACGCATGAAAGAGAGGAAACCGGGAACCATAATGATAAGTGGTGGGAGGAGTCATATGAGCTTAACAGTGTTCTGCCGAGGCCGGGTATCTGCGACATTGTTTCTAAAAAATTACGATTCTAAAAAATTACGATTGTCGCTTTTATTTTCGTCCCGGGGCGACAATTGTCGCGGTCGAAATGTTTGGGCCCGAATATTGACTGGGCGTGAAATTCTCACGAGTTAGCGGTTTTCACGGTGCCTGCATCAAATTTACTCGACTGGTTCTATAATTATTACAGAAATTAATAGTACGCGACACGGCAGTGGATAAACCAGTCATATTATTAAGCGTGTCTGTCGTCAAGCGCAGGAAATTTAAAAATGGCGTCTCCCGTGAAGAAAAAGCCGAAAACAATTTTAAGTTTCTTCAAACAGACAGTCAGATAATGTCGATTTATCGAGGGGAAAATGGTAACCTGATTCCTCTAAAAAGCTAAAAAGGCTCGTCGTCAGTTTCAAGATAAGGGGTTACGCGATTATTCAGTGAAGATAGTGGGATGGGAGATCGGAAACTTTGATTTAAACAGGGCTCTGAAACATTTGAAATCATCCAAAACAAGAAAGCTCTTTCAATGACAGGTTATACCATGCATGAAAGCACTTTACTTTGAATGTTTCTCCTTTGTCCCCCTTTGTAGCTCACCTGGCACGTAGTGCCAAGGTGAGCTTTTAGGATCGCTGGATGTCCGTCGTCCGTCGTCTGTCTGTCTGTCTGTCCGTCCGTCCGTTCACAATTGTTCGTTAACACTCTAGCAGGTTCAAATCTCATTGGATCTTGATGAAACTTGGTCACAATGTTTGCCACAATGAAATCTAGGTCAAGTTCGAATGTGGGGCATATCCGGTCAAAAACTAGGTCACTAGGTCAAATTATCGAAAAACCTTGTTAACACTCTAGAGGCTACAAATTTAATTGGATCTTCATGAAACTTCATCAATATGATTGCCTCAATGAAATCTAGGCCAAGTTCGAATGTGGGTCATGCCCGGTCAAAAACTAGGTCACTAGGTCAAATCTTCGAAAAACCTTGTTAACACTCTAGAGACTACAAATTTCATTGGATCTTCATGAAACTTCATCAAAATGTTTGCCTTAATGATATCTAGGTCAAGTTCGAATGTGGGTCATGTCCGGTCAAAAACTAGGTCACTAGGTCAAATTATCGAAAAACCTTGTTAACACTCTAGAGGCTACAAATTGCATTGGATCTTCATAAAACTTCATCAATATGATTGCCTCAATGAAATCTAGGCCAAGTTCGAATGTGGGTCATTTCCGGTCAAAAACTAGGTCACTAGGTCAAATCTTCGAAAAACCTTGTTAACACTCTAGAGACTACAACTTTCAATGGATCTTCATGAAACTTCATCAAAATGTTTGCCTCAATGAAATCTAGGTCAAGTTAAAATGTGGGTCATGTCCGGTCAAAAACTAGGTCACTAGATCGAATCATAGAAAAACCTTATTAACACTCTAGAGACTACAAATTTCATTTGATCTTCATAAAACTTGATGAAAAGGTTTGCCTCAATGAAATATAGATCAAGTTCAAATGTTGCTTATGTCTTGTCAAAAACTAGGTCACTAGGTCACACGGTGTACATGGTTACATGGTTACCAGGTGAGCGATTTAGGGCCATAGTGGCCCTTGTTTTGAAAATGTCGCCAACTTTTCATGCCCACCGAGACATGTGTCCCCAACTTTTGGATGTCTTGGCAGAACACTGGCTTAATAGGGCGTTTTCTTATATTAGGTGGTTCACGATAAGCCATTGTAGTAAATTGGAACAGCTTTATACAAAGTTACATTATTAATAAAAAAATACAGGCGAACTAATTGAATTCAGTATGAATTCGGGCAACGAATATATTTCAAAACTAGCCCTATTATCGGATATTATACAGGTCCGTTGACATTTAGGATAAATAAAACCTCGCCAGATGACACTAGTTAACCTTATTTTCGGCTATTATATATATCAGTTTGATTTAACCTCCGTACTGAGCCGTTGGTGTATTGGTTAGGATCCCTGCTTTTCGTCCAGGTGGCCCAGGTTCGATTCCCGTCATCGGAATGTATTTTTCTTTTTTGGTCATAATTTTTTAAACGTAGTAAATAATAAATGTCATCTATTTAATGATTTATTTTTCGGAAAACCAATAAAAATAACTAAACTAACGTTTGATTTACCACTCAAAGCCTTCATGATTGGCTACCAATTAATGCATTGACCCTGCCACTGTCTCACCGTATAACTTCCAAAATATTTTGATCAATTCCATCCAAACATGGAGAAATCAATGCTATAGGTTCAAATTTTACAGATTCTAATACGTCGTCGTTATTCAGATCTACACTTTTAAATTTGTTCAGATTCCGGAGGGGAAAATTGAGGAAATTCTGAGATTTCATCAACATTTTTAAACTCATTGAATTTTACATTTTAATGTTTTTAGAGGTGTTATTCGATCGTAAAAATATTTAACGTTTTATATTGAAAATACATTTCCAAATAAAGAGTAAAAAAATATTGAGCCGGCTTGGATTCGAACCTGGGTCGCCTGGACGAGAAGCAGGGACGCTAACCACTACACCAAGGATACAATATACTAATATGTCATCCAACATATTTATAATAGCCGAAAATAGGAGTGCTTTAAAACAATTCCTTGCACGAACTTCTGCTGAATTCAGTCACTTACCACATATGTTTGAATTGGTAATTTAGTTTTGAATAACATTGAACCCGTAGGTTACAATGAGATATTGTGAACCACCTAAAATAAGAAAACCCCCTATTACAGCTCATATAACTCCACCCATTTTCCTCTATTTCATGGGGGCAGCCATTATCGCGTATTGCCTGACGTACTTTCTAAGTACGATCGGGAACCAGACTACCCTTGATATACTTCGAAATGCTAGAAAAGGCTTCATTTCATTATTGTTTAGGCTCTAGTTATCTGCCCTTGATGTACTCTACTATACTATAATTATGTTGTTGTATTCCCAAATTGTTTACATGCTATACTACTGAATGTATTTTTAGCTCACCTGAGCACATAGTGCTCACGGTGAGCTTTTCTGGTCGGTCTTTGTCCGGCGTCGTTCGTCGTTTGTTGTGCGTTGTGTGTCAACAATTTCTTCAAACATCTTCTTCTTCAAAACCACTTGCCTGATTGCAACCAAACTTCACAGGAATGTTCCTAGGGTCACGCTCTTTCAAAGTGTGTTCAAAGAATTCGAAACAATGCAGAACTCTGATTGCCATGGCAACCAAAGTGAAACAATAAGGAAATCCTAAAAAAAATACTTGTCAAAAACAAAAGGCCAGAGCTTAGATATTTGGCACATGTCATCAATTATATGTCCTTTATCCAGATTGTTCAAATTTTGTCCCTGGGGTCAAAATTGATCCAGCCCCTGCGGTCACTGTTTAACATAGAATTATAAAGTGAAATGTGCAAACGTCTTTTTTTTCTGAAACCAATACAGTAAGAGATCCGATATTTGGCATGGTGTAACATCTAGAGGTCTTTCATATATGTTGTTGATTTGGTTTTGGTCTGCTGAATATCTGGGTCACCGGCGCTAAAAATTTAATGAAAACTTAAAATAATCTGCTTGTCTGAAAGCAAAATAGTCTGAGCTTAGATATTTTGCACCTAGCATTGTCTACATGTCCTCTATAGAAGTTGTTCAAATTTTACCCCTGGGGTCAATATTGGCCCCGCCCTGGGGTCTACGTTTTACATAGAATTATATAGTGAAATGTTTAAACACCCTTTTCTCTGAGACCAATATGACCAGAGCTTTGATATTGTTTAACTTCTAGAGGTCAATACTTTTGAATTATTTCCGGTCTGTTGAATATCTGGGTCACCAGAGCTATATATTTTTTCAATGAAAACTTGAAAAATCTTCTCGTCTGAAACCATAGTACACAGAGCTTAGATATTTGTTGGCACATAGCTTTGCCCAAGGTCCTCTAAAAAATTGGTGAAGTTTTGCCCCAGGGCTCACAACTGGCCCACAGCCCGGTGTCACCATTTTACATAGAGTTATACAGTGAAATATTCAAACATCTTTTGCTCTGAAACCAATACGACCAGAGCTTTGATAAGTTTTTCATGGTTTACTTCTAGAGGTAGCTTCACATACTGTAAAACCTCTCTATTACGACCACTTAATTGTGTTAATTATAAGCTGTTACTTAAGGTGACTGCTTAAAGTAAGGTGACAGTTAAACAGAAAGCTCCTTTAGTATCTTTATGTTTTACTGTCACCTTCCTGTAAGATATCATCTGTCTTTTATACAATCAATTAGCATTCGTTATAGAGTGGTTTTACTGTATGTTAATTAATTGGTTCGGGTCTATTGCATATCTGGGTCACCGGAGCTAAAATAAGATTTTTTTCAATTAAAACTTGAAAAATGTTCTTGTCTGAAACACTGAGCTTAGATATTTGGCACAAAGCATCATCTACATGTTTTTAGCTCACCTGAGCCTTTGGCTCAGGATGAGCTATTGTGATACCATTCCGTCCGTCGTCCGTCCACACTTTCAAACAACATCTCCTCAGAAACCACTGACCCGATTTCAACCAAACTTTGTCAGAAGCATCAGTGACAAGGGGGAGCGAAATTTTGTTCAAAGATTTTGGCTAGAGTTATTCCCCTTGCTTTGGGACCAGATTTTCTAACATGACCGTATAGACAACTTTTAATGCATAAGAAAATCTTTAAAAATCTTCTTCTCAGAAACCAAAAGGCCCAAACCTTTGATATTTGGTTTGTATCATGACCTAATGATATTCTACCAAGATTGTTCAAATTTTGACCCTGGGGCCAAAAATGGCCCCGCCCCAGGGCTTATCAGTTTTTTAGCTCACCTGGCTCAAGGTGAGCTATTGTGACCGCTCACCGTCCGTAGTACGTCTGTCCGTCTGTCCGTTCACATTTACTTCAAACGACATCTCCTCTGAAACCCGCCAATTGTAGGGAGAGTTCAAACTGCTCATGATGTTCCTTGGATGCTTCTCTACAGAAGTTGTTCAAAAAAAAGGAAAAAAAGCACAAACTCTGCTTGAAAAAGCAAAACAGCAAAAATCTTTAAAAAATCTTCTTGCCCAAAACTACTAGGCCCTAAGCTTTGATATTTGTACAGTAGAATCTCCTGGTGGATCCCTCTATAGTTTGTTAAAATGAAATCCCTAGGGTCACATTTGACACCACCCTGCACAGTTTAAGTGCTGCTCTAGGCAGGTTTTACAGTATTTTTGATTTAGGCAGAACTGTATTTACCTGAGTTACCCTTAATATACTATGGGCAAATAACCAATATTTGCAAACAGTTTGGATCCAGATCAGATGCAACATAATGCTGCATCTAATCTGGAACCAAACTATTTGCCACTCATTTACCAACTTAACATTTTCTAAAAAAAAAAAAGTACATTTTTTACACACAGAAGGTATTTAGCAGACATCATTTCAGTCTGGTAAGGGTAAGCCACCAGCAACAGTGCTGCTAATGCAACAGTACTCTTGCATAATAGTTGACCTCAGTGATCAGGCCAACAGAACTGAACATGTTGTCTGCTAAAGTTTAGAAATGGTTCAGTCTTCTTCATACTTAGAGAAACAGGATCTGGAAGTGATCCACTGACAGTTATGTAATTATGTCTTATGCCATATTTATACATATGTTTAATATTGGTTTTGTCACAGTTATCTGCATGTTTTGCCATTTTTTCTTGTCCAGGATTCAACCCTTTCCCCTAATAAATACTGACGTTTGTTAACCCATTACCCCATAAATGTGCATTTTTAGGCCTTTGATTTATTCCTCCACTTAGGAAAATAATTCCCCTTTAACCCTTTCCCCCATAGCATATCTCTAGTATTGAATGTAGGTGTCCACTTAAAACAGGTTGAAAGTAAAGCAGAATGCGCTTTAAGCGCATTCTGCTTTACTTTCAGCCTGCTTTAAGCTATCATCTGCTAGAATATAGAAAATATTTTGTATTATACATATTTATGAATGTATAAATTGGAACTATTTTCTTCAGAGCAAGAATAAACTGAATGCGCTAAAAGGCGCTTCTATGGGGGGAAAGGGTTAAACAGTCATGAAAATGTAAGATGTGAAATAAGTTTCTATATCCTAGTAGATGGTAGCTTAAAGCAGTTTGAAAGTAAAGCAAAGTGTGCATTTAGACTCATTCTGCTTTACTTTCAACCTGCTTTAGGTGGCCACCTATTTTCAAAACTAGAAACAGGCTATGGGGTAATGGGTAAAATGAAATTGCCTATTTGGAAAGAGCCTAATGAGAGGAAGTGCCATTTGCAAAGGCCATAACTCTGACATCATTGTTTTTTTAGTTATTTCCCTTTGTCATATTTTCTTGTCAAGAAGACAACTCCAGTTCTACTGATGCTATTGTAATGAAATTTTATGTATGGAAAGAAACTGATGAGAGAAAATGCCATGCATAAGGGCAGCAATATTTTGTTTTCCCCTTTGTCATATTTTATTGTCAGGAAAATAACTCCAGTTCTGCTGACGCTAGTGAAATAATTATCATTTACCGGAAATGGAAATAGCTTGATAAGAGGATGTGTCATGGATAAGGGTCATAAGCTTGGCAACAAAATTCACTTTTGTCATGTTTTCTTGTCCGGAAGATAACTCCATTTATAGCTATATTAAAATGTTGTCTTGCCCAGTCAACTTAGGTAGAAACTTCAATGTCCTCAGGTGAGCGAATTTAGGGCCATGGCCCTCTTGTCTTAGGAAAACCTTTGAAAATCTTCTTCTCTGAAATTGTATGGCCTAGATCATTAATATTTGACATGTAGCTTTGCCTTATGGTCCTCTACCTAGATTGTTCAAATTATGACCCCCGGGTCAAAATTGCCCCCCCGGGCTTATCAGTTTTACATAGAGTTATATAGGAAAACCTTTAAAAATCTTCTTCTCTGAAACTGTGAGGCCTAGATCTTTAAAATTTGACATATAGCTTTGCCTAATGGCCCTCTACCAAGATTGTTCAAATTATGACCCCTGGGCCAAAAATGGCCCCGCCCTTGGGCTTATCAGTTTTTCTTCAGAAAACCTTTAAAATTCTTCTTTTCTGAAACTGTATGGCCCAGATCATTCATATTTGAAATATAGCTTTGCCTTGTAGTCCTCTTCCATGATTGTTCAAATTATGACCCCCGGGTCAAAATTGGCCCCGCCCAGGGGCTTATCAGTTTTACATAGAGTTATATAGGAAAATCTTTAAAAATCTTCTTATCTGAAACTGTAAGGCCCAGATCTTTCAAATTTGACATGTAGCTTTGCCTTATGGTTTTCTACCAAGACTGTTCAGCTTATGACCCCTGGGCCAAAAATGGCCCCGCCCTTGGGCTTATCAGTTTTTCATAGGAAAATCTTTAAAAATCTTCTTCTTTGAAACTGTAAGGCCCAGATCATTTATATTTGAAATGTAGCTTTGCCTTATAGTCCTCTACCATGTTTGTTCAAATTATGACCCCCGGGTCAAAATTGGCCTCGCCCCGGTGCTTATCAGTTTTACATAGACTTATATAGGAAAACCTTTAAATTTCTTCTTCTCTGAAACTGTAAGGCCCAGTTCTTTAATATTTGTCACATAGCGTTGCCTTGTGATCCTCTACCAAGATTGTTCAAATAATGACCCCGTGCCAAAAATGGCCCCACCCTCGACTTATTAGTTTTTCATAGGAAAACCTTTAAAAAAACTTCTTCTCTGAAACTGTAAGGCCCAGATCATTTATATTTGACCTGTAACTTTGCATTATGGTCCTCTACCAAGATTGTTAAAATTATGACCCTTTGATCAAATTTGGTCCTGCCCCAAGGCTTATCAGTTTTATATAGACTTATATAGGAAAAACCTTTAAAACTCTTTTTATAGCTATATATATCACGATATTGTTTTGCCCAGTCAGCTTAGGTGCAATGTTCTCAGGTGAGCGACTTGTGGGCCATGGCCCTCTTGTCTATTAAAGTTGTTCAAATTATGTCCCTGGGGTCAAAAATGGCAAATAAATACGAAAGACTCAAGCAGGAAACGTAACACAAACAATACACCCACCTCTCAAGCAGAACACACACACACACAATCATACCACAACAAACACACACACGCAATACCATTCCTTCATCTACACACTAAATAGAAAACAACACGCAAGACAAACATAAAGCAAAGTGAACATAGGAGCCGCCTTGGTACGGTCAGTAGTAATTAACAACTAACTATAAATTAATTAATTATTAACAACCACTGGGGGGTTAAACCTGGGTTTAGGGGCGCCCAACCTCACACTTATCTCCTATATTCACCTATAAAGACAAACAGTGTACATAAAATATAAACCCTGTTCCACAACCTCACAATCAAAAAGACCGCCAGCACAGTAAGTAAATACATGTAAAACATTTAGCAAAAATTCTATGACAAGATCATTAGTAACATGGGAAAGAAGTAAACATTAAGCCCAGGGGATCACAGTTTTACATAGAATTATATAGTGAAATCTTTAAACATCTTCTCAAAAACCATTAAGGGACACACCTTAGATATTTGGCACAAAGTATCATCTGTAGGTCTTCTATCAAGATTTTCCACTGCATATCAAATATGAACCCGCCCCCTACTTTTCCTCATCAGTGAACATTTACAAATCTCCTTTTTCTGAAATCACTTGACCCAACTTAGTGTCACCATGGTCAGGTGAGCGATCAAGGGCCATTCTGGCCCTCTTGTTACCAAACTAAACAAGAGTGATCCTTATATATTCCTTTTTCAAAGTTGTTTAAAAAGTTCCAGTCCGTTGTATATCTATGTCACAGGAGCTCAAAATATATTGTTTCAATAAAAATTTCAAACATCTTCCTGTCTGAAATCATGGTACACTGAGCTTAGATATTTGACACAAAGCATCATCTACATGTTCTCTATTAAAGTTGTTCAAATTATGTCCCTGGGGTCAAAAATGGCAAGCCCAGGGGATCACAGTTTTACATAGAATTATATAGTGAAATCTTTAAACATCTTCTCAAAAACCATTAAGGGACACACCTTAGATATTTGGCACAAAGTATCATCTGTAGGTCCTCTATCAAGATTGTTCAAGATTTTCCACTGCATATCAAATATGAACCGGCCCCTAGTTTTCTTCATCAGTGAAAATTTACAAATCTCCTTTTTCTGAAATCACTTGACCCAACTTAGTGTCACCATGGTCAGGTGAGCGATCAAGGGCATTCTGGGCCTCTTGTTACCAAACTTAGCAAGATTGATCCTTAAATATTCCTCTTTCAAACTTGTTCAAAAAGTTCCGGTCCGTTGCATATCTATGTCACAGAAGCTAAAAATAGATTGTTTCAATAAAAATATTAAACATCTTCTTGTCTGAAACCACAGTACTCTAAGCCCAGATATTTAGCAAAAAGCATCATCTACATGTCCTCTATCAAGATTGATCAAATTATATCCATGGGTTTAAAAATCGCCACGCTCCAGAGGTAAAAAAAATACATAAGAGTTATATAGTGAAATTTTCAAACGTCTTCTTCTCTTAAACTAATATGTCCAGAGCTTTGATATTTGGCATGGTGACACTTCTTTGGTACTTTGCCAATAGTGTTCAAATGGTTCTGGTCCATTGCATATCTAGGTCACATGAGCTAAATATTTTTTTTCAATTAAAACTTAACAAATCTTCTTGTCTTAAACATCAGTACCCTGAGCTTAAATATTTAGCACATCTACAGATCCTCAAGTTTGATAGGCGGACGTTTTCGGGGGAGAAAGTACCCACTTAAGACGTCAGGGGTTGTGAGTTTGATCCCCCGCCGAACAAGTCCTTAGATATTTAGCACAAAGCATTATCTGCAGGTCCTATATCAAGATTGTTCAAATTATGTCCCTCGGGTAAAAAGTGATCACGCCCCGGGGGTCACAAATTAACATAGAGTTATATAGTGAAATCTTCAAACGTCTTCTCCTCTTATACTCATGTGGCCAGAGCTTTAATATTTAGCATGGTGACACGTCTAGTGGTATTTTACCAATTTTGTTCAAATGGTTCCGGTCCATTGCATATCTAGGCCGCGGGGGCTTAAAATAGATTTTTTCAATTAAAACTTGAAAAATCTTCTTGTCTGAAACCACAGTAACCTAAGCTTAGATATTAAGCACAAGATATTATCAACTGTTACAACAGGTCCTCTATTAAGAGTCTTGTCTGAAACTTCAAGGGCCAGAGCTTAGATATTTGGCACATAGCATCATCTACAGGTCCTCTATCAAGTTTGTTCAAATCATGTCCCTGGGGTCAAAATTGGCCCCGCCCCGGGGGTCACAGTTTTACATAGAGTTATATAGTGAAATTTTCAAACGTCTTCTTCTCTGAAACTGATATGGCCAGAGCTTTGATATTCATCATGGTGACACTTCTAGATGTCCTTTACATATTTTGTTCAAATGGTTCCGGTCGGTTGCATAAGTAGGTCACAGAAGCTAAAAATAGATTTTTTCAATGAAAACTTAAAAAAATCTTCTTGTCTAAAACCCTAGTATCCTGATCTTAGATATATATGTGGCACATAGCATCATATACAGGGCCTCTATCAAGATTGTTCAAATTATGCCCCTCGGATAAAAAATGACCCCATCCTGGACATAAGTCATTATCTACATTTTGTCAGTGATTCTCAGGTGAGCGAAATATGCCCCATGGGGCTCTTGTCTTAGGAAAACCTTTAAAAATCTTCTTCTCTGAAACTGTAAGGCCCAGATCATTAATATTTGACATGTAGCTTTGCCTCATGGTCCTCTACAAAGATTGTTCAAACTATTACCCCTGGGCCAAAAATGGCACCGCCCCAGGGCTTATCAGTTTTACATTGAATTATATAGGAAAACCTTAAAAAATCTTCTTTTCTGAAACCATTAGGCCCAGATCATTAATATTTTGCATGTAGCTTTGCCTTATGGCCCTCTACAAAGATTGTTCAAATTATAACCCCAGGGCCAAAAATGGCCCCGCCCCTAGGCTTATCAGTTTTACATTGAATTATATAGGAAAACCTTAAAAAATCTCTTCTGAAACCATTAGGCCCAGATCATTAATATTTTGTATGTAGCTTTGCCTTATGGTCCTCTACCAAGATTGTTCAAATTATTAACCCTTAGCCCGCCAAATAAATTGTCGTCTGCTATATTTCTCGTCTGCTTCAAGCTTCAAAGTTGCTCAAAATTGCTGAAAATGTTGTCCGAGTGTCAAACAGCTTGGATCCGGATGAGACGCCGAGTTACTCGGCGTCTCATCCGGATCCAAGCTGTTTGCATATGGAGCTATAGTCGTGACTGGCAGGCTAAGGGTTAACCCTGCGCCAAAATTGGCCCAGATCCGGGGCTTATCAGTTTTTACATTGACTTATATAGGAAAACCTTTAAAAATCTTTCTTCTCTAAAACTGTAAAGCCCAGCTCATTAATATTTTACATGTAGCTTTGCCTCATGGTCCTCTACCAAGATTGTTCAAATTATGACACCCGGACCAAAAATGGCCCAGCCCTCGGGCTTATCAGTTTTTCATAGAAAAGCGAAACCTTTAAAAATCTTTTTCTCTGAAACCATTAGGCCCAGATCATTTATATTTTACACGAAGCTTTGCCTTATGGTCCTCTACCAAGATTGTTGAAATTATGAACCCAGATCAAAATTGGCCCCATCCCGGGGCATATCAATTTTACATGGACTTATTTAGGAAAACCTTTAAAAATCTTCTTCTATGAAACTGTAAGGCCCAGATCTTTAGTATTTGACATATAGCTTTGCCTTATGGTCCTCTACCAAGATTGTTCAAATTATGACCCCGGACCAATAAATGACCTCCCCTCGGCTTATCAATTTTTCATAGGGAAACCTTTAAAAAAAATCTTCTCTGAAACCGTAAGGCCAAGATCATAAATATTTGACATGTAGCTTTGCCTTATGGTCCTCTACCAAGATTGTTCAAATTATGACACCTTGATCATAACTGTCTTTATTAAATGTTGTTTTGCCGTGCAATTTCCTCAGGTGAGCGAAATGTGACCCTCTGGGTCTCTTGTTTTTAATTAAAACTTTAAAAAATCTTCATGTTTGAAACAACAGTACCCTGAGCTTAGATATTTAGCACACAGTATCATCTACAGATCCTAAAGGTTGACCGGACGTTGTCGAGGGGTAAAGCTTCTGCTTACGACGTCAGGGGATGTGAGTTTGATCCCCCGCCGGACTAAGTTCTTCAGATGAGACTTTATAAACCGATGTCCGATGTATGAGTGCTTTACACTAGGCATCTTAAAAAAAGAGAGAACTCTTTCGATAATAAGAGTAGGGCATCGAGCCCGGGTTCTCTGTATCCGCTCACCTCTGTCTTGGGCGTTCAATTAGCCCATAGATGGCAATAACGGACGTTAACAAACAAAACAAATAAATCTTTCAAGATTGTTCAAATTATGTCCCTGAGGTCAACAATGGTCCCACCTCTGGGGTATCAAAATTACATAGAGTTAAACTCAGTACAAAAAGAAACGAGACTTACATTTAGTTGCATTTTATTTCACCTTTCAATAGTGTATTGTAGTAAAACACATTGTAAATTTAAAGTGCATTTCATTGTGAGTAACTCCAACAAAAATCATAACAATACAATGAATACGAACGACGTTTTGTTAATTTAACGAGCGTCACCCTTGTTCTCAAAATTCACAGTTTAGAATTTGGTATAACTGCCCCTTACGTTGATCAAAGCTCGGCATCACTGATTTTTCAAGTCCACGAGCTGTGTAACAAAATGCTGAGAAATTGCATTCCACCCATTTTTGGCAGCCATGTATAGTCCCTGGACCGTCTGCGGTGCTGGGACTCGAGAATAGATCCTCTCCTTCAACTCATCCCAGAGATACTCAATCGGGTGACCCGTAACTGCTTGGCTGAAAACGACATCAACGTGCTCGATTGGTCCTGCATGTCACCAAATATGGCCCCGAATTGTGAATTTTGAGAAAAAGGGTGCCGCTTGTTCAATTACAATTACGGCGTTCATATTCATTGTATTGTTATGATTTCTGTAGGATGTACTCACAATGAATTGTACTTTATATTTACAATGTGATTTGTTACAATATACTACATTAAGTGAAATAAAATGCGTCTTAATATAAGTCTTGTTTCTTTTTGTACTGAGTGTATATAGCATCAAACATCATCTTCTCTGAAACTAATATGGCCAGAGCTTTGATACTTGGCATGGTGAAACTTATAGAGGTATTTTACCAATGTTGTTCAAGCCAAGGTGTTTTGGTCTGTTGCATATCTAGGTTAACAATAGATTTTTTAAATGAAAACGTCTTCTTGTCCGACACCACAGTACCCTGAGCTTAAATATTTGTCACACATCATCATCTTCTCAGGAAATGGCACATAAAAAACAGTCATATTGTCATAATTTCTCAGCTTTTCAAGATGTTTTACATTTACATCAATGGTTCCAGGTGAGCGAGTAAGGGCCGCATACAGCTCATGTTTGTATCATGTTTTGATGATCTAAAAAGGAGAAAAAAATCCACCTTTTGTTTTGTTGATTTAGGATAGGAATTTCTCCCCCTCAGGGAAAAAATTCACGCAGGGACTCGGCAAGCCTCGTCTCTGCATGAATTTTCTTACCCTCGGGGAAAAACTTTATATCCTACATCAACATTCATGGTCGAGTCTTATAGTACTTTATACCAAAACAGCAAAGATTTCTGCTGGTTTTCTCAAAGTATAGCTTGGGTGTCTCTGCATTGTAATAAACACTGATCAATGTGTCACATTAATCTTAAATTTTACTGTTTTCAATATTTTGGTTTATATATTTCAGCTAAACTCAACGCGGAATAGATTTCTGGAATTTTTGAAGGAAAATGATTTAGAAGAAGACATAACGAGACTGTCTTTGATATTGGAGAAACATGAGCAACGGTTTGGTCACCAGGATGCAAAAATTGACAAGCTAAATAAGGCACAAGAGGAACGGTTTGATAATCAGGATGCAAAAATTGACAAGCTAAATAAGGCACAAGAGGAACGGTTTGGTCATCAGGATGTAAAAATGGACAAGCTAGATAAGGCACATGAGGAACGGTTGGATCATCAGGATGTAAAAATTGACAAGTTGGATACGCGAATGTCTGCACTGGAGGTAATTGTAAATGCATGAAGTTAAGCAGTCAATTTAACTGAATTAAAAACCTTAAGTCATACATTAGAATGCAAACCACATTTCCCTAATAATTTTACCTTATATTGCTTAATGGCATTAAACAACAAAATGTTAAAAATGGAGCGTAAATTGACTGTCCTTTGAATATTTATTTCAAGGGAGCTAACTTTCATTTGATAATTGACTATTTAAGCGTTATTTGCTCTCTAACTGAAATAGTTTTAACTAACCTGGTTTAAATTTGCTGAAAATGGTAATAGGTATAAAATCCTTGGCAAATTTGGTGATCAGCTGATTTGCATAGGATATGTTAGGGTTAGGCCCCTTGAATTACCAGAAATTGTCAGTTTTATCCCTATCCGCTTTCTAACTTTAACAGTTTTCATTTGACCTTGAACAAACTTCCTGAACATCTTCAAACAGTTCGATAACCAGCTAAATAACCTAAATGTGTAAGACATGCCGGGGTAATTCCGATTGAATTACCAGACATTGTCAGTCTTATCCTTACCCGCTCTCGATTTTATCAGTTATCTTTTGACCTTGTACAAACTAGCTGAATATGTTTATTTGTGTAAAATCTTAGCCAAGTTCGATAACAAGCAATATTGTGTAATGCATCTCATGATTGTTTCCCTTGAATTATTCCAAATTGTCGATTTGGGTTGTTATGCCCCTACCGTGTACTGGTCAGGGAATATAGTGGTACCCCTTTTCCGTCATTCCGTCTTTGTGTCCTTCTGTCATCATTTAGTTTCCGTTCAATATCTCTGTCATGGATGCAAATATTGAAGTCAAATTTATATATCATTGCAATACACAGGTCAAGTTCCAGTTAGGGTTTCGGCACAATACCTTTTGACAAAGTTTCCGACAATATGTGGTTTCTGCTCATTATCTCATTCATGCATTAACATGTTGACTTAAAATTTGGTATCGAGATCCAATATGGCAATTCACAGGTCAACTTCGAATTTGGGTATGATTTGATGTGTTGACAGTTATGCCCCTTGGGCTTAGAAATTTACTGACACATTGTGGTTTCCGCTAATTATCTCAGTCATGAAATGCATTGACATTTTGACTTGAAATTTGGTAAATAGATAAATGATGGCAATACAGAGGTCAAGTTTCAATTTGGGTTCGGTCCAATAATTTTTTACAGAGTTGTGCCCCTTGGTTTCCAACAATCGGTGGTTTCAGCTCATTATCTGGGTCATACATTGACATTTTGAAATGAAGTTTCAGATATAGGTACATAGTGAGAAAACACAGATCAAGTTTGAATTTGGTTTTGATTGAGTAAATATTGGCAGAGTTATGTCCTTTGCACTTAGAAAGTAATAATTATTGAGTTATGCTATGGTCTACATTTTCCTTAATTAGTGCCAGTGGGGGAATTCGTGTCGCAACGGCACTTCTCTAGTTCCTTTTATGTTCTCAAGTAGTATTCATCCAACCTCGTACAAACTTTACTGATACTTTCTATATGTGTGAATTATTGGCCAACTTTGATTGCCAGAAATATTTATTGGGCATGCCATGATTATGCACCTTGAATTATTCAAGAACATCCCATTTTAGCCCTGTTGGCTCTGTAAATCAAACAATTTGCATCCAATATTAGGCAAACTTTCTCACAATGTATGCATTCATTTCATCATAATGACAATAATTGTAATTAGATCACATCTCATCACCACATGTCTTCTATACCCCTTGAATGGTTTTCATTCAACTTTTTGCCTCAGTGGTACTATATGCAGATATTTCTCTCGATGCAACAGGTGGGTTTAAACAGCTGTCTATATCGTAGCTGAAAGATAAACTAACAACCTCTGAAAACGTTGTCCTTTTTCTGAGTATAATACATACTTACATATCAGTACGTAAAGCCTGGGTAAAGTTATCTATATAGACATTTAAAGAAAGGCACCTAAGCAGACCCGGGGCACGGTCAGGTCAATAAAGCGACGTCGAAATGACTAAATGCGCGTTATGCTTCACTTTTGATCTGCTTAAAGTGGTCACATACCTTCAATACTAGAAACAGGCTATGGAGTAAAAAGGTTAATAACTCGTAAGCCACGATCTCACTGTCCCGGTTTGTGTCCCCGGTGAGTCCCGGTTTTTGCAAACCAGCAGTCGCCGGGAGTACAACTCTGGCGGCGCCGGGGACGACCGGCTCGATCCGGGGTAGATCGGCTGCCACCAGCTAACATCCCCGGATGCTTTAAAATGTTTAATACAACCGGGGGTCACCGGGACAGTAACCAGAACCGGCTTCATCAGGGGAATGCCGGAGCAACGCCGGGGTATGCCGTGGCAACGCCGGATCTTTACCGGCACATCCGGGGCAGCTCCGGGTATGTACCGTGAACAACCGGGGTGTATGCAAGGATAGATTTGATTTTTTTTTTTAAAAATGCAGATTTCTACATTTTGTTTTTAGCTCACCTGAGCTAGCTCAGGGTGAGCTTTTGCAATCCTTGAATGTCCGTCGTTCGTTGTGCGTCGTCAACAATTTTAGTGTTTACACTAGTGAGGCCACAATATTTAATCAATCTTTCTTAAACTTGCTCAGATTGTTTATTACTATAAGAGTTCGGATGAGTTTGATTCTGGTTGAAATCAGACTCATAGATCAATAGTTATCAACCTTAGAATTGCTGAAAATGCCAAATTTAACAATTTTTACACTCTAGAGGCCACACTATCCAATCTTTCTCAAACTTGCCCAGATTGAATATTACTGATAGAGTTCGAATGTGTTTGATTATGGTTGAAATCGGACTTAAAGATCAAGAGTTAGCTACCTTTGAATTGCTGAAAATTCCATATTTAACAAAATGTTTACACTCTAGAGGCCACAATTTTTATCCAATCTATCTCAAACTTGCTCAGATTGTATATTACCATAAGAGTTTGGATGAGTTGAATTATGGTTGAAATCGGACCATAACTTGAGAGTTATCTACCTTTGAATTGCTGAAAATGCCATATTTAACGGTGTTAACACTCTAGAGGCCAAAATATGTATCCAATATTTTTCAAACTTACCCAGATTGTATATTACCATAAGAGTTCGGATGAGTTTGATTAGGGTTGAAATCAGACCAATAGGTCGAGAGTTATCTACCTTTGAATTGCTGAAAATGCCATATTTTAGGGTTCTCAAACTATAGAGGCTATAATTTTTATCCAAATTATCTCAAACTTGCTCAGATTGTATATGGCCATAAAAGTTCATATGAAGTCGATTATGGTTGAAATCGGACTAATATGTCAAAAGTTGTCTGCCCTTGAATTGCTGAAAATGCCATATCTAACAGCGTTTACTCTCTTGTAACTACAGTTTTCAATGTATTTTGATTATACTTGCACACAAAGTATGAAGCTATAAGTTCTTGAAGGAGTGCAATTATTGTTGAAATCTAATCATTGTGGCAATAGTAACGGTATCTGCCCTTGATATATTTTGAAATACTAGAAAAGGCTTCAATTCAGTATTGTTTAGGCTCTAGTTATCTGCCCTTGATGTACTCTACTATACTAGAATTATAAGATTGTATTCCGAAATTGTTTACATGCTATAATACTATACTAAGACGAAAAAGAAACGCAGGGTAACCTTGCAAGGTAGTTTTAAATGTTATCATTTAATCGAATATTCAGAAAGATTATTTTATTAGCTCACCTGAGCTATTGCAATCCTTGAATGTCCGTCATCCGGCGTCAACAATTTTAGTGTTTACACTCTAGAGTCCACAATATTTATCCAATCTTTCTCAAACTTGCTCAGATGGTATATTGCTATAAGAGTTCGGATGAGTTCGATTTTGGTTGAAATCGGACAAATAGGTCATGAGTTATCTACCTTTGAACTGCTGAAAATGCCATATTTAACAGTGTTTACACTCTAGAGGCCACAGTATTTATCTAATCTTTCTAAAACTTGCCCAGATTGTATATGACTATAAGAGTTCGAATGAGTTCGATTATGGTTGAAATCGGACCAATAGGTCAGGAGTTAACTACCTTTGAATTGCTGAAAATACCATATTTAACAGTGTTTACACTCTAGAGGCCACAATTTTTATCCAATCTATCTCAAACCTGCTCAGATTGTCAATGACTATAAGAGTTCAGATGAGTTTGATTATGGTGGAAATCAGACTTATAGGTCGAGAGTTATCTACCTTTGAATTGCTGAAAATGCCATATTTAACGATGTTTACACTCTAGAGGTCACAAATTTTATCCAATCTTTCTCAAACTTACTCAGATTGAATATTACTATAAGACTTCGAATGAGTTCAATTATGGTTGTAATCAGATCAATAGGTCAAAAGTTATCTACCTTTGAATTGCTGAAAATGATATATTTAACAGTGTTTACGCACTAGAGGCCACAATATTTATCCAAGCTCTCTCAAACTTGCCCAGATTGTATATGACAATAAGAGTTGGGAAAAAGGTGATTATGGTCGGAATCAGACACATAGATCAAGAGATATCTACCTTTGAATGGCTGAAAATGCCATATTTTACAGCGTTTACACTCTTGCCACTACAGTTTTCAATGGATTTTGATTATACTTGTACACAAAGGATGTAGCTATACGTTCTGGAAGGAGTGCAATTATTGTTGAAATGTTATCATTGTGGCAATAGTTACCTGCCCTTGATATACTTTGAAATGCTAGAAAAAGGCTTCATTTCAGTATTGTTTAGGCTCTAGTTATCTGCCTTTGGTGTACTCTACTATACTACAGTAGATCGACAAACTTGAATGGATTTAGAATAAAACGGGTGAAATTCAAAGATAAAGCTATCAAGCTTCATTACAAATGGTGAGCGATATCAGGGCCTTCAGGCCCTCTTGTGTTGACAACTTATCATTATTGAACATATTGACAAAGAACCTGTCTCCACTACATCAGTGGAAAGTTATTGGGCGAATGTGCCGCTAACCACCGCTACAGCGTGCGCGACCAACGTAAAGACGTCGGGCTCGCAGACCGTTGACGCGTAACCAGTTCCGTAAAGTGTCGGCATGGATATGTTGACTATGATTGCTTAACGTGTTTTCAGTGGTTTTACTGGCAGTACGGTGACGATTGCGCAGGTGGGATGGGTAGATAGTCCTGTCCTGTCGTGACGTACGGACGTCTCGCTCGCGGTCGGTCTGCAAGGCTTTCCGTCTCTCGCATGCGTCTAACAAGACGTTCTATAGTCGAGAAATGCACATTGAACTGAGTAACAGCCTGTGGTTAGCCTCGACGTACCAATAGTGGTGCAATAGCGTGCCCATCCGAACTTTGATTAAGCGTACCATATTTCGAAGATGTTGAAAGGAGTTTTTAAATCCGTAAATCAATGTGTCAACTTAAAACGTACACCATTGACTGATTTTGACAATTAAATATCTCGTCATCGAAATTTTACACGGGTATTTTTCATTTTTACACCTTCCAGAATCCCCGCGTACGGCGAACTTTAACGGGATTGCATAATTTTATCCACCGGAAATTGTGGACATTAGCCAAGACATTCAATCTACCGATTTTCATAAATTTAGGCCAAGTCATAAAAAAAAATTTGAATATTTTATGTACCCTGCGTTTCTTTTTCGTCTTAGTATACAAATTTAAATGGATTTAGATTTAAACGGGTGAAACAGAAAGGTAAAGCTATCAGGCTTCAGTACAACAGGTGAGCGATATCAGTAGCGCGTTCAAGTACCGTATCGATGCAATCGATTGCATCGGAAAACGGTAACAATTCACCTTTAACAACCGTTAGGGTGTTACCGATTGCGAACGACACGAACGGCCTCAGAGGTAGTTCACCATCCCCAACAAGGAAAACAAAATGGCTACCAAATGAATTTAATACAACCGGCGAACAGTCCCGACTTAATTTCTCATCAATAAACCAACATTTTCCGATATTTAATGTATCAAATAAAGCAGCTTACATCTGAGCAGCTAAATCTTATTTTTATATGCAGTAAAATTGATGCATAGCAGTTGATTAGTGCACTTTTGCTTGTGTTATTAAGATTCGCACATAAATCGTTCGTACCCTTGAAAAGGTAATAAACTTTGGGGCGCAATGAGTTATTATTGAAGAGTATCGGTGAACGTTAGATGTCGTACTATATGGGTTGTTTGCATCGGTTAACGTTACTGTTCACTGGTACGGTACTTGAACGCCCTACTGGGCCTTCAGGCCCTCTTGTTTGCGTCTGTGTTTAAATAGGAAATAATATCATCCTCTCTATTATATAGGGTAAATCTAATACGCTCAGAGGATCTTCTAACCGATCAGTCAGATTTAAAGGTGCTACTCTAAAATCTAGTTAATACGGATGCCAAAAATTACATTTTCCATGAGATGAAGATGTTTTACAATAGGAAGCAAAGATTGAACACAATTGATCACGAAGTATTGAAAATATGAATGAAAATGTAACCTAACCCTAAAATGACAAGTCACAATGTCATGAATGTCATTTGTCTGTTGGGTTACCAGCTTTCAACGCGACATTGGCGCCATATGTAGCAATTAAATAATTACATAATAAAGTCATTGAACATATAATGGAATATTGTTCAACTGGCACTGAAATAAAAATACTTAGGCAACTCCTGGTCTGTATTATTAGCTCACCTGAGCACAAAGTGCTCAAGGTGAGCTTTTGTGGTCGGTCTTTGTCCGTCGTCCTGCGTTGTGCGTCGTGTGTCAACAATTTCTTCAAACATCTTCTTCTCCAAAACCACTTGCTTGATTGCAACCAAACTTCACAGGAATGTTCCTTGGGTCAAGGTCTTTCAAAGTTGTTCAAAGAATTTGAAACCATGCAGAACTCTGGTTGCTATGGCAACCAAAGTGAAAAAATAAGGAAATCTTAAAAAATCTTCTTGTCACAAACCACAAGAGCCAGAGCTTAGATATTTTGCACATAGCATTACCTATAGGTCCTCTATCAAAGTTGTTCAAATTTTGCCCCTGGGGTCAAAATTGACCCTGCCCCGGGGATCACAGTTTTACATAGAGTTATATAGTGAAATGTTCAAACATCTTTTTCTCTGGAACCAATATGACCAGAGATTTGATATTTGGCATGATGTAACTTTTAGAGGTCCTTCACATATATGGATGAATTGGTTCTGGTCTGTTGCATATCTGAGTCACCGCAGCTAAAAATAGATTTTTTCAATGAAAACTTCAAAAATCTTCTTGTCTGAAACCATAGTACACTGAGTTAAGATATTTTGCACATATCATCGTTTACAGGTCCTCTTTCTTAGTTGTTCAAATTTTGCCCCTGGGGTCAAAATTGGCCCCGCCCTGGGGGTCAACTTTTACAAATCTTCTTTTCTGAAATCACGTGACCCATCCTAGTGTCACCATTGTCAGGTGAGCGATCAAGGGCCATTCTGGCCCTCTTGTTTCAATATGTAAAATACCAAAAATGCCTCTAGCTGTCAGCAGTGGCTTAGTAACATTTACAGAATACTTAAAGAACGCCACCCTTAACGGCTTCAGCGACGTACAATGTTAATGTATTAATAAAAAAGGTGAATTTTGAGCCGCCGAGTTAAAATTTTGCATTTTAACGATTGGCGTTGATGCCGTTACGTTACGTTATTTTGACATATTCGACTGTCCAGATTAGCGCGAGAAGTCAACGTAGACGCGTGGAAACATACGAGCGAGTTCGTGATGACCAAAATGATAGATTCCTATACGAGAGTTTTTTTTATCTGTAGGCGCTAATGACGTTAGTCTCTACACTTCCGGTTAGACAAAATTTCCTCAAAACAAGCAGATATTGGCAAACAACAGGTTGGAATGCGTTGCAGTTAGTGAAATAAGATATTGATGTTTAAAATTTAGCTTATGTAAACAATTTTAGGACACACAGGACGTAAAAACGTAATGACGTTGTTCACGTTGGATCTGAGTACAACATTTCGAGTGTTCTTGTGATGAATACAATCCGCATTCTCGACATGTTAGATGTTTTTCTGTTAGGACGATTGATGACCAATAAATAAACAAAGGCAGTGTTTACCAATGTTCCCATACACGCTTCGCACGTGCAAAATACCTAAATCGTCGAACTTGGACGTGTGACGTAACGTAGAGAGAGACTCAAAATTCAATAATTCGATTCAATGCACATTCAACCTAGTATTTGAAATAAAACTGATTACGTCAGTGTGCCAGTTCCCGTTTCGAAAAATATGAGTTTAAAAAGTGATAGGGTTAGAAGATCCTCTGAGTGTATATAAAAACGGAAGTTTTTCTGTATAAATAAATGGCTTCAGGCTAAAGTCTTTATGTCCACTACAAACAGTATGTAACCAGATCAGACGCCGGGCAAACTGTTTGAAACTCATATTAAAATGAAGTTTGAACAGTCTACAACATAATTATGTTCTATTTTATTGCATTTCGTTTTTATTTCATCTCATATACCTCGAGAGACAAAAGAGTATTTATACTAATTCACGTCCGCCCCGGTTTATGTCCTTTACGGCGAACACCGGGTAACGCCAGCACGTCACCGGTGCACAACCGGGGTTGATCGGGACAACATCGGTGTTCACCGGGATACCACCGGCGACGGCTGGGGTTATACCATCTTATACCGGGGCTAACCGGGAACAGACCGGCCCTGCACCGGAACTACGCCGGGCCAACCGGGAACTCACCGGGAGGGTACGGGGAGATCCGGCTTCATAACCGGGGGAGACACCGGGAATGTGAGATCTCAATCTATTTTTTCATGAAAAACGCCCCGGCTCATCCCCCTGGTTCACCGGCTATCTCCGCTGGGACGTACTTGGGCCAGCACCAGGACAATGGGATCGGGGCTTAAGATGTAAGAAGTTTGATCATAGCGGATCATTGTGTCACAAGTTATTTGCCTTTGGTATGCTGAGATATGCTTAAAAGTCCATGTTTCATTATTGCTTGGACTAAAATGTCTACAAACTTAAATGTGTTTTGAGCAAACATGGTTCAGCTGTTAAGTTCTGGGATGAGACAGAATATTGAACCAAAGGGTCAAGAGTTTATTGAACCAAAGGGTCAAGAGTTAGTTGCCTTTGGTGCATTGAAAATGCCGTAATTAACAACTGTTACTCTCTAGCAGCTTTAATTTTTTAACGAAATTTTAGTTTTGCACACAATGTACACAAGTATAAGTTGGATGGAACAGTACCATTTTGCTAAGAGTTATCTGCCTCTGACATACTCAGATATGCTGAAATAAGTAATGCTGGTATTCAAATAACTTATTGCCCACGCACAACTCGGGGAGCATAATTTTATTGTGCTTTGTCTGTCCGCCTTACTTTGGAACTAAATATGATGCAGACTTTATATGTGGTATGTGTACTCGGCGCAAGAAGATCTTGGGTTCAGAACAAATTAGGTCATTGTAGACATAGGTCAAGATCATTTAGAGGTCATTTACAAGTACAATATGGTTGATTTAGCATTGGCCATAACTTGTGAACTTCATGTGGTAGAAACTTCATATTGGGCATGTGTACTCGACTTAAAAAGCTCTTGAGCTCATCACAATTTTGGTAAGTTCTGAGACTGACAAAGGTCAAGCCCATACAGAGGTCAAATAGGTTCAATTTAACATAGGCCATAACTCTAAAAACAAGTCATAGAGGAAAAAGAAGTTCTTAAGCTAAGTACAAGTTGGGTTATATCTAACAAAGGCCAAGGTCATTAAGAGGTCAAATAGAGTAAATTTAACATTGACAATAATTTTGAAATACATGTTATAGGAACTTTATAGTCGTGCGTGTTCTCGGCTTAAGAAACTCGTCAGCTCAGTACAATTTGGATCATGTCCGACAAAGGGCAAGGTCATTTAGAGGACAAATTGGCTGAATTAACATTGGTCATTATCAAACTCTGAGACAAAATGTGATAGAGACTTCAAACTTGGCTAGTGCCCTCAACCCAAAAAGCTCTTGAGCTCAGTACAATGGGTCATGTCCGACAAAGGTCAAGGTCATTAAGAGACATACAGAAGACAAATAGTCAAGACAGTGGAAGCAATAAGAATATATCGCTGTTCCTTCTTAATCTATTAGGATAACGAAACAGACCAGTGTTGGCACTCCCATGCGGTGCTCTTGTTAGCTCACCTGAGCCGAAGGCTAGGGAAGAGCTATTGTGTCCCATTCTGTATGTCGTCCGTCCACATTTTCAAACATCTTCTATGAAACCGCTGACCCAATTTCAACCAAATTTTATCAGAAGCATCAGTGACAAGAGAAAAGAAATGTTGTTCTGAGTTTCTGACTAGATTTATTCCCCTTGCTCTGAGGTCAGTTTTTCTAACATGACCATATAGACAACTTTATATGCATTAAAAAGCTTTAAAAATCTTCTCAGAAACTGAAAGGTCCAGACCTTTGATATTGGGTATGCACCATGACCTGATGGTCTTCTACCAAGATTGTTCAAATTATGACCCCCAGGTCAAAAATGGTACCGCCCATGGGCTTATCAGTTTTTCATAAGATAACCTTTAAAAATATTCTTCTCTGAAACCGCAAGGCCCAGATCATTAATATTTGACATGTAGCTTTGCCTAATTAGTCTTTACCAGGATTGTTCAAATTATGAACCCCGGGTTAAAAAATAGCTACGCCCTTGAGCTTATAAGTTTTACATAGAATCATATAGAAAAACCTTTAAAATCTCCTCCTGAAACCGTAAGGCCTAGGTCCTTAATATTTGACATGTATGTATCTTTGTCTTGTGGTCCTCTCCCAAGATTGTTCAAATTATGACCCGGGCCAAAAATTGCCCCGCCCTTTGGCATATCAGGTTTATATAAACTTATATAAGAAAACCTTCAAAACTCTTTTTCTATGAAACTGTAAGGCCAAGACCCTTTAATATTTGATTAAAAGGTTTGCATTATGATCCTCTACAGATAAACCGTTAAAAACCTCCTTCTCTGAACCTGTAAAGCCCAGATCATTAATATTTTTCAGGTAGCTTTGCCTTATTATTTCCCCACCAAGATAGTTCAAATTATGACTCCTGGATCAAATTGGCCTACCCTGGGGTGTTGCAGGTTTATATAAATTTATATACTCAACAAAATTTCTAATCGGTCACCTTATATTTCATTCAGAAAAAGCAATATGAAGTTATAATTAACCGTGTTATTGTGTTACAATGCCAATGTAATCAATTTGGAAACAGATTATCACAATTTGTCGACTATCACCTTTCCGTCTAAGCTAAACAACAACTTCTGTGGAGGGACCCCATATTTTGAAAGTCACAAGAGTTATTAGGCCAAATGTTAGTAATGAGTATTGCCCTTGTCAGCTGCAATAACAGTCTCATATTGACTTCTCATAGACGAGAAGAATTCAGCAAAAGTATTGATGACCTAACTTTCTCAATCATCGACGACGTCACGCTCCAGTGCGTCAATGTTTGGAAGCTGAGGTAATTGACAAGCACGTTTCTTGAGAATGTGGCAAACGTGTCCTGTAGGGTTACAACAGAAAATAGTATATATTTTCCAATCCTCATGTGTAGATACATTTGATGTGCTTGAGTAAAAGTCAATACAAAGAGGTTATTTTAGCACAAGACTGATGTCATATTTTCAATTTCAGTCCAGAAGAGACAACCCTGTGGCTTGTAGTGTTAGCTGGGAGGACCAATGTAAAGGTGACGATAAACAAGCTGACTAAGCAACAATGACATATTAGACGGGGCTCCAGATAAGAGGGAGTAAACTCAAGTTTTCCAACATAGTCTTCTTCATGTCTGCACTAAATTCTATGGTGTGACTAGTACTGACTACTCATTAGAACTGTCTCTTCGAGACAATTCTAATGACTAGTGGCACAATAGGGTTTGAGCAAGCATAACTATTTTAGTTGTTGAAATACTCCCCTTATCTGGAGCCCTGGTTGGGAAACATACACATATATACTAATGCTTCTTGTCTCACTGCGGTGATGAAATGAAAGCGAGACAGAGATATTTCTTTTCTATTGGCCTAGGCTTAGAACTCTAGCATTTAGTTTTGTGTCAATACTACTTTTCTGTAACTGCTTGTTGGAATTTTATGACACTTGCTTGTCGTATCATTACTAAGTGAAGGTGTGTACATTGCATATTGGTTCAGGTATTATAATCAATACCTTAGTTTCACATTCGGTGCTTTTTCGCAGCAAGACCTAATTCTAGGACCGTCTCGTATTTTCTGATGACACATATACAGATTGTTGATACACCAATTATTGATACTAACACAAAAAAGGCAATTATAATATAATTTATAGTATAATGATGTGACACCATGGATATTGTATATTGATAATAGAACATAAATAATAAAGAAAATTATGAAACAATGGCTTTTTCTCTCGCCAGAAAGGATGTCATGAAGACGGGACTTATGACATTTTAGCTCAACTGTACAAAGTACAAGACAAACTTATGCTATAGTATAGTATACCCCCCCGGCTTAGTCGTTGTCGTCGTAAGCCGCGTAACCAATTTTAAGAAACTGCTTATAACTTCTATCTCCCTAGAGGTATTGCTTTCATATTTGGTATGCATACATATGGTCAAGACCTTACCATGCATGCAGCAAATTTTACCCTCTGACGTTGAGCTTAGGACTCGTGTCTAGGTTTCAAAATCTACATTTAGGTTTTATAAAATGCTTACAACTCTTAAGTTCCTTGAGGTATTGCCTTCATATTTGATATGCATTTATATATGGATAAGACCATTTGATTCAGGCAAAACGTGTGACCTTGATCTTAGGGCCGGGTTTGAGTTTCGAAAGCTGCATTTAAGGTTCGAAAAATGCTTATAACTCTTATGTCCCTTGAGGTATTGCTTTCATATACAGTATAACTTTCCAGGCATGCAACAAGTTTTTACCCCTGTGACCTTGACCTCAGGGCCTGTTTTGATTGAGTTTGATTTGACGGCACCGCGACACATGAAATGGTCATATGGCGCCAAGCAGGGCCTGTATTTAGGTTTCAAAATCTGCATTTAGGTTTCATAAAAGGCTTACAAACACTACGTCCCTGAAGGTATTGCTTTTATAAGCTCACCTGGCACGAAGTGCCAAAGTGAGCTTTTAGGATCGCTGGATGTCCATCGTTCGTCCGTTCACAATTGGTTCGTTAACACTCTAGCAGCTACAAATTTCCTCCAATCTTCATGAAACTTGATCACAATGTTTGTCTAGTAGAAATCTAGGCAAAGTTTGAATGTGGGTCATGTTGGGTCAAAAACTAGGTCAAATCATGGAAAAACCTTGTTAACACTCCAGAGGCTACAAATCTCAATGGAGCTTAATGAAACTTAGTCAGAATGTTTGTCTCATTCATATCTAGGTCAAGTTCGAATGTGGGTCATGTCCGGTTAGAAACTAGGTCACTGGGTCAAATCATAGAAAAACCTTGTTAACACTCTAGAGGCTACAAATCTTATTGGATCTTAATGAAACTTGGTCAAAATAATTGCCTTAATGATATCTAGGTCAAGTATGAATATGGGTCAAGTCCGGTCAAACACTAGGTCACTAGGTCAAATCATCCAAAAACCTTGTTAACACTCTGGAGGCTACAAATCTCATTGGATCTTAATTAAATTTAGTCAAAATGTTTGCCTCATTTATATCTAGGTCATGTTAGAATGTGGGTTATGTCCGGTCAAAAACTAGGTCACTGTCAAATCTTCGAAAAACCTTGTTAACACTCTAGAGGCTACAAATCTTATTGGATCTTAATGAAACTTGGTAAAAATGTTTGCCTCATTGATATCTTGGTCAAGTGCGAATGTGGGTCATATCCGGTCAAATCATAGAAAACAGTGTTTACTGTCATGATCGGCTACAAATCTCATTAGATCTGAATGGAATATTGTCAGAATATTTGCCTGCATCAAATCTAGGTCAAAATCAAATGTGGATTGTGTCTGGTCAAATACTAGGTCACTAGGTCAAATCATAGAAAAATCTTGTTAGCACTCTAAATGTTTATTGTGGGTCATATCCAGTCATAATCTAGGTCACTACAGGTGAAGTTTACATGGTGTACCAGGTGAGCGATTTAGGGCCATAGTGGCCCTTGTATTTAGTATGCATGTGCATATCGACAAGACCTTTCCATGCACTTAAAAAGTTTGACCTTGGTGACCTTGACCTTGAACTGTGTAGGTTTCGAAAAATGCTTATTACTCCTATGTCCCTTGAGGTATTGCTTTCTTATTCGGTAAGCATGTGTATATGGACAAGACCTTTCCATGCACCGATTTTTTTTTCTATCTCTGTGACCTTGAACTTAGGGCCTGTGTTTAGGTTTCGAAATAATAAATATACCAAGTTAAAGTCTACTTTCAGTCCGAATTACCACTCAGCCGACTGTACATATACTCCCCATCTACTCCCCGTCTGAAATCTACATTTAGGTTTCGAAAAAGGCTTATAGCTGCTACGCCCATTAAGGTATTGCTTTCATATCTGGTATCATTGTGTATATGAACAAGACCTTTCCAGTTTCCAAGCACACAAAAATTTGACCTGTGACCTTGACCTCAGACACTGCTTCAAAGTTTTGAATTGTGTCGTTGGGGACCTTTGTTGTCTCTCTGACAACTCTTGTTCGAATGGAGTTGACATAAACAATTCAGGAGCTATTGGTCATTAAACTTCAAATTTGATAATGTGCCTCAATGAAAGCATCATGGGACATGACACTGTGCCATACCGTTAGTTCAGTTATTGACTGAGTACTGCACCCAGTGTGTTACAAATTCACATGCTGATGCGCCAACAGTTTTGAGATGATGGCCTTTTACCTTGAAGGGGGGATATTGTTTTTGCTCTGTTTCTTTCTTTGTTTGTCCGTAACTTTAACGTTGGCAATAACTTTTGAACCATAACCAATACACCCTTACTACATGGCAAATGGGTTGCCCATATGAAGAGGAATATGAATATGAAGATTTTGGACATGTCAGATCAAAGGTCAAGGTCACAGTTGTCAAAGGGTCGACTATTTGAAATGACATTAACCCTCGATTCTAAAGTGATAGGGAATTCATATTTGATGTACAAATTGCTCTAATTAAGCAAAATTCGAAAATGTATATGTCATGGTACCGAACCTGACACAGGGTCATTTTTTAACGTTGAAAAATGACCGGGAGGTCAATTCTCAACGTTGAAAAAATACCCTACCTATGAAATTATGACTCCTGAATTATCTGTTGGAAAATGACCGGGAGGTCATTTCTCAACGTTGAAAAATGACCCGTGTAATGTTTCAACGTTGAAAGTTGACTTAACCAGTGCAGAATTGTCTCATAGACTTACTTGTGATTAACTGACTACTGGCATGAGGGGGTCATTGTTCAACGTTGAAAAATGACCCGTGTAAAGATTAAGGTTGAAAATTGACTTAACCTGTACAGATTTCTCCTAAACTTAATTATTATTGCCTGACTATTGGTATATGGGGGTCATTGTTCAACGTTAAAGAATGACCCGGGGTCAATTCTCAACGTTGAAAAAAGACCCTAACAATGAATTTATGACTCCTTAATTATAGTGTTGTAAAATGACCGGGGTCATTTCTCAACGTAAAAAAAAAGACCCATGTAAGGATTAAACGTTTAACAATGGCCCCCTCATACCAGTAGTCAGTTTATAACAATTAAGTCTAGGAGACATATTTGTACAGGTTAAGTCATCTTTCAACGATGAAACTTAACAGGGATCATTTTTCAACGTTGAGAAAGGACCCCCGTTCATTTAACAACAAGATAATTCAAGAGTCATGATTTCATGGGTAAGGTCTTTTTTCGACGTTGAGAATGGACCCCGGGTCATTTTCAACGTTGAGAAATGACCCCCGGTCTATTACCAACGTTGAAAAATACCCTCCTAACATCAGTTAATAACCAATAATTTGTACCAGCCATTTATTGTTTACGGGTATGGTCATATTTTAATATTGAGAATTGACCCCCGGTCATTTTACAATGTTAAAAAATGACCCCCTCTCTTCCGTTTGATATTCAATGGCGTATGATCACTGTCGTCATTAATTCACGGATTGGGTCATTTCTCAACGTTAAGAATTGACCCTGGTCTATTTTCAACGTTGAGAAATGACCCCAGCCATTTTACAACTAGATGTTTCAGCAGTCATTTCACGGGTAGGGTCTTTTTTCAATGTTGAGAAATGAACCCATTCCCGTTGAAAAATGACCCGGGAAGTATTTTTTCAACGTTAAAAAAAGACCGGGAGGTCATTTCTCAACGTTGAAAAATGACCGGGAGGTCATTTTTCAATTGGGTCAAAATTTAATGTTACACCGGTAAGCTTTGTTGTCTCTCTGACAACTCTTTGTTGACAAAAGTGTTTGCCGTTTGAGGCTACTTGATCTATGGTGTTGTTTGCTAATTCATAGAGTTTATTTTACAGATTTGCAGACAAATCTCATCAGCCACTATAAAAGCACCTGCCTTGAGGTTCCGAATCCAGCCGAAAACAATGACATAGGACTAGAGTATATTTATGTTAATCCAGAAATCAGAATCTTACGACAAAGCAAAGGGCGAGACGGGTTGAAAAATGTGAAAGACGAGGCTATTAGTATGTCTTGTAGAAAGATATTTTACAATGATGAGTACCTAAGTAGACAGATATACATCACAGGCGATGCTGGTAGTGGAAAGAGCTTGCTATGCAAGAATATAGTTAGACTTTGGTGTGAGGCTCATGGTGAATTCTTGTCGAATGGAGCACTGGACAGTGACAGTGATTCTGATGAAGACGCCCAGTTTAGGTATTCATTCTACAGAGGGGAACAGAGGAGGCAGGCCAGAACCCAGAGACAGCAGCAGGAGAGAAAAGCCAGGAGAGAAGATGACAGACGAATACTATCACAGTTCATGTTCTTGTTTTATATTACATTGAGAGATTCTCTCTCAGAGTATAATGTTAATGAAATGATTCAGTCACAAATATTACAGTATTATAATACAGGAAAAGATCTATGTTCCTCTGCATTACTGAAAAATGCAAATAAATGTTGTCTTGTCATTGTTGATGGTCTGGACGAATGGGTGTGTCCGACAGGTGCCCTTGTCCCACATTTCTTAAACCCAGGACTCCCAGGCAGGGATGTAGCAAACCAGAACAATGTTTTCTTGACCACAACCAGGCCTTGGAAATTGGATATACTCCAATTAAAAAGTTCTGAAGTGGACAAACATATTGAGTTATGTGCATTTAATAAGAAGTCAGCTTCACGATTCTGCTCTAAAGTCATTAAATTATTAAATGAGAGTCAGTCATGTAAAAAAGAAAAACAGAAGTTCTTTGAGATACTTGCCCAGAAAGGTCTTGATCATTTCAAAACGATACCAGTCATTCTTGTACAGCTTGTGTGCATCTGGTTTGACAACCAGGAGCTAGGCAAGTCTCAAGTACAGCTGTACTGTGCCATGCTAGATTTGTTATTGAAAAAGTCCCAGAAAAACCTGTCTGTACAAACTACCAATACACCAACAAGTGTAGCATCAGATACGCCCCTACCCAAATGTATTATAGAACACCCATATTGTCAAGACCACCAGCAATTGATATATTGCTTATCAAGAGTAGCATATGAAGCATTATTTGACCAAACAAAAGAAAACAGCTTAGTATTTAAAAGTTCACAGCTAGAGATCTATGGTATAGGACAAGAGTCAATAGACCTGTGTTTAAAGTCAGGCATTTTGTCACAGAACAAAGTGCTAGAAAAATGTGCTGTAAGTGAGAAGAAAATATCTTTTCTACACAAAAAGTTTCAAGAATTTCTTGCAGCTATTTTCCTAGCCAGCTGTGACAATGTACATGATATTGTTAAACACATAACAGATTTCTGTAGCACATTAGATACATGTTTAGAAATGTCTCAGGTTTGGCTGTTTGTGTCTGGGATAAGACCTGACATAACAAGACAGTTGTTGGACCATTTGACTCGTGTTGTTACTACTGACGAAAAGGTTAAACACTACAGACAAACTTTACATGGTGAAGGTTTGATACGAGCCATACAGACATGTGTAACTGACTGTGTCATAGAAGGTGGTAATAATGGCCACATTTATGACAACATCATGTTAGAAGACTTTTATATTGATAGAAACACTGCCTGTCATGTAGAACGTTTGTTATCATGTACTCCAAGGTCAAAGGTCAAGTCTGTGTACATAAACACTCTCAGTGGAGACATTAGTGCTAGTCAGTTAACAAGTATAACTAGTCAGTTAGAGCAATGTCACTCAGTACAAAAACTGCACCTGGATGACCCCTGGCCCTCCCATATAGACAGTGACACAGTGGCACAAATAGTCAACAACAACCTTGACACTCTTACATGTCTGCACTTGGACAGTGAGATCACAGCTACAGCTGAGTTAGTTAGTGACATATGTAGTATCAGTAGCAAGTGTTTAATGGCACTGAGGCTGTGGACTGTTAGACTGACACATGAACATATAGAACAAATACTGACCAGGTTACCACAGTCACCCACCATTAGACAGTTAGTACTGGTGTTATACTGTACATACCATGGCCGCCAGTGTAAGACTGGTAGGATAGATTTGTCTACTATGACACACATACAGAGACTTGAGCTGTGGGACATGTCTGTAGATAATCTCCAGTCTGTGTCACACTGTGTGGAGCATGTTACACTGTGGCATGTTATATTACCAGTGACAACACTGTGTGAGTTTGCACGCAGACTTTCCCAGACAAGACGTGACGTGACGGTAGAACTAGTCGGTGTAACAGTTACAGAGGTCAGAGAGCGACGTGTAGACGTGGAGACTTTATACCAGCGGGTTGTAAACTGGGTAACAGAGCGACGTGTAGACATGAAGACTTTCCTCCGTACTTGTCACGGTCTGAAGGTGACACGCTGCCGGTATAGTTACAATAGATGGCATATAGACTTCACCACAAGCAGCCAGTAAAGCCTGTAAAACTTGTTATATTCACTCTAACAACAAACTCAAACTACTCAATCTCTTAGTTGGAACATTTCCTTTCTAATTATACAAGTTTTAACACAAAATTCTAGAAAAAAGTGTTTTTCATCATTTAGCAGTTTGTGTTCTAAAAATAGTAACACTGGTGAAGACTACTTTCCTGTCATAAAACTTGTTAAATTCATTCAAACACCAAGTGTTACCATTTATTTTCTTAGTTAGGACATTTCCAAGCTAATGACACAACTTTTAATACTAAATTCGGTGAAAAAGTGTTTTTCATCATTTAGCACTTTGTGTTCTAATGGGGTCAACTTGGTAAAACTATTTTTCGGTCATTAAAGTTGTAAATTTCATTTAAACACCCAAATGTGACCATTTATTTTCTTAGTTTGAACATTTCCAAGCTAATGATGCAAGTTTTAATACTAAATTCAGGAAAAAAGTGTTTTTGATCACTTCGTCTTCTAAAAATTGTAACAGTTGGACTCTCTGTTAAAACAATTTTTGTCGTAACACTTGTTAAATCAACTCAAACACGCAAGTGTTACCATTTATTTTCTTAGTTAGGACATTTCTAAGCTAATGATGCCTGTTTCGATGCAAAATTCAGAAAGAAAATGTTTTTTATCTCTTGCCAGTTTTATTGAAATATGACACAAACTTTCTGAAGTTACTTTCTTACTCATAGAGTAAACTTTTTAGAATAACTGGAAACATCTAAGTGTGACCATTTATTTACTTAGCTAGAACATTTCCAAGCTAATTATAGAACTTTTGATGTCTCCACTACCACCACTAAACTATGTTAATTATTAAGTGTTTACAACAGGTGACTGCTTAAAGCAAGGTGACAGTTACACAGAAAACTCCTTTAGGAGCTTTCTGTTTTACTGTCACCTTGCTTTAAGCCGTCACCTGTTTTTACACAATCAATTAGCATTTATTTTAGTGGTTGTAATAGGGAGGTTCTACTGTATGATAAAATGTGGCAGAGATTGATTTTGTGGAGTTGGTAATTTTCATCATAAAACTTCATGTGAACATTTATTGTGAAGATTAGTACATCTCCTTGCTTGTTATTATTGCAGAGATGTCTTGTTAACCATGTATCAACATGCATGGAATTCATTTCTTGAATTTTGATAGAACAATTTCTATATGCCCGTCTTCAGACGGGACGTATTATGTTATGGCACTGTCCGTCCGTCAGTTAACCTTTTCATGACCGCTCTCTAACTTAACCAAATTTATTATAATCTTTTTCAAACTTAGTCAGCATGTATATGATCATTATGTCTCGGTTTAGTTTAATAACTAGCAAGATTACATTGGACATTAAAGAGTAATGCCCCTTTCATCGTCAAAAATTGACACGTTTTTAGCTCGCCTGTACGTAGTACATGACAAGCTATTGCAATACCCCCGGTGTAGTCGTCGTCGTCGTCGTAGTGAACAATTTTAAGAAAATGTCTATAACTTCTATGTCCCTTGAGGTATTGCTTTCATAGTTGGTATGTGTGTGTATATGGACAAGACCTTTCCATGCACAGAAAATTTTTGACCCCTGTGACCTTGACCTTGACATTAGGGCCTGCGTTTAGGTTTCGAAATCTGCGTTTAGGTTTCGAAAAATGCCTTTAAACTTCTATGTCCCTTAAGGTATTGCTTCCATAGTTGGTATGTGTGTGTATATGGACAAGACCTTTCCATGCACAGAAAATTTTTGACCCCTGTGACCTTGACCTTGAACTTAGGGCCTGCGTTTAGGTTTCGAAATCTGCGTTTAGGTTTCGAAAAATGCCTTTAACTTCTATGTCCCTTGAGGTATTGCTTCAATAGTTGGTATGTGTGTGTATATGGACAAGACCTTTACATGCACAGAAAAAGTTAGACCCCTCAGCCTGTAACCTTGACCTTGAACTTAGGGCCTGCGTTTAGGTTTCGAAATCTGCGTTTAGGTTTTGAAAAATGCCTTTAACTTCTATATCCATTAAGGTATTGCTTCCATAGTCGGTATGTGTGTGTTTATAGACAAGACCTTTCCAAGCTCAGAAAAATTTAGACCCCTGTGACCTTGACCTTGAACTTAGGGCCTGCGTTTAGGTTTCGAAAAATGCCTTTAACTTCTATGTCCCTTGAGGTATTGCTTCAATAGTTGGTATGTGTGTGTATATGGACAAGACCTTTCCATGCACAGAAAATGTTTGACCCCTGTGACCTTGACCTTGAACTTAGGGCCTGCGTTTAGGTTTCGAAATCAGTGTTTAATTTTCGAAAAATGTCTTTAACTTCTATGTCCCTTGAGGTATTGCTTTCATAGTTGGTATGTATGTGTTTATGGGCAAGACCTTTACATGCAAAGAAAAATTTAGACCCGTGTGACCTTGACCTTGAACTTAGGGCCTGTGTTTAGGTCTAGAAAAATGCCTTTTACTTCTATGTCCTTTGAGGTATTGCTTTCATAGTTGCTATGTATGTGTATATGGACAAGACCTTTACATGCACAGAAAAATGTTGACCCCTGTGACCTTGACCTTAAACTTATGGCCTGTGTTTAGGTTTCGAAATCTACGTTTAGGTTTTGAAAAATGCCTTGAACTTCTTTATCCCTTAAGGTATTGCTTCCATAGTCGGTATGTGTGTGTATGTAGACAAGACCTTTCCAAGCTCAGAAAAATTTAGACCCCTGTGACCTTGACCTTGAACTTAGGGCCTGCGTTAAGGTTTCGAAATCTGCGTTTAGGTTTCGAAAAATGCCTTTAACTTCTATGTCCCTTGAGGTATTGCTTCCATAGTTGGTATGTGTTTGTATATGGACAAGACCTTTCCATGCTCAGAAACATTTAGACTCCTTTGACCTTGAACTTAGGGCCTGCGTTTAGGTTTCCAAATCTGCGTTTAGGTTTCGAAAAATGCCTTTAACTTCTATGTCCCTTGAGGTATTGCTTTCATAGTTGGTATGTATGTGTATATGGGCATGACTTTTACATGCAAAGAAAAATTTAGACCCATGTGACCTTGAACTTCGGGCCTGTGTTTAGGTTTCGAAATCTGTGTTTAGGTCTAGAAAAATGCCTTTAACTTCTCTGTCCTTTGAGTTATTGCTTTCATAGTTGGTATGTATGTGTATATGGACATGACCTTTCGATGCACAGAAACATTTAGACCTGTGTGACCTTGAACTAAGAGCATGTGTTAAGGTTTCGAAATCTGCGTTTAGGTTTCGAAAAATGCATTTAACTTCTATATCCTTTGAGGTATTGATTTCATAGTTGGTATGTGTGTGTATATGGACAAGACCTTTCCATGCACAGATAAATTTGGACCCTTGTGACCTTGACCTTGAACTTAGGGCCTGTGTTTAGGTTTTGAAAAATGTCTTTTACTTCTATGTCCCTTGAGGTATTGCTTTCATAGTTGGTTTATGTGTGTATATGGACAAGACCTTTCCAGGCACAGCAACATTTAGACCCCTGTGACCTTGACTTTGAACTTAGGGCCCATGTTTAGTTTCGAAATCTGTGTTTTGGTTTCTCAAATTTTTTATTACTCCTATGTCCATTGAAATATTCCTTTCATATTCAGTTTGCATGTGTATATGGACAAGATCTTTCCTTGCATGCAAAATGTTTGAGCCCTCTGACCTTGACCTTGAACTTAGGACCGGCGTTTAGGTTTCAAAGTCTGCGTTTAGGTTTCTCAAAATTTCTTTACTCATATATCCACTGAGATATTTCTTTCATATTTGGCATGCATGTGTATATGGACACGACCTTTCCATGCATGCAAAAGAATTAGCCCAGTGTCCTTGACCTTGAACTAAGGTCGCGAAAGGTTTTAGGTTTCGAAATCTGTGTTTAGGTTACAAAAATGCTTATAATTCCTATGTCCCTTGAGGTGTTATTTTCATATTTGATTTGCCAGTGTATATGGACAAGACCTTTCCATGCAGGCAAAAAGGTTGACCTCTGTGACCTTGAGTGTGCTTTTAAGTTTCTAAAGGTGCCGGTGGCGAGCTTTGTTGTCTCTCTGAGGTGCCAACAATATTTTTTTAAGTTATTCCAATTTGTCATGGGTTTTTTGTCTGGAAGATAATTCCATTTACAGCTATATTAAAATGTTGTCTTGTCTATTACGCTAAGGCACAAAGACCTCAGGTGAGCGAATTAAGGGCCATGGCCCTCTTGTTCTCTGAACCATTTTGGCCAGAGCTTTGATATTTGACATGGTGTAACGTCTAGAGGTCCTTCACATATGTTGTCGAATTGGTTCCACTGGAGCTAAAAATAGATTTTTTCAATGAAAACTTTAAAAATCTTCTTGTCTGAAACCAAAATACACTGAGCTTAGATGTTTTGCACATAGCATCGTCTACAAATCCTCTATCAAATTTGTTCAAATTTTGCCACTGGGGTCAAAATTGGCCCCGGCCTGGGTGTCGCCATTTTACAAGGAGTTATATAGGGAAAAGTTCAAACACATTTTTCTTTGAAACCAATATGGCTAGAGCTTAGATATTTTGCATGATGTAATGTCTAGAGGTTTTTCACATATGTTGATGAATTGGTTCCGGTCTGTTGCATATCTGGGTCACCAGAGCTAAACATAGATTTTTTTCAATGAAAACTAAAAGTCTTCTTGTCTGAAATCATAGTACACTGAGCTTAGATATTTGGCACATAGCATCGTCTACAGGTTCTGTATCAAGAGCATTCATATTATGTCCCTGGGGTCAAAAGTGACCCCGCCCGTGGGTCAAAGTTTCACAAATATTCTTTTCTGAAATCACTTGACCCATCACCATGTACAGGTGAGCGATTAAGGGCCATTCTGGCCCTCTTGTTCAAATTATGACCCTTTGATCAAATTTTGCCCTGCCCCAAGGCTTATCAGTTTCATATAGACTTATATAGGAGAAACTTTTAAAACTCTTTTTTAGCTCACCTCAGCTAGCTCAGGGTGAGCTATTGCAATCCTTGAATGTCCGTCGTGCGGCGTCAACAATGTTAGCGTTTACACTATAGAGACCACAATTTTTATCCAATCTTTCTCAAACTTGCTCAGATGGTATATTGCCAGAAGAGTTCGGATGGGTTCGATTATGGTTGAAATTGGACAAATAGGTCATGAGTTATCTACCTTTGAACTGCTGAAAATGCCATATTTAACAGTGTTTACACTCTAGAGGCCACAGTATTTATCCAATCTTTCTAAAACCTACCCAGACTATATATGACTATAAGAGTTCGGATGTGTTCGATTATGGTTGAAATCGGACAAATAGGTCATGAGTTATCTACCTTTGAACTGCTGAAAATGCCATATTTAACAGTTTTTACACTCTAGAGGCCACAGTATTTATCCAATCTTTCTAAAACCTGCCCAGATTGTATATGACTATAAGAGTTCGGAAGAGTTCGATTTTGGTTGAAATCGGACAAATAGGTCGTGAGTTATCTACCTTTGAATTGCTGAAAATGCCATATTTACGGTGTTTACACTCTAGAGGCCACAGTATTTATCCAATCTTTCTAAAACCTGGCCAGATGGTATATGATCATAAGATTTCGGATGAGTTTGATTTTGGTTGAAATAAGACAAATAGATCAAGAGTAATCTACCTTTGAATTGCTGAAAATGCTATTTTTAACAGTGTTTACACTCTAGAGTTCACAATTTTTATCAAATCTTTCTTAAAGTTGCTCAGATTGTATATTACTATAAGAGTTCAGATGAATTTGATTATGGTTGAAAGCAAACTTATAGGTCGAGAATTATCTACCTTTGAATTTCTGAAAATGCCATATTTAACGATGTTTACACTCTAGCGGCCACAAATGTTATCCAATCTTTCATAAACTTACTCAGATTGTATATTATCATAAGACATCGGACGAGTTCAATTTTGGTTGTAATCTGATCAATAGGTCAAGAGTTATCTACCTTTGAATGGCTGAAAATGATATATTTAACAGTGTTTACGCTCTAGAGGCCACAATATTTATCCAAGCTCTCTCAAACTTGCCCATATTGTATATGACCATAAGAGTTGGAAAAAGGGTGATTATGGTTGGAGTCGGACAAATAGATCAAGAGATATCTACCTTTGAATTGCTAAAAATGCCATATTTTACAGCATTTACACTCTTGCAACTACAGTTTTCAATGGATTTTGATTATACATGTACTTGTACACAAAGGATGTAGCTATACATTCTCGAAGGAGTGAAATTATTGTTGAAATGTAATCATTGTGGCAATAGTTACCTGCCCTTGATATACTTTGAAATGCTAGACAAAGGCTTAATTTCAGTATTGTTTAGGCTCTAGTTATCTGCCTTTGATGTACTCTACTATACTACAGTAGGTCGACAAACTTGAGTGGATTTAGAATAAAACGGGTGAAATTCAAAGGTAAAGCTATCAGGCTTCATTACAAATGGTGAGCGATATCAGGGCCTTCAGGCCCTCTTGTATAGCTATATAAATCACGATATTGTTTTTCCCAGTCAGCTTCGGTACAATGTCCTCAGGTGAGCGACTTGTGGGCCATGGCCCTCTTGTTAGATATCATATGACAATGCCAATTATTGCGAAATTGACAAGTCAAATGATTTACCTGTAATGCTATGGTTAGTGTGAAACTGTAGCTTAGTATTTGAATAGTTAGTGATAGTTAAACCATATTCAGATTTCATTTTTAACTGTAATGAAAAAGTCGTCTGAATATGTTCCTTAATGTATGTAATGTAATATGATTTTAATAGTTCAAGTTCAGTTAAAGCAAAATAAGTATTTTGGCTTAGTAAATGTCAGGAGATATCTATTTTCAACCCAGGGGAGTATGTAACTAGGGTTTCATATAGCTAAAGTGGAGTCTGCTTTACTGGAGTCTGCTTTACTTATGTGGAACCAGGGTTCCATATTGTCATCTGCTTTACATTGCTTTATCTTCATGTATACTCTCTACTTCAACCCCTAAAAATGTTTATATTTTTGTTATGTATTAGGTGTTTAAGACAGGTGGCAGCTTTAAGCAAGATGACAGTAAAACAGAAAGCTCCTTAAGGAGCTTTCTGTTTTACTGTCATCTTGCTTTTGCAGGTGACAAGTGAAAGCTTAAAGCAAGGTGAAAATAAAACAGAAAGTTCCTTAGAAGCTTTTTGTTTTACTGTTACCTTGCTTTTAGCTGTCACCGGTCTTTTAAACAATCAATTAGCGCTCATTTTAGTGGTCGTAATAGAGGGGTTTTACTGTATATGTAATGCCCATTTGTTATTTTGTGTTTGTTGTTCATTAAACTGTATTTGTAAGAATCCACCAATAAACTTTATGTCAGATCTTTGTATTTGCTTGTTTGTTAACGTCCGTTTCTGCCATGTATGGGCTACTGTGACGCCCCAGAAATAGGGGGGCGGATACAGAGAACCTGGGTTAATTGTCTTCAAAACATTAAACAGGTTATCTGGAAAAGGATTGAATCTGGAACTATCTGATGATCTTGATCTCTACTCCACTAGTTGTACATGAGCTAGGTCAACATTACAGTACAACGTCTCTATTTCGACCACTAGTTGTACATGAGCTAGGTCAACATTACGGTACAACCTCTCTATTTCGACCACTAGTTGTAAATGAGCTAGGTCAACATTACAGTACAACCTCTCTATTTCAACCACTAGTTGTACATGAGCTAGGTCAACATTACGGTACAACCTCTCTATTTCGACCACTTGTTGTACATGAGCTAGGTCAACATTACAGTAAAACCTCTCTATTTCGACCACTAGTTGTACATGAGCTAGGTCAACATTACGGTACAACCTCTCTATTTTGACCACTAGTTGTACATGAGCTAGGTCAACATTACGGTACAACCTCTCTTTTTTGACACCTAAACATGTTAACTACTAGTTGCTTATTTAACGACTAGGTGTTTAAGACAGGTGACAGCTTAAAGCAAGATGACAGTAAAACAGAAAGCTCCTTAAGGAGTTTTCTGTTTAACTGTTATCTTGCGTTTAGCAGGTGACAAGTGACAGCTTAAAGTAAGGTGAAAATAAACAAAGTTCCTTAGAAGCTTTTTGTTTTACTGTAACCTTGCTTTTAGCTGTCACTTGTCTTTAAACAATCAATTAGCTTTCGTTTTAGTGGTCATAACAGAGGGGTTTTACTGTATATGCAATGTCCATTTGTTATTTTGTGTTCGTTGCTCATTAAACTGTATTTGTAAGAATCCACCAATTATGTCATATCTTTGTATTTGTTTGTTAAGGTCCGTTTCTGCCATGTATAGGCTACTTTGACGCCCCAGAAAAAGTTGAACGGATACAGAGAACCCGGGTTTGGTGCCCTACTCTTATCATCAACAGAGTTCTCTGGTTCTTTTATATGCCAAGTGTAAAGCACTGGTACATCGGAACTCGGGTTATAAAGTCTCATCCGAGGGACTTGGTCCGGCATTGTCTTTATCATACGCTCACCGCTAAGGGTAAATTATTATTTAGCCGTTAGTTGACAAAAAGTTAATGCAAATGTAACAGATATACTATTAACTATTTCAACACCTGTTTAAAATAATTATACTACTTACATTTGCAAACAGTGTAGATCCAGCTCAGAGTGCTCCTAATTTAGAGGTCCTCTGATCTGGGTCTACATTGTTTGCTAATTTAAACCAATATTTATTAAACTACACAGATCTTCAACTAGCCTGTTTCTTGTTTTGGTAATCAAATAGATCAAAAAGGTATCCTAAAACCCTACAAGAGCTACATGGTGTTGAAAGAGTTAGGGTTAGGTAAGGTATGTTTGCAACATAGTCATGGCAGTAGCAATTTCTACAAGACAACATTAAATCTCCTTCAATATTCCTCATATGAACAGAAGGAAAAGCATTGCAATAAAATACAGATAATTACAACCTTTTGAACATGTTGATAACTTATTAACATCTAAATGGCAAACAGTATAGAACATCATTAGATGTCAAGTTACTCAGCGTCTGAGCAGACTCCAAACTGTTGTGATAACTTATTAACATCTAAATGGCAAACAGTATAGAACATCATTAGATGTCAAGTTACTCAGCGTCTGAGCAGACTCTAAACTGTTGTAATGGCTTTTCAACCTCTAAATGGCAAACAGTATATAACATCATTAGATATCAAGTTACTCGGCGTCTGAACAGACTCCAAACTGTTGTGGTGTCTTATCAACATCTAAATGGCAAACAGTATAGAACATCATCAAGTTACTCAGCGTCTGAACAGACTCCAAACTGTTGTGATGTCTTATCAACATCTAAATGGCAAACAGCATAGAACATCATTAGATATCAAGTTACTCGGCGTCTGAACAGACTCCAAACTGTTATGATGTCTTATCAACATCTAAATGGCAAACAGTATAGAACATCATTAGATATCAAGTTACTCAGCGTCTGAACAGACTCCAAACTGTTGTGATGGCTCTTTAACATCTAAATCGCAAACAGTATAGAACATCATTAGATGTCAAGTTACTCAGCGTCTGAGCAGACTCCAAACTGTTGTGATAGCTTATCAACATCTAAATGGCAAACAGTATAGAACATCATTAGATGTCAAGTTACTCAGCGTCTGAGCAGACTCCAAACTGTTGTGATAGCTTATCAACATCTAAATGGCAAACAGTATAGAACATCATTAGATGTCAAGTTACTCAGCGTCTGAGCAGACTCCAAACTGTTGTGATAGCTTATCAACATCTAAATGGCAAACAGTGTAGAACATCATTACATGTCAAGTTACTCAGCGTCTGAGCAGACTCCAAACTGTTGTAATGGCTTTTCAACATCTAAATGGCAAACAGCATATAGCGTCATTAGATGTCAAGTTACTCAGCGCTTTTATTGGGGAAAGAATACCATCCATTCCCAATAAGACCACCTCTCACATCTTTCAGGATAGCAAAGGAAACACAGAAGCTATTAAATATAAAATGTTTAATGCTAAAAGGAATGTTTCGAATACACATGAACAATTTACTGACAATATGAACAAACACAGCTATGTAAGTTATTAAACTCATAAGATTTAATAGTATACAGTCGAACTTCTATATCTCGAAGTCGGTTTTGTCGAACATAAGCGTATTTCAAAGTTAAAACGTGGCTAAGCCACGTTTTAACTTTTAAATATGGGTATGTTCGACTAAACCGATCATGAAATAATGAAGTTCATATGTCGAACTATCGAATAGTCCGAGTTAAACAAGTTCGAGATATCGAAGTTCGGTAAACCATTTAAATGAGGCTTTAAAGGCTTGTAACCTCGGTAGACACACACTGTATTATCACGCATGAAATCTTACTAATGCAATGGGGCATAATTTGTAGATACATGTAAGTCGTTTTTCAAGTGGTTATAGTCCGGGGTTTAGTTCTTTTAAAACGAAAGTAACAATGATTTAAACATTCTTGGATACTGTTTTATAAAAGGGCGTGGGGGCTATTTCTTTAATCAAAAGTAGCACATTGTAAATTTTGTATAAGAAGGACAATCGTAAGATTCCAAGACACTTGCATTTACTGCATTAATTCACATTGATGCTATTTAACCCATTACTCCATATATACACCTGTGTACGCCTTAAATTGTTTCATCCGTTAAAGAATATAGTTCCACTTTATATAGGTATGAATGTGTACCAAAATATATTTATATTCTCGCAGATTGTAGATTAAACCTGGCTGTTACTTAAAAAAAACTATGTCGTAACCCTTTAACCCCGTTTCTACAATATCAGGATAAAGAATTATATGAATTATTTCATTCATCTTCATAGGTGGATCTTTAAAGCAGGATGAGAGTAAAGCAGAACTTTCCTTTATAAGAGTTTGGCTTTACTTTCAGTCTGTCTTTAGCAATCACATGTAATAAACACTTAACACAAGCTATAGAAGGAAAGTATTAAAGCATTCTATTTTATTTCCAGTCTGCTTTAAGGGATCATCTGCTAGGATATAGAAAGTATTTATATGGTTCATATTGTGACTATGATATGAAACAATTTCATGCAGTGGATGAATAAATTAAAGGGGTATCTAACTATCTATAGAGTTATGGGTTAAAATACCCGATAGTTACATGCCCATATTTAATATATAATCAAAACATAATACATGTAGTGTTGACAGTAAATTATAGATAAATCATCGAGGTTTTGATATTATTTGACAAGAGACAGAATAACAAGAAAAAACTTGAATTAAGCTCAATACATAAACACTGAGGAGAACAGTATTGTTATGTCTTTTAGAGTAAAACCTCTCTATAATCAAGTATACCTTATACCTTGCCAAGCAGTGTAGACCCTGATCAGATGGCTCCTTGACCCATTACCCCATAGTCAGTTTCTAATTTCATAAACCGGTTACCACTTAAAGCGGGTTAAAAGTAAAGCAGACTGTGCCTTACAGCACATTCTGCTTTACTTTCAACCTGCTTTAAGCTACAATCTACTAGAATATAGAAAAAAATCTGATAATACATATTCATGACTATATAAATTGGAAATGTTTTCTTCAGGGGCTCAATAAATTTAAGGCGTAAAAAGACGTATTTATGGGGTAGTGGGTTAACACATTCACCCGTAGCAACGTTTATACTCGTCAGTAAGTAGACTTAATTGAAGATTAAAAGACGGGTCAGTTTTAAGAGGGTTGTACTGTACATGACAATACTGCATAATTTATACATAAAAATCTGTTCAACTATTCTATCAGCTACACTGTTCTAACATTAATATATAAGACAGTTGCTAGATCAGACTACTAAAAGGTTAAACGTAGTTTAACCCATTATCCCATAAATACGCCTTTTGACGCCTCTAATTTATCCTTCCACTGAAGAAAATAGTTCCAATTTATACAGTAATGAATATATGCAGTTATAAATGCTTTCTGTATCAGAAGGTAGCTTAAAGCAGGTTGACAGTAAAGCAGAATGCGCATTATGGCGCATTCTGCTTTACATTCAACCTGCTTTAAGTGGCCACCTGTCTTCAAAACTAGAAACAGGCTATGGGGTAATGGGTTAATACTACGTGTATCATTATGTTAAAAAAAATTATACTTGGATTGTCATGCATAAATATATATATTTTAACGGCCTAACTGTCTTACCCAACTACATTGGTATTCGTAAACAGTTTAAATCCTGCTTAGATACCAATTGTTGTTGTTGTTGAGTTGCCAAATCAACACCTCATTTACACCAATCTGTAATTACGAGGTATTGATCTAGACATCTGAATCCTGATCAGAAAACCAGAGTTACAAATAATCTGGATTATAACCCTTTCAGTACCTGAACTGACTACAATACTTTATTTTATAATGGATTTATCCATCAATCGGATCACTGAAAGGGTTACACCTTTTTGGCAGCCTTCTACTGTATCATGCCAGACTATGGCAGTGGTCCCCATTCTTTTCCACCTAGATACATAATAATCTCAGTATCTGACCAGGATCACTGAAAGGGTTACACCTTTTTGGCAGCCTTCTACTGTATCATGCCAGACTATGGCAGTGGTCCCCATTCTTTTCCACCTAGATACATAATAATCTCAGTATCTGACCAGGATCACTGAAAGGGTTACACCTTTTTGGCAGCCTTCTACTGTATCATGCCAGACTATGGCAGTGGTCCCCATTCTTTTCCGCCTAGATACATAATAATCTCAGTATCTGACCAGGATCACTGAAAGGGTTACACCTTTTTGGCAGCCTTCTACTGTATCATGCCAGACTATGGCAGTGGTCCCCATTCTTTTCTGCCTAGATACATAATAATCTCAGTATCTGACCAGGATTACAACAGTTTGACACTCTTATTGTTCCTGTACAGAATAAGCTTGTAGTGAAAATAAACACATGGAGTTTCTGCATTAAGCAACCACATGTCTTAATTCTTTCAACACTACTGACCTGTTTAAAATGAACACATTACATTTGCAAACAGTTTAGACCCATATCAGAGGGCTCCTATAGGATCCCTCTGATCTAGGTCTACACTGTTTGCTTATTAATACCAGTATTTATGAAACTACCCAGAATTCAAAGTAGACTGGCCTGTGTTTGAATAACTAAAATGATCCACAAGGAAAACTTATAACCCACAAGAGTTATCTAGTGTTGAAATAATTAAAGATTAAGCTAGGCGTTTCTACGGAAATATCACTTAATGCAAGATTGACAGTAATTCTTTAACGATTTCCTCCGTATAGGAACAGGAACGTATATTTTCATATACGTTCCTGATAGGAACCATAGACATCTCAATCTACTACTTCACACATGTAACACATGCGAGTATGCATGGACATTGCTGAATACAGGTGGCAGATACAGCGCTCCCTCTCTATAACGACATCCCATTGGGAGACAAAAAATGGTGTGTGTTGTTCCGAGGGAGTCGTTATAGGAAGGAAAATTGGCTTACATTTGCAAACAGCTTTAATCCAGATCAGACGCCGCAGCTGTTTGTAGCTGGTCATTAAGTGTTTTACTCTGAAATGGTCAAATATGTAACTTATAGAAAAACAGCAGACGACAATTTTAATCAGACGATATTGCAGCAGTGAAAATGTTAGACTAACTTGTTTTGTTTTGGGAACATCGGTGAGCGTCGTTGTAAGGAGGGAGTCGTTGTTGGTAGGGCCGTTGTAGGGAATTAGCGCTGTTACAACAAAAGTGATGCAGAAATATCTTACAGGGCCGCAAGGGAGATTAGTTTGCTGTCTGTACTAATAGTGTTACCCTCTTGAAATAAAGTCTTTATTATTATTATTATTATTATTATTATTATTATTACAAATCCTTAAGTCAGTTTGTTATAGGTAATTTGCAATTAACCCCTACCTCTATAGATGCGCCTTTCATTTATTCTTCCGCTAAATGAAATAGATCCAACTTTTACAATCATGGATATGTATCATAAGAACTTTTTTCTAAATTCTAGCAGATAATGGCTTAAAGCAGGTTGAAAGTAAAGCAGAATGCGCCTCCAGGCGCATTCTGCTTTACTTTCAGCCTGCCTTAAGCGGTTACATATCTTCAAAACTAGAAAAGGGCTATGGGGGAATGGGTTAATAAATGCTTTACTAGAATAACTTACTATCCAAGACTGACCATATCATTCTATGCAAAATACTTCAAGCAAGTCACAAACAAAGCAGAAAATATCAACAGTACCCTGTGTCTCCACTTTCTGCTTACTTAGCGTCTACTTTCTGCTTGCTTAAAGCAACCATCCGTCTTAAATAGTGAAAACAGACTATAAGAGAAATGGTGCTGTAAATATAATTGTTATACATTGACCTGAGAAAAAAATAGTCATAATTGATATGTATTATGTAAAGAATAAAACAAATAAATTTTTAATATTTGGTATATGCTGATACTGAAACATTTGTCAATATGAATAAAATACTGCATTGTACTTCTGTACTCTTCAAACACAAGAAGAGACCGTATAAAACACTGTATTAGGTAGGAGGTGGTATTCACATGTATTTTAGGCTTAATTATAAACACATAACTAACATGGACAATTTCATCTTCAAACCATAATAAAGTAGAGACCGTATAAAACTCTGTATTAGGTATGAAGTGGAGTTCACATGTATTTTAGGCTTAATTATAAACACATAACTAACATGGACTATTTCATCTTCAAACCATAATAAAGTAGAGACCGTATAAAACTCTGTATTAGGTATGAAGTGGAGTTCACATGTATTTTAGGCTTAATTATAAACACATAACTAACATGGACTATTTCATCTTCAAACCATAATAAAGTAGAGACCATATAAACACCATATTAAACACTGGATGTCACAAGTATTGCAGGCCTAATTATAAACAAGTAACTAACATGAAATACAGCGCTCCCTCTCTACAACGGCCCTCCCAACAACGATTCCCTCCTTACAACGACACTTGCCGCTGTTCCCCAAACAAGACATTTTTGTCCAACCTTTTCATGACTGCAATACCGTCTGCTTAAATTTGTCGTCTGCAGTTTTTTTCTTCAAAGTTACATATAAGTGGACATTTTGATAGAATGGATATAACGACGAGTGACAAACAGCTTGAATCCGGAACAGACGCTGCGTTACGCGTCGTCTGATCTGGATTCAAGCTATTTGCAAATGTAAGCAAAGTCAAAATGTTCCCTCCCTATAACGACTCCCTCCGAACAACACACACAACCCGTGTCTCCCATTGGATGTCGTTGTAGAGAGGGGGCGATGTATTTCATCTTCCTACCATAATAAACAATATACAGTATAGAACAAGTGTATTGGGGGATTATATTATAATGAAACTATGCAATGCCATACAAATTGATACAATGCATGTTTGTGCAACACAATGCCCCTGATGTGACTATGGTCTCTAAGTGATCTTGTGTTTGTTTAACATAAGTCGCATTGTACTCAGATCAAGAACTTTTTTGTTTAAATACACGTGTCAAATATGAAGTCTCTATCACATGCAGCTCTAAAATTATGGCCAAGGCTAAAGTTATGGACAGACGGACAGATCAAAAGCAATATGCCCAACTAAGTTGTGAGGAGGCATAAAAATGTAGAAATGGTGGAGTTCATAAATATTGTAGGATCCATTACATATCAACAAAAAAGTTGCATTCCATCTCAATACCATAAATAAAGCAAATATAGACAGGACTGGAGAATTTACAAAATAAAGCAAGTAAGTACTTTTACTGGCCACAATGGAGAAGGCGTTAGTCGTTCCCATTTGAACGAAACAAAACGCAAATTTAATGCAACAAATAGGTAAAAATAATAGTATTTTGAAACTGTAGAATAAACAGTTTTACCTTCACTTTAAACCATAAATAAATTTTGGGAAATAATAATGTCTTTCTTCACTGTATGCAGGGCTGCCATAAGTTGACATGAAAAATCCTAAGATTTCCAAATTTGCATTTTTCAAGTACGAATTCACGAATCATACCTTTACCCCATAGCTTGTTTCTAGTTTTGTTGACACGTGACTACTTAAAGCAGGCTGGAAGTAAAGCAGAAAGAGCCCCTTCGGAAGGCATATTCAGATGGTAACTTAGAGTAGGTTAGAAGTAAAGCAGAATATTCATATAGGGGCATTCTGTTTTATTTTCAACACGCTTTTAGTTACCACCTCTCTCCAAAACGTAAATCAGGCTATGGGTCAACAAGCCCAGCGCTTATTAAGCGTTTGAGTTGAGTCTGAGTTTGTTCTCAAGCATTTAATTGGTCATATTTAAGCCTTGAGAATGATTTAACCTATTCAGTGACACCAATCTCATAATATATTAATATATGCCCTTCAATCTCATACCGGTATTTAAACTTCCGCATCGTGGATCGAGCTCAAAGTATTTCTACATTTAATCGTGATCTATTTTGTTTTCACCTGTCAGTATGGTTGGAGGGAGCAGTGATAGAAATAATCTAACAAATATTAGAGACCCATATATTTACAGTTTACCCTTGAGTAGTACACTTGTCCTGTGTAAACCGTGATGGCGCAGTCTGCACTGTTTGTCATTTTGCAATACAATGTATATTGTTGTAAATAACAAAAAAATACTAAAAATAAACACTTTAAATGAACTGAACAATATTGAAAACTGGGTATGCAGAGCTCCAGATAAGGGTAGTTTTTCAAAAACTAAAATCTTTATTTCTGAATTAAACCCTATAGTGTCACTACTCATTAGAATTGTCTCGAAGAGACGATTCTAATGAATAGTAACAGCATAGGATTTGGTGCTGAAATGAGTGAGAAAATGTTTGATTTGTTGAAATAATTACCTCTTATCTGGAGCCCTGGGTATGTCCATTTAAAGTTTCAGGGGTAATACTAAATCCATTACTATGTCATGATTATAAAATGATTTAAAAATAACAACATTCAAGTTATATCTATACAATGATTGAGTTGGGGTTTACGGTACCGCGACACATAAAATAGTAATATGGCGCCGAGATATATCTATACATGTACAAATGTTCAAACAGGGAAGAACAAGTTATTACATTATTTCCCAATTAATGAGATTGTGCTAAAACAAGTAGCCCATTTCAAACAGTTTAAAGCCAGATAAGATACAACGTAATCCACCATCTGATCAAACTCCAAACTGTTTGGAACTCAGAATTTAATAAATAATAATCAACATTTTCTAAATCCATTACATTATGTAACTGCTAATGTTTTGTGTACATGAGCAGCACTGATGAATTCTCTGATTGTGGCTGCGGCACTTTGTGACTTGTGAAGATGACGTCGTTTAAACTTGTTTGCCAGTGATGACTAATGATGCTGTAGTGTGTTTTGTCATAGTTGTACAGGGCTGGCTACATACGGTTGTTGTTGTTGTTCTGTTGTTTTTCAAAGAACATGAAATCCTGAAATAGATCAACAAGTCCATGTCTGATAAATTCAAATAAATATAAACCAGTGTAAAACTGGCACTAAAACACAGATAAAATTGTCTTATTTACAGGGTAGGATATAACTGTATTTTCAGTGGAAATGTTGATATCCAATTCACTTGCAACCATCAGACTGTTATATTTTCACGAGTGTCAAAGTCATTTATGACAACCATAACATCTCATGTTCACTCATGAATTACATCTTCATCTTCCACTGTAAAAACACAGTTTTTCTTTTTTATTTCATGCTTTTATATGACATTTGAATTATAATGTTTGACAATTGAAAGCGAGAAAGTAGAAACTTACGGCATTTACAAACATAAATAACAAAACTTAGAAAATAGTTTTAAAATGTTTTTAAATAAACTCATCAAAATAATTAAAGGGTCATGCCCTTTTTATTTCAACTGAGTTTTTTTTAAAACCCTTGTATGGTGCAAACTAATGATGAAATAGAATCTGTTTTGCTGATCGAAACGCCTTACTAGATAATGTTCTAATGGAAATAGTCTCTGAAATTTCGCTATATTTGGAATAAATCTAAAATATATTTTTTACCCCTAAAAATATATTGTTGATATTATTGTAACTTGGAAATTTTATTATCCTTGTTGAAGGTATTTTAGAACAGTTCAACACATGTCACATTGTGTGTGTACACTGGCGTGAACACAACCGAATTCTAGCAAGTTTTCGAAGCACACTATCGATTTCTCAAAAATTGTGGATGGACATTATTACAACATTTTGTATTTTGAGGGTAAAAACTATTTTTTGGCAAATTTGATTTTTTTTTTTTAAAAATATTTCTTACGAAATTGATACTGCTGGTGTTGAGAAACATGGATCTGAAAACCATTTTGCTCTACGATGACTACTAATGTCCATAAGCAGTTTGATAAAACGTGCAGTTGAAATAAAGGCCTGACCCTTTAATATTATTTTTTGAGTATACCTTAAATCATTAAATTCTGAATAAGGGCGTGGGATTGTTTTTCAAAGCATTGTACATAAAGTAAATATATAATAATTGTCAGACTCTGTTAAATTCATCACACTCAGATTTTTGATTAACATGCAAGTATAGAAGCATTGACCACAAGAGTTGGCACTTACACACTTTCACTATACACGCTTGTGATATATCAACACAGCAAAAGTCAGTGCGAGCGCCTGCGCTATGCCAAACTATCATTCATTTAGATGTGGTCACGTGATAGCGGGGCAAATAAATTCAAAACTATTCCCATACTAGACTGCATATATCTTGCTTCGTTACTCTTTAAACTGATTATAAATCTGATAGTGTGATATGTGTGTAATTGTTTATATTTACAATCGCCCCATTCAATTCCATTGACAAAAAGTGTGTTCATTTCATATAATAAACCAATTTTCGAGAGGGCGGGACTTGTGAAAAAGTTTCGAAGGGGAGGCGGGGCATATGCAGTTTTCATTCGCGAATTAATATTTGGAACTTGGGGCAGCAAACATTTGGCGGATTTTTTCAAAATTGTTCTCAACCAATCTATGCCTTCCTACTAGTGGAAACCATGATTCCCGACTAATATTCTTCTTTATAAATGAGATAAATTGCAAAAACATTGACATAAGAATCTACCTTATAAACAGCGGCCTATATCTGTGTTTCTTTATGACAATAAAACCCCGATATATTTATCCTACTTTAAAATTACGTCACTTCTAATGACGTCATAAATCGGCATTTTTCGCGCCAAACTGTCAAGTTGTTGACAATGGAACTTATTTTTTCTGCTTTCGAATGTACACAGATTCAGTAAATCGGTCATGGCTGTTCCTTATAGGGTACACATTATTCGTGTTATCGACCTCTAATATGGATTAAACATACATGCGTACTGACAAAATGTTTATTTAATGTTATAAATTACAGCAAATATATTGTAAATATAAGAAATGAACTGATTTTTTTCGGCGTTCAAGCGAAATGAACGACAGAAAATTATCGGCAAATTTACCATGAATCGCTAGCGCGATTCATGGTATTTGCCGAATTTTTCTGTCGTTCATTTCGCTTGAACGCCGAAAAAAATCAGTTCATTTCTTAAGTATTGGCACTGCGGTGTACTCGCTTTGATAGAAGGATGCAGTGTATATTGTTTACTTTTTGTTTCAAAAATTTACTTGTTTACCTTAAAAACTCATGTTTACCATAGAAACCGTATATGAAAAGCAAGGAAATTACATAAAATTTAAAAGAAAATTGTCTGTTTCTTGGTAAAATTCGAATTCACATGTATCAAAGGATTGAAATACTCTACAGGGCTGCCATAAGTTGACATGAAAAATCCTAAGATTTCAAATTTGCATTTTTCAAGTGCGATTTTACGAATCGTACCTTTAACCCATAGCCTGTTTCTTGTTTTGTTTGTTGACACGTGGCTACTTAAAGCAGGCTGTAAGTAAAGCAGAATGTGCCTGAAGGCGCATTCTGCTTTACTTTCAGCCTTCTTTAAGCTACCATGTACTAGAAAAAATCCGAAGATTTAGGAAAAATCCGGAGAAATGGCAGCCCTAAATCTATGGAGCGCATTCGTTGCCAAAAATCCAGACATGCAATCACCCAGTTTTCAATTATTGTTTGGGCAAAAACGATATGTATTTGTATACATGACGTTTAGAATCATGCAAACTTAACATGTAAACGTCTGTTTACATGTGTATACTGTATTCCATAAAAAGGTATTTATAGTTTATACTTTAAACACTTGCAATTCTTTCATGTAAAGCTGTTAACAAGGGAACCAAAATCCACGATTTAATGTTACTTTCTAAGACAGAACTACATATAACCAACATTTGAAATAAACATTTTCCGCCTGGAAGAATTGAAAGTACGCTTTGCGAAAGACGTTTCACCTTTTGCAAACAGACACCATACAATGAACTTCGGATATTCGCCAATGTACAACGGATAATGGAGAAAGTAACAAATGAGTCACGAGGGCGTGTCTTAGCTACATAAGCCCCTCCTTCGACGCGTCAATTTTCCTTCGTGAAGTTTCGGTATTTCCTAGAACGTATGCCAAGAACTCTGAGGTGTTCCGAGTGACTATAATTCTGCTTTACTTTCAACCTGCTTTAAAGGGACTCGCAACCGGATGGTGTTCTTGTCAAAATAAAATAAAATACTCAAATAAAAGCAAATTTGTGGCATTATTTGACTTTTGACATTAAAAACATATGATCAGTCTCAAGAATCGTCACCGAATCTTAGTTTTTTAGATATTTTCCATCGTTTTTCCATAGCGTTAGCTAACGGTATAGTTGTTGTTGTTGCTTCTCTACACGGGGTCAGACATAAACCCGAGCCGAATAATGTTCTATTAATAGCTATCATTGAAGTACGTTAATTCGCTACCATATATATAGAGAGCGTCCGTAGCCGAGGGCGTAGAGGCGATGCCTCATTTTTCATTTTTGTCTCCGCATGGATGGTCACGGGTTCGAATCCCACCAGAGCCTCTTCTTTTTGTTTTGGAAATGCATTTTTTAACAGAATTTATTATCCTAAACTAAATTTTACCCATTTATATAAGCATTTGACCTATATTTACAAATTACTATTTTTAATGCTTGATCCGGTTGCGAGCCTCTTTAAGTAGTCACCTATTTTCAATACTAGAAATAGGCTTTCAGGTAAAGGGTTAATGTTACTATAAGTCATCACAGGTACACTGTTTCAAAGGACCCATAGATGCACCAATAGGGTTCAAATGGTTAAAGAAGCTGAGCCCACCTTAAAGCAGGATAAAAGTAAAGCAGTTAATCAAAAGCTGCCACAGGAGATTTCTGCTTTACTTTTATCTTGCTGTAAGCAACCACTTTAACCATTTCACACATAGATGCACATGTTGGCAGTTTTTTTTAATTATTCCTATTACAAATTTAATGCATGTACTTCTACACATATTATCCTGATAAAGAGTCATTGAAACCTTGAGTCGTTTTATAAAACTTTGTACGACGAATGTTGTCGTAAGTCAGATTATAAAAGTCTCAATTATTATTTATTTCTCAATCTAATCCTGTCTTGTAACATCTTTTTGGAATCGTCTTGAAAATGTCAAAAGACAGGATTAAATAGAGAAATCAGAAATTAAATGTATTTTAAAGTTTAGACTTACGACAACAATGTTTATGAAACGGGCCCCTGCCCTGCATCTGGGCAGATGGATGTTTAAAGCAGGCACATGTAAAGCAGAAAAGCTCTTTCAGGAACTATCTGCTTTACTTCCGTCTGCTTAACCTATTACCCCACAGCCTGTTTCTAGTCATGATTGAAGACACGTGACCACTTAAAGCAGGTTGAAAGTAAAGCAGAATGTGCCTTAAGGCACATTCTGCTTTACTTTAAGCCTGCTTTAAGCTACAGTCTGCTAGGAAATAGAAAACATTTCTTATGATACATATTCATGGCTGTAAAAATTGGAATTAATTCTTTAGTGGATGAATAAATGAAAGGCGTAAAAATGTGTATTTATGGGGTAATGGGTTAAGCAAGCACCTGTCTGTCAAACTGGCTACATACAGTGGAGAAAACGTTATTCTTTCCCAATAAACGCGTTTACGCTAAAACTATTATTTCTATTGCAAACAGTTTGGAGTCAGATCAGACGCTGGGTAACCCGGCGTCTGATCAGGCTCCAAACTGTTTGTCACCAATATAAACATGAATTATCAGAATTGTCCAAAAGTTGCACTTTTCTATGTTTTAGTGTTTTGCGGTTCGTTTAAACGGGAAAGAATAACGTATTCTCCACTGTAAAATCATAGGGCTAGGTAAACCCCCGGCGAACGATTCCGGTAAGATCCGATTTAGTTTACTCCGCCCAAATTAATATTCGTAGTATTCCGTAAAAATTCCTTATAAGGTCATAGCAAAATTCGCTAGTTTTGCATTTGGAGAAATGTAATTCTCGACTTACAAGAGTCAACTGTACACTGGAGAAATGTCAATGTCGGTCGTCAATCCGCAACTTTCGGTTTATATCTGTGTTCAAGTTTATTGAAAACATATGATTTCAGTTGGATTTTCGGATGCAGTTCTTTGCTTGTGACGGTTTGAGGAATTTCATTCTGATCTGTAGGATTAATTTGTCAATTTCATGAAATGTAAAGCGGGTGTTTGCTTTGAACAAAGCAGAAAGTCAATTCTAAAAATAGCATTGTATGGTCATGACTAACTTATGGACAAGTCACATTTATATTTTGTACAGTCGGGTTTGTATTTTATACAAACTACAAAATAGATGTTAGCATCTACATGTCTAGATTATTGGCAACGATTGCGCTCCATATAAATCTATCATTCTTGTCTATGTGAAAGGGGAGTAATCTGGCCAAATTTAATAGCAGTTGTCTTTCGTGTCTTGCTAATATGGCAGACTGAAATTAGGGAAGGGAGTTTGTTTGTGGTTGGCTTCCTTCAAGGTAACTGGTTTAATTAAGTCTGTTAGTATGTAATAATGAGAGGTTTTCCAATGATTTAACCTAGTGACCTACTTTTTGAGCCAATATTACCCATATTCAAAACCGACCTAGATATTAATAAGGAAACATTTTGGGAAGTGGCTAGCCGTCCGGTTCCGGACGGCTAGCCTGCCCTGTGAGGGAAGGCTAGACGTCCGGAATAGATTTTCGTCAGAGCATATATACTGCATAATTTACGTGAGTTAGTAACTGGATATATATGGCAAACAACCTTAAATGCCATTTTGAACTTCAGAAAATCGGTGAGAACAGAAACAAGTCACACTTTAAAGACCTATTTCTGGCTCAGCAGGATATCTATCGGATTGTATATTGTGCCAGGGTCAAACAACAGGCTTAATACACAACTGTTACATCATATTACCCAGAGGCACATAGGGCACCATGGGATAGGGTACTAGGTATTAATACAGGTCGATAAGGGAACTAGCTGAACAATTTCAACACTGTGATATTGTTGCATACATATAAAGATAAGAATAGAACTTCACAAAAAATCAAAAGTTTGCATCTAGATCATTTCCTTTAATTGTCAAATTATCAAGTTATGAAACCTTTTTCTACACTATTTAACATCTGTATTTTGTCAACTAAAAACTGTCGTATAAGTTATATGTATACAAATTTTTCTAGAAGATTAACCCTTTAAAATGCTTTGTTTGAATACAGGTGATCATTTAAAGCAGGTTGAAAGTTGAGCAGAATGTGCTTTACTTTCAGCCTGCTTTAAGCAACCGTCTGCTAGGATAAATACTATATCTCGTAAAGTACTTATTCAGAGTTATATATATATTTAGACCATGTTTGCAGAGGATTAATTCTTTGTTTGAATACAAGTGGCCACTTAAAGCAGGTTGAAAGTAGAGCAGAAGGTGCTTTACTTCCTGCTTTAAGCATTGATAAAGAATATAAATCATTTTGTATGGTACAATGTAAAAACCAGCAAAATTACTTACAAGTACAGAGACAATGTCTTCCGTAGGTGGATAAGTGCTACGTTTTCCAATTCAGTGTGGAGACCATATTAGAATACTTCCGTGATTTGTGTAACAATCTTCCAGTTACCCTAACCCCATAGCTTATTTCGAAATTTGACCAAAGTGACCACTTAAAGCAGGTTGAAAGTAAAGCATTTTTCTTTACTTTCACTCTGCTTTAAGCTACCATTTGCTATTATATAGGATATATATCTTATTTTCCTCATTTATAACAATATCAAATGGATAAATTTTCTTCAATGGATGCATTAAAGAAAATGTGTAAAAAGGTGTGTTTATGGGGTAGTGTGTAATCAACATGTGAACACATTTAGCACGTTGAAAGTAAAGCAGAATGAAACAGAAGGCATATTCCGATTAACCTGTCAGTCAGTTTTCTGCTACAATCTGCTAGGATATATTATTTTGCATATTCATGTAGTAAAGTTTTCTCTTCAGAGTAGTAATACATAAAAGTGTCAAATGTGTATTTATGGAGTAATGGGTTAAATCACAAGAAAATGCCAAGAAAGTAAAGCATTTTCTTTATAGTTACAATGGACTAGACTTTTTGAGAAACTGGAATTGTTATTAAAAAGATTCATGCTGATCAAACATATCAAATATTTAGTTAATAACTTTAAGTTATTTACTTAAAGTAATCAGGGTATATCTATTTGCCCTAAAGTCTTTAGTATGGCTCCAGCTCATGTGCTTTGTAACTGAGAATTTGATCTGGATCTATGCAGTTTGCATTTTTTAAATGTAGTTTGATAGTTGATGATTGTAAATGTAATGTTTTCACTTGCTTGGTATTATGCTTGATGTTATTTATTAAAGCTAAATTACTAACCCACTGTTTTGTTATGTATTATAAGACCCAAAATTACAGATTAATAAAATAAAATCAATTTCATCAATTTTTAATCTACAGACAATATCACTGTGTGCTTAACCCTTACCCTGCAGTAATAGCTTCTGCTTTTAAATTGTCGTCTGCAAACAATATTTAAATTAGATTTGTACATATTTCAATTAAAAAAGTCTGAGCGATAACTGGTATACAGTTTGGATACAGATCAGATGCGACATTATGCAGCATCAGATCTGGATCCAAACTGTTTGAAAAAATAACAGTCAACTCACGATCCACAGCTTAAGGGTTAAATACACAGCTATCATTAGCCCCTATATTGGTCTACATCTATCAATTAGTACCCTGCTGTGATAATTTGTTTGTAATAAACATACCCTGATAAGGGCGATCTAATCACCAAGTATCAAGCTGTGATTGGGGGGGGACTGCTATATAGAACTTGATATAGGGCTTAATTGACCGTCACTATAAGCTACGTTCGCACCCGCCATTGTTGTTGTTGTTGTTGCCCTATTTTTCCCCACCTTAGTAGGAGAACCGCACTCTCGCAGGCATTTTAATTGATGATGTAATACCTGTACGTTTTCGCAAAACTGACACTTTCGAGCATGTACATGACGTCCACGTTAGAATGTTTTCCATTTTAATTGATTTCCTTAATGTCACTCAGAGAAATATCTCCAACTTAGAATTTCATAGCGAACTACGTTAATGAACAGGTCTTCTTTTTTTCGAAGTATAATCATTTTATTAATGACCTTCATAAATACATGTATTACTCAAACTTTTACTCCAAATGCCACTTTATGCCGATTGGATTTCGTTTGCATGGCTTTGTTATTTCCTATGCATTCACAGTTTGCTGCTAGCGACAATACATGGAGATACCGGCTGCGATAATTAGATATGGCGATAATCAACGTATTTATATCATTCATACCATCCATTTGAAATACTTTCGGCATTTGATCTTCAATCTCTAATTATAACATTCAATATGATATTTACATGCATCAATTACAATAAAATCAACAGAAATGTCCTGCGTCTGAATCTAATAGCGATAAAGTCAGGGCAACAGAGTCTATATATAACCAATTAAAATGGCGGATGCGAACGTCGGTCTTAAGTGAAGGTAATTTAATTCCTTTAACCCTTTCCCTTATGCGCGCGTGTCAGAGCGTGTTTCATTATTACCTTATGAGCCCGTAAAAGCGCGACTTTATCTATTCCCTGATAAGCGCGGGTTTCCGCGGGTTATCAATTACCTGATGAGAGCGGGTTAGAGCGAGTCCTCTATTTAACGGCTAAAATCTCATTCTTCTACTAGAATTTTACTGTCCGGGTGTCTACACATTTAAAGTGTGTTCAAATATCTTCCGAAATCCCAAATCTAATTATAGGGTTGCTACACAAATAATTTCATAAAACGAGGCTTAGGTCATTAGGTGTGACCTATTGTTTGATCGGTGATCTCCGTAAGACGTGCATATGATACTGCACGCAATACTCGTCATTTTTCGGAAAGTACGATCTATGTCAACTTATGAAATATGCAGAAAGTTTCTAACTGTTCCTGAGGTCAACATCTAAATATAGTTAACCAATGGAATCGCGGAATTCCATAGAACACGCTCCACATGCATGCTATCTACAAAAATATCACAGGGGGATGCCGCTTGACCGTTGCGTGACACACCGGAAGCGGGGTAATAAAGTTTCGGCTCGGGGATAAATATAATCCTAGGCGGTAGACGGAAATATCAATCAACTAATTAACCAATCAAGCAAATCACATCTGCAGGTCTGTGACAAATTTTTACTGTCCCATCTCACAACTCGGATTCTCATCTTGATCCAAACTGTAAAAATGAAACGAAAAACTGAGCTGTGAATCATTTTTGATCCTGATTAGAACCAAGCTACTCGGTGTCTCATCTACATGAAATGTGTGTAAAAATAAAAATAAAGTAAAAATTGAATAATGCAAAGGTGTCAAACAGTTTGGATCCTGATGCAGAGCCGATCTACACGGTGTCTGATCAAGATTCAAACTGATTGCGTAGGAATTCACGTGAGAAAAAAATTCTAATAGATATCAAACAGTTACGACGCAGAGTCACTCAAAATTGTGATCGGGATCCAAACTGTCTGAATTTATATCAAAGGAATATTTCTTCATAAAATGTAAATCTGTTTAGATCTTGATCAGATGGCGAGCTACTCGGCGTCTCATCTTCATCTAAATCGCTTTTGTAAAACTATAATAAAAATAATTGAATGTGTTCTTATATGTCAAACAGTTTGGATCTTGATGCAGTGCCGATCTACACGGCGTCTGATCAAAATTCAAACTGATTGCGTAGGAATTTACGTGAAAAAAATTTCTAATAGATATCAAACAGTTACGACGCCGAGTCACTCAACATTGTGATCGGGATCCAAACTGTCTGAATTTACCGGGTTTTTTTTTTCAAAGGAATATTTCTTCATAAAATGTAAATCTGTTTAGATCTTGATCAGATTGCGAGCTACTCGGCGTCTCATCTTCATCCAAATCGCTTTTGTAAAACTATAATGTAAAATAATTGAATGTTCTCTAACAGTTTGGATCCTGATGCAGTACCGATCTACATGGCGTCTGATCAAAATTCAAACTGATTGCGTAGGAATTTACGTGAAAAAAAAAATTCGAATAGATATCAAACAGTTGTGACGCCGAGTCACTCAACATTGTGATCGGGATCCAAACTGTCTGAATTTATACCAAAGGAATATTTAATTCATAAAATGCAAATCAGACTCCGAGTTACTAAGTATCTGAGCTATATCATTGCTTTTAGATCCAGATCAGACTCCGAGTTACTGAGAATCTTAGCTGTTAATGCTTAGATCAATATCGGACTCCGAGTTACTCGGCGTATTATCTGGATTAAATTGTTTTGAAATGCTATTCTATGGTATTCTGTTGTAGACAGCAGGTAAATCGTTACTCCATGCGGTATATATACTTACCATAGTAACATAAATCTTAAGTAAAAATATATTGGAAATATATTGACTTGTATCGTTTTCACCCAATTGCATGCAACTTATTCAAACTTAAAATTGTATGAAAATTACACAGTTAGAAAGGACATTTAATTGTCTACAAACTTTACATTTACACTGTTATAATTTGGTGAAGCAAAAAAGCAGTTATAAGGGCTTGAAAATAACAGGTACCATACATCTAAGTGTCAGTAATAAAAAGGATTGGAAATATATTGACTTGTATCGTTTTAACCCAGTGACATTCTACTTATTCATAGTTCAAATTGTATAAGAATAATACCGTTAGAAAGAGAATTTAATTGTCTACAACATTTACATTTACACTATTATGCTATTGTGAAGCAGAAAGGCAGTTAATAGGGCTTAACAATGACAGGTGTCAAAGTCACACTAATTTTCCAATATTTCCAATTAGGTGTATTGGTGAGAGTGTGTACTCTTATCAGACTGATACTGCTATAGATGGCCGTATAAGGCTTATCTATACATCCCTGGCATATACGGATATGGCCTAATTGCTATCAGGTAAAGGGTTAAATCATTTAATGCATGTGATTTGTTTATGCTCTCTATTGTTTGATGGAAAATTAAATGCATTTAGGTTTGTTTCAACTTGTTTTAAATATGGTAGTGACTAGGGGTACGTGACCGTACCTCTAATACTTGAAATAAGCGGTACGGTCACGTACCCCTAGCGAGCCCTATGAGGGTTGACTAGGGGTACGTGAGTCCAAAATACTATTAAGAAACACTTTATTTTGTCTGCAGATACGTTAATATCGATGCTAATGTTAATAATATCTCATTTCAACCTTCTGTTCTGACTGTGTAACGCAGAAAAGCAAAGAAACTTCATCAAAAAAAAAATCCATATCGGCATTTTTTTCACGGCAGCGAAAACTGTACCTATGATTAAAGAACGTTCACACATTTTTTACAAGCATGTATAATTAACTAATAACAGCTTTGTTTAGAATACTTGCACTGTCTAATTGCGATCAATTGTCAAACGTGTTTTTTAGTTGATTTTTGTAACAGGTCATTAACCAGCAAACTTACATGTTCGATACTTAATGGGAGCCGAAGCTTCGATTGTTTTTATTTTCTCAGATCTACCACTTTATATTCAACGCTAAGTTAGGAAGGTATATCAGCAGTAATTTCGAACAAGAATATTATATAACTAAGTTAGCTTTGAATCAAATTAATTATATATAAGAAAAACACTTAACATTGGTCACGGGTTTTCAGATATCGGGCGTATCTGACGATAATTAACCCTACAGTATACATGTATGCGGAATATATCTATTCTCATCGCTGCCGTGAGAACAAGTTGGGTGATGAATATATGTCGAAGTTTCTTTGTTTTTCTCCATTAAATATCCACAAGATAATGAAGAAATGAGAGATTATCAATATTAGCACCAATAAAACGTATCTGCAGGCAAACTTATATGTTGCTACATAGTTTAAATGACTCACGTACCCCTAGTCAACCCTCACAGGGCTCGCTAGGGGTACGTGACCGTACAGCTAATTTCAAATATTAGAGGTACGGTCACGTACCCCTAGTCACTACCTTTAAATATACCCAGGCACTAACCCACGTATAAAGCAGTATATTTCCTGAAAGAAATTTATTCCGGACGTCTAGCCTACCCTCACAGGGAAGGCTAGCCGTCCGGAACCGGACGTCTAGCTCGTCCTGTGAGGGTTGGCTAGCCGTCTGGTTCCGGACGTCTAACCACTGCCAACATTTTGACCAAGTTTCATTATGATCTAACGATCCTTGATTGATAGCAAGGCTTTCCTATGATTTGACCTAGTAACCTAGTTTTTGACTGAATATGACTAATTCAAACTTGACCTAGATATCAATGAGGCTAACATTTTGATGAAGTGTCATCAAGATCTCTTGAGATTTGTAGCCTCTAGAATCTTAAGATTTTCCTATGATTTTACCGAGCGACCTAGTTTTTTTACCCAACATGACCTTCAAGTGTTTCTTTAAGACAAACATTGCCATCAAGTTTCCGGAAGATCGGATGAAATGTGTAGCCGAACCAATTGTACATCAGGCTTGCTGATATTTATATTCGCATACATATTTTATCACTTTTCTATTGTCTTTTCTGGTTTCTACTTATGCAGGCTTTCAACTGGTCTCAATGCAAAAAGTAGGGAAAAGGTAGGAGGTTTACCAGGGGAAAAGTAGGAAAAAGTAGGAAGATTTTCAATAAAATAGTAGGAATGATAGGAACTATTTGATACAAATGTGTACAAAATTACCTATGGATTCATTGTGCTCATAGATATAAGTCAACTGCAATCCTGAATGAAAGATAATCTCTGTTTGATCCTTGGTTATAATTTGACTCATCAGACACCAGAGATGATCAAACAGGTGTAGGGGGGTAACGGGGCACTCCCACATGAAAATATTGAAATCATTTCCTGCGTTCTGGGCCATTCTGAGGGTGCTTGAAGACTTATTTGGCAAAAAGTAGGAATAGTAGGAGGTTTTGGTAGAAAAGTAGGAAAAGTGGGAAGGTGATTAAAAAGTAGGAAAAAAGGTAGGAAAGTAGGGAAAATGTAGGAACGGTAGAAGGCCTGCTTATGTTACTCTGTTCTGTCAGATTGTGGATTGCTTAATACCATGTGTTGTGTGTGCGATATTCTCTATTGTACTTTTCTCTTACAAAAATATTATGTGAGCATTGGCAGCTACATATTCATTTTATTCAACAGCTTTATTAAGAATGATAATAAACAAGCATGTTGGCTTCTATACATCACATAAACAATCTAAAGGCCTAATTAATTGATTACATAGATTGGTACAGTGCTCCCTCTCTACAACAACATCCAATGGGAGACACACATTGTGTGCAATGGTCGGAGGGAGTCGTTATAGGGAGGGAAAATGGCTACATTTGCAAACAGCTTGAATCCAGATCAGACGCTGCGTGACGCGGCGTCTGATCTGGATTTAAGCTAATTGTCACGCGTAATTATGTGTTTTCTGTCAAAATATCATTTATGTAAGAAAAACAGCAGATATCAATTTTAAGCAGACGATACTGCAGCAGTGCAAGCATTAGACATAATTTTCTTGGCAACATCGGCAAATGTCGTTGTAAGGAAGTAGTCGTTGTTGGGAGGGCCGTTGTAGAGAGGGAACACTGTAGTCTTCTGACCCAAGTTCTGTCATTATCCAGAACTTGGCAATATAGTCTAGAATAAAACTTACAATCAGGAACACAGCACCAATCATAACAGCTTTGATTTTCACATCAAGGTCCATTGGAACTAAAATAAACAACACAAATGAATGAAAAGTCAATATTAACCCTTTCGCTGTCATAAACTGTCATAAATGCTACTTTTCAAACAATTTGGATCCTGATCAAAGGCCCCATAATGCAGTGTCTGATTAAGATCTAAACTAGTTGACGCTCATCCCGATATTTCGCAAGTCATACCACCTTAAGTGTGACATTGAAATGATAAAGGATACATCAATAATAAAACAGGCAACAATAAGTCAGTGAAGGGCTAAAACATCGTAAAAAGTTTGGTAGTGAACGAATTAAAATTTTGTCCTGTTATTAGTTTATATTGACTATTCTAACACATTCAACCCTAGCGACGAGTGTAATAGTTATTTACAAACAGTGTACCTGTGAGGAGAACACTTGTCCCATGCAAACAGTGTAGACACTGATCAGAGGGCTCCTTAAGGAGCCCTCTCATCAGGGCTTACACTGTTTGTCATTTTGAAATATAAAAATCAAACTTAAATAGTCAAAAATGGACTAGATTTATTTTGATATTGGAATTGTCCATTAAAATTTCCAGGGGTGAATGAGTTGATACAATGCAGACCTTGATAACGTAGCTCATAGACCTGATCAGAGACTACACTGTTTTCGTACAGACATTCTGTCCTACTTCAGTCTGCAATGTTCCTAGGAAAATGTTCATTTATTTTATTATCCAATGTAATAGTTAAGATGATAGCTATTCATAGTGGACATTTTTCATATGAATATTTAGTGGGAGAAATGTTAAAGCTAACTATTTATTGTAATGAGCTCTTGTATGATTAATTCTGTATATTACTTACATTTGAATTGTTGCTACACACTATATACATATTTTGAGACAGACAGACAGACAGAAAGTAAGAGAGAAAGATATAGAGAAAGAAAGAAAGAGAGAGAGATATAGATAAATAGAGAGAGAGAGAGAGAGAGAGAGAGAGAGATTTAACCGTAAATACTCCATAAATACACATTTTTATACATTTAATTAACTCCTACACTAAAGTAAATAGTTTTATTTTCTATGTACAGCCATGAATACAGGGCTCCAGATAAGGGGGAGTAAACTGAGCAAAACCAACATTTTCTCACTTATTTCAGTACCAAATCCTATGGTGTTACAGTAGTAAATACGCTATTCCTACCGACTCTACGCGTTCGTTAACCGTTCACTATCAGTTTATTATCCGTTTCGTTAAACGTGTTTCCTAGCCGTTTCTTTACGCGTGTATATACGCGTTTAAAAGAGCCCGGATGAAAGGGTCATCACTTAGCCGACAGACCCTTTAGCTTCAGCGGTTTACACATCCAGCTTTATGACATGTGTATTACAGAACATTAGGTGGTATCGCAGATAACATTGCTATCTTTAATTGGCAATACACTGTTATCTCCCGATATCTGAGCGGCGGGTGATCAATGCTTGTTCTAATTGATTGGTTACAGGCGGGTGGTAAGTGCCTGTCGATAAGATCCGAAATCTCCGTGTGAAACGGATAAATCGCAACATCTCTGGTATATTCGTTTATTAACGCGTTTAAACAGGTTAAGATCGTTAGGCGTTAAGCGTTCGTTAAGCGTTCACTATGCGTTTCTTACGCATGGATTAACGCGTAAATGGGTAGGAATAGCGTATTTACCACTGTACTACTCATTAGAATCGTCTCTTCGAGACGATTCTTATGAGTATGGCACCATAGGGTTTAAAGCAGAAATAAAGATTTTAATTTTTTGAAATACTCCCCTTATCTGGAGCCCTGATGAATATTCACCATGAGAAATACTTTCAATATTTTAGAAGATGGTTGCTTAAAGCAGGCTGTAAGTAAATCAGAATGCTCTTTTAGCAACTATCTGCCAAACAGTTGAAAAAAGCTATGGGGGAAAAGTTAAGTAAAGTTCTGCATATAACATTCAGAAAAGCCTCTCTTTTACGACCGCCTCTTTATTCCAACCGCCTCTTTATTCCAACCATCTCTATCTACTACACCACCTCTCTGTTACAACCATCTCTCTATTACGACCACTAAATTGTGTTTAGTATTAGGTATTTTATCTAAGGTGACTGCTTTAAGCAAGATGGCAATAAAACAGAAAGTTCCTGTATAAACTTTTTGTTAATACTGTCACCTTGCTTTAAACTGTCCCCTGTCTGTTAACTCTTTCCTCCCTGAAACTTTAAATAAACAATTCCAGTTTCCATTTTAGTCTAGTTCATTTCTGACTTTTAAGGGTTGTTTTGTCAATGTTTGGCATTATGACAAACATTGAACACCCTGATCAGAGGGCTCCTTTCGGAGCCCTCTGATCTGGGTCTTCACTGTTTGCATAGGACAAGTGTACTATTCACATGTACACTGTTTGAAAAAGACGCCTATATGCGGTACTAGGGTTCAAAGATCAATTAGCCTTGGATTTAGTGGTTGTAATAGAGGGGTTTTACTGTGGTATCATTAACATTTCTGGCAAAGTGATTTTCCATCTGAAGTACTTACAAGACACTCCAAAGGTGTCTGCGTCTGTGAAGAGCTCCCTGCCAAATCCACTCCACTGTTTGGTTATCTTGCCAACCTCAGCCGCCCCATCACGTGAAAACACCTAAATAATATAAACAGTATTAAACCAACCCAACCTTTTAATAACCTTACAGGCTTCAGTCGCTCCATCATGCAAAAACGCATAAATAATATATATAGTATTAAACCAACCACAGTGGAGAAAACGTTATTCTTTCCCGTTTAAACGCCAAGGCTCGCTTAATAACATTTCGATTATAGACTCGTTTGAGATCAGCCTGTCTTAAACATCGACTCATGACAGATCCTATATTTCTTTCCCGTTTAACACTTTAACCCATAATTACGCCTTTTAACGCCTTTAATTTATTTCTCCACTGAAGAAAATAGTTCTAATTTATACAGTTATGAAAATATATCATAATAAATAATTTATATTTTCTAGAAGATGGTAGCTTAAAGCAGGTTGAAAGTAAAGAAGAATGTGCCTTAAGGTACATTCTGCTTTACTTTTAACCTGCTTTAAGTGGTCAGCTATTTTCGAGATTAGAAACAAGCTATGGGGTTATGGGTTAAACGCGAGCGCAATACACTAAAATGTAGAAAATAACAACTTTTTGACAATTCTGACTATTGATATTAAGCTGAGGGACAAACAGTTTGGAGCCTGCAGACGCAGGGTTATCCACTTATCTGGCATCTGATCTGGCTTCAAACTGTTTGAAATGGAAAAAATGGTTTTAACGTAAACACTTTCATTGGGAAAGAATAATGTTTTCTCAACTGTACACTGTTGGTCCATGTTGGATTACCTTATCAACCTCCAACCTCCCATCCCGAATCATTTTAAACACCTAAATACATGTAGTCTTAAGGTGCATTCTGGTTTACTTTCAGTCTGCTTAAAGATTCATTCTGATAGGATATCGTCAGTTCTGGTAGCTTCCCACACTTTACAAATTCCACAAAACGGAACTCGCTTCAGCATGCCAGAATTCTGTCAAAACTTTGGAAAGGAAGGCATTTGACTTTTGATGAAGACAAAACTAAGATTATTGACTGTTTCATAGAATTTGACTGATTGGTCATCCATTATCATAATTATGGTATTCATATTGCAATATAAAATTACTGTTACATACCTACAGTCACGTGTGTCTTAAGAAAACGACTTCCACAAATGGTTTTTTCTCTGACCTTCGTGTGTAAATTATAAATAGCTCTTGTATCCTAAATGTAAAGTGAAGTTTCAAATGTGATGTCACAAGCCTTCCTATGAGGTCATAAATCAGATCGTCCTAATGTACCAGAAAGCTTCTGCGATAGAAATTGATCAGGGGCCATGTTTGTTCACGGTATGTATGCATTTTTAAAAATTCATTTGTTGGATTCTCTGTTGACTATTTTTAAGACTTTTTGTTGTGTTTGAGTTTTGGAATAAAAAATGTTACATTCATGCAAGGTGTACCGGTAAGTGTGAATGCGCGGATAAAGGGTTTAGGTGTTCAAACCTACCCAACACCAGGCTACATAAATTATTTCAGGACGTTTTGCTACCTGGATTTTGGCTACCCTAGAATGTTCTCTACCTTGTGGCTTTCGCGGCTGGACTTTTCGCTACCTAGACTTTTTCGCTACCCAGTTTTATTTTTTCACACCTCTTATTTACTAATATGCAGGTGCCGTTTGTCTGCATTATGGATTTTTATTTACTGATCTGGATCATAACTAAGGAAACCAATTGGAAGAGATTTTATTTCATAATCTGGACCCATACTAAGGGACAGAAATAAAAACACATTTTGACAAAATATTTGCACAGACGCCATGCATCCACATAAGAAATTTTAATTAATCAATCTGGATCCAAAACTATTGAATCATCATAAGTAATTTTTATTAATCTGGATGAAAGCTAACAGACAGAAATAATTTCAGTTTTGACAAAATATTTGCATAGACTCCATGTGTTCACATGAATCACATCAGACATTTTTATTCTTTAATATTTTAAAAAATGGTGGTAGCGAAAATGTATGGGTAGCGAAACGTCCAGGGTAAAAACACCCTGGGTAGCGAACTGACAGGCGCGAACGCAACAGGGTAGCGAAACGTCCAGTAACCACATATTTTATTTCTTACTGTACACATTCATGTATGATGAATGTACAAAATAGAGAACAATTGGGGTTTTTTCAGTATAAGATAGAAATTTAATCCATTGAGTGAACATCAGACGTTATAATTTCACGAGTGGCGAAGCCATGAGTGAAAATATAACAGTCTGATGTTCCCGAAATGGATTAAATTCGATCTTATACTGGAAAAATACAATTATTCTATTTATCTATGCTTTTAAGCCACTTTTTAAACGAAATTGTTCGACAATTGTGAAAGTGAAAGTACATGATTTACCCCGTGTTGAACCCCAAGTTTACATCGAACACAGAATTATACACTGACGGAATCGAAACCTCGCGCTATATCGTAAATCTCGTGCGGCGGATACGAGACTCGCGAGACTTGATAAGAGACTGTCTATCAGTAGTCAATATGATAAATGTGTGTTTTCGAAGCATTGTTCACGGGTTTATATTACCGTGAATTGATAGGAATGTCCACCAAGTCGTTTAAATCCTATAAAATGTCAATAAAAACACTCGAGTCGGTAAATTTCACGCCAGAAATGGCGGACAACGAGGCAAAAAGTGAAGATGTAGTCACGTGACACATAATCTCGCAAAATTCAACCGCTGCGAGAGCTCAGATACTCGCCTATTCAACTTCGCTTAGTTGCTATTCCGTTTTGTATAATTCCGTGCATCGAACACATTAACGAAACAGTTTCCCGTACGATGACGTCACTTATTTATTGATTTGACGTCATCCGAATTACGTCGTTGCTCCCGATTTTGGATTTGTGTTCTTCCGTTGAGTGGTTCGCGAAAAATCGGACTGCCGGAATTTAACGATAAGACACGATTGACTACGATTTTGGGGAGCCCTACGGGGAAAATTCATAATAAAAGCGTGCGTGGCGATAATCCCACTGATAAAAGCAGTGAAATTATCAAGTGGTAATCTACTGCTATTTCGTGGTAATCAACCGAAAAGCATAAATACGTATACTTATTTTCTCCGATGTAGGAATAAACTAACGGCGTATTTGTTTGGTAGTGGGAGAAGCGGTACTTGTCTGCAAAACTAGCAACACGCTACTGGGGTAAAGGGTCAACTAACTGACTGACCTTGAACTCTGGCTCGAAGCAGGGTCCAGCACAGCACACACACACGGGACCAGCACAGGACAGAATCTCCTCATGGTTAGCATCCAGTATAGAGAACTTGGGCTCTAAACAACTCTGTCTGTAATATAACATATACTGTCACAACTCCGTCTGTTCAGCAAAATTGACTAACAAGAGGGCCCTGTTATGGCCCACCTGTTGTAATTGTGTCTACCGATAGACAGACGACCTGATTCCAGTATACCCGTACAACTTCTTTGTCAGGGGTATAACTATTCCATATCTTAGCAGATTGTAGCTTAAAACAGGGTGAAGTAAGACAGAATGTGCCTTAAACCTGCATAAAAAAGCCACCAGCCATAAAAGAAACAGATTATGAGGTAAAGTGTTAAAACATAAATTCACGGGAGATGAAATGGCCCAGGCCATTCCCCTTCCTCTCACTATCTTACCAGACACAACTAGGGGAGAATGGCTTCAGTAAATGAGTAAATTAAAGGTGTAATAAGACTGCGTGTTCAATAAACGCTTATGCCCCCGGTGGCATCCTTGACAATATATTCTGAATCTTTCCTAAGTCCAAATTAGTTCATGGTCAAGGTCAAATTGAGGTTGGGTAATATGGGTGAGTTGGTAATGGTCCAAGGCAATAACTGTAAAATTATTGAAGCATTGTTGTCAGTTGTGTTGATGCTAGACGGAACGGTAAAATCTAGTTAACTGAAAAACAACCCATTTAGATTATTCTAAGTTCAATTAGGTCAAGGTCAAAATCAAGGTTGGGTTAAATGGGTGGATTGGTAATGATCCAAGGTAATAACTGTATAAGTATCAAAGCATTGTAACCAGTTGTGTTGATGCTAGACGAAACGGTAAAATCTAGTTAACCAAGAAATAGCCCTTTTAAAATATTCTTAATCCAAATTAGTTCCAGATCAAGGTCAAAATCAAGGTTTTGTGATATTGGTGGATAGGGAATGGTCCAAGACAACAACTGTCTAAGTTTCCAAGCATTTGAGTACGTGTTGTTGATGCTAGACGAAACGGTAAAATCTACTTAACTGGTGTTACGGACAGATGGACAGGACAATTACTATATGCCTCCGCATCTGTCGATGCCGAGGGCATAAAAAGGTAATTGACTCATTCACCCCTGCAACATTTAAAGGACAACTCCGATTTCCAATAAGTCTAGCTCATGTGTGACTATCAAGGGATGTTTTCTGCTGTATATAGCAAGATAATAGCCAGTGCCTTTTGGAGCCCTCTGATCAGGGTCTTCAACTTTTTCATAGGACAAGTGTTCTCTCTGAAGGTACACTGTTTGTTGATGACCTGTAAACTTGTCACCAGGGTTCAAAATGTTAAAAATACCTCTGGTCAGGGTCTACAAAGTTTGCATAAGACAAGTGTACTCTTCACAAGTAAAGAATGTCGGCCCAATAATACCATTTTGTATGTCGGGGTGCTGTTTTAATGTACTATTTACTGGGATATAGAAACTATGTCTTATTATGTATATTCACAACTGTATGAAATGGACCTACTTTATTCAGTAAATTAAAGGCGTAAAACGGCTGTACCTTATTCAACCCTGCAACATTTAAAGCACACTTCCAATTTCCAATTAAGTCTAGCTCATGTGTGACTGTTAGTGGCTGCTTTCTGCCGTATATAGCAAGATGACAAACTGTGCCTTTAGGAGCCCTCTGATCAGGGTCTTCAACATTTCATATGACAAGTGTACTCTTCTAAGGTATACTGTTTGTTTATGACCTGTAAACTTGTCCCGATGGTTCAAAATTTTAAAAAGACCTCTGGTCAGGGTCTACAAATTTTGCATAAGACAAGTGTACTCTTCACAAGTAAACTGTTTGTTAATGACCAGTATCCTCGTCGCTCCTGCTCAATGTTGGCCCCATATGACCATTTTGTATGTCGGGGTGCTGTAAAACCCAACTGAATCATAGGGGGTGAATGTGTTAATACAAGACCGTACACAATGACTCACTGTTGTCTGACGTATCCCACGATATTGCCCACTGGTGCCTCAATCGTCACTTCAAAAGCACATCCATCAGAGCAGGCACACCACTGACAGCCTGCACAGCATTTAAACTCACGGGAAACACGAATCAGTTCCTGGATTAAAAGATAAACAGACTTACCTACTGACTCACTTTTTAACTTTAAATAACCATATACAGTGTTCCCTCTCTACAACGGCTCTCTCATCATTGAATCCCTTCTTACAAAGACCCTTGCCGCAATTCCCTAAACGGGACAATTATGTCTAACACCTTTACTGCTGCAATATTGTCTGCTTAAAATTGTCGCCTGCTAATTTTCTCAAAGATACATAATGAACATTATGACAGAAAAAAACTTAATGAAGTGTGACGAACAGCTTGAATCCAGATCAGACTCCGCGTTACGCAGCGTCCGATTTGGATTACAGCTGTTTGCAAATGTAAGCCAAATTTCCCTCCCTATAACAACTCCCACCGAACAACACACATTTTTTGTCTCCCATTGGGTGTCGTTGTTGAGAGAGAACGCAGTACAGTCATAACCTACATTCTATCTAAGTAATTATTTTGAGCAAGTTTCATAAATATGCAGCTAACAATATAGCCACTACAGAGTTCTGAAGCCTTTTTTATGATTTGACATCCTAACCTTCCTTTTACTTCTACATATTCTTAACAGACCTAGATTTTTTCAAGGTGATCATTCTGAACTTATTTATTGAAAGTAGGGCATAAATTATGGGTCCTTTAATACTCTGAAGCTTTTCTTTTGATTTGACCTACTTACAAACCTTTTGACTCCATGTAACCAACATTACTACAGTGCATAAAGGTGATCATTTTGAGCAAGATTTGTGAGTTTAAAGCAACAAATATAGCTCCTAGAGTGTATAGAAGGTTTTCTACATTTTTACCAACTGAGCTACATTAAACCCTATGAAACATATTCATACATTGCCTAGTTTTTGTTAACTCTTTGAACCCTAGTCAAGCATATATGCGTTATTAGCATAGACATAGACATAGAGTGAGGAGTACACTTGTCCTATGCAAACAGTGTTGCCCAATGGGCATAATTTGAACAATCTTGATAGAGGACCTGTAGATGATGCTATGTGCCAAATATCTAAGATCAGGGTACTAGGGTTTTAGACAAGAAGATTTTTTTAAGCTTTCATTGAAAAAATCTATTTTAAGCTTCTGTGACCTAGATATGCAACCGACCGGAACCATTTGAACAAAATAGGTAAAGGACATCTAGAAATGTCACCATGCCAAATATTAAAGCTCTGGCCATATTACTTTCAGAGGAGAAGACGTTTGAAAATTTCACTATATAACTCTATGTAAAACTGTGACCCCCGGGGCGGGGCCAATTTTGACCCCAGGAGCATAATTTGAACAAACTTGATAGAGGACCTGTAGGCAATACTATGTGCCAAATATCTAAGCTCTGGCCCTTGTAGTTTCAGACAAGAAGATTTTTTAAGTTTTCATTGAAAAAAATCTATTTTTAGCTAGTGTGACCTAGATATGCAACCGGCCGGAACCATTTGAACAAAATAGGTAAAGGACATCTAGAAGTGTCACCATGCCAAATATTAAAGCTCTGGCCATATTAGTTTCAGAGAAGAAGACGTTTGAAAATTTCACTATATAACTCTTTGTAAAACAGTGACCCCCGGGGCGGGGCCAATTTTGACCCCAGGGGCATAATTTGAACAAACTTGATAGAGGACTTGTAGGTGATGCTATGTGCCAAATATCTAAGCTCTGGCCTTTGCGGTTTTTGACAAGAAGATTTTTTAAGATTTCATTATTTTTTTACTTTGGTTGCCATGGCAACCAGAGTTCTGCATTGTTTTTAATTCTTTGAACAAATTTGAAAGAGCTTGACCCAAGGAACATTTCTGTAAAGTTTGGTTGAAATCTGTTCAGCGGTATAGGAGGAGATGTCATTTGAAGCAATTGATAACGACGACGCACGACACACGACGCACGCCGGACGCCGGACACAGGGCCATCCCAATAGCTCACCTTGAGCCTTTGGCTCAGGTGAGCTAATAACGCATTTATGTGTGACTAGGGGTCAAAGAGTTAACTGGTCAAAAGTGATTTCTTTGATTTAACCAACTGACTCAGGGCTCCAGATAAGAGTGGGTAAACTTAACCCATTAACTGATAAGGGATAAACAAATATCAATGCTTATCTCAATACAAGCTAGTAGATTAAAGTGTGTCAAAATGAGTCAGTATAAAAATACTGCGCAATGCGTCAATATGAATCAGTATGCCTTCTGTCCGCCTATGCCGGGCCTCGTGGTTCGAATCCCACCAGAGCTCAATATTTTTTTTTATTGAAATACATTTTTTTAAAACAGAATTTCTTATCCTAAACTAATTCTTTATATAAGCGTTTGACACATAGTTAAAAATTACCATTTTTAATGCTAAATCTGGTTGCGAGTCTCTTTAAGGGTGTATCCAACCCATAAGCGATATTTTCAAAGTATTGAACTTTTTTTCTATCATTGTTTTTTTGGAAGAGCTATTTATGATGAATGAAAAAATGAAAAAAAATATAGATGGTGGTGTCCTTTTTTTGCGCTACAGCGATTTGAAAAAGGTATGTCATATTTGGGATTTTTTTTTAAAATTTTACTCATTCAGAGTACAAGCTTCAGTAAAATTTATTTCAAAACAAAACAAAAGTGGAAATTTGGGTTTTCTTTCTTTATTTCATGTCTATGGTGGTATTTTCACATATATAAACCAAATTTAGACAAAACAGGCACCAGGTTTATAATTGATTATTGATTGCTACTGACCGTACCAACGGGGGCTCCTATGTTCACTTAGCTTTATGTTTGTCTTGCGTGTTGTTTTCTATTTAGTGTGTAGATGAAGGAATGGCATTGCGTGTGTGTGTGTGTGTGTGTGAGAGTGTGTGTTTGTTATGGTATGGCTGTGTGTGTGTTCTGCTTTAGAGATGGGTGTATTGTTTGTGTTGCGTTTCCTGCTTGAGTCTTCTTTCGTATTTATTTGAACAATATGGAGCCTTGAATATCAAAAATATGCTTTATATAGGGCATGATTTTATTAGATTTTTTATTTTATGAAAAAAAGTAAAAAAGTTTGAAAATGAAATAGTTCTAGTATTAAACTTTTTCTTATATTCTACCACATGAAAGCCCATGCTAAGGCAGTTTAAAATATGAAAAGAAATTGAAAGGTCAGTGTTGAAAATTTTGAGTTATTAAAGTAAAAACAGTTATCTCCCCTTACAAAATTTACAAAAAAGTACCATATCGATGATATTTAGAGCTTTATATATTTCACATTTGGTGCCTTTTTTTTCTTAAATTAGTTTTTGTATGAAGAAATACTACTATAGATAGGAAATAAAAAACACAAAACCAAATTATCATATTTATTTTCATTTAAAATGGATTTTATTGAAGCGGGCTGTTTGAAAAGGACAAAATAAGAGGAAGTGGGTGGGGTAAATTTTACATGGCCGTAGAGCCAACTGTTGTTCACCAAAATGTACACTTTTTCTATTTTTTCATTCATCTTAAATAGCTCTTCAATACAAAACCATCATAGAGTGTTTTCATATACAATGTACTTTGAAAATTTCCCAAAGGCATGACATTGATACACCCTTAAAGGAGAACAAGTGTAGGTAATGTTCAGTTTACTCATTCTTATCTGGAGCCCTGCTTGGCTGGCCTAATACATGACAACTGTAGTGAGGCTGGGTTCGAGATGTTACCCGGTTCATGTTGACAAAACTATTGTTTCCAATGCAAACAGTTTGGAGCCAGATCAGATGCCATGTAACCCGGCGTCTGATCAGGCTTCAAACTGTTTGCCGTCTAGGTTAAAATCAAAAGTCAGAATAGTCAAAAAATTGTCATGTTCTCCATTTTAGTGCACTGCGTTTGTGTTTCGTTTGCGTTTTGTTTAGACGGGAAAGAATAATGTTTTCTCCGCTGTACCTGGTTCATGTTGTCTGTGATATGCATGGTGAAACCTCTAGACGGCCCACAACACTGCCGCATGCACATGTCTGTATCTGTAACAAAAACACAATACCCTAAAACCTCTCTATTACGGCCATAGGCAATGGTACCACCTAAACAAATTTTTTAGGGTTTTTTTTTATTGGGGGGGGGGGGGGGGGTCAATTTTTTTCTCAGCTCTTTCGCTATAATTATGTATATATAAATATCCAGATCAAATTTTATGCAAAAAAAAAATAAGAAGAAAAATCCATTTAGGTATCTTCAGGCACATTTTGCTTTACTTTTAACCTGCTTAAGCTACAACCTGCTAGAATATAGTAAATACAGTATAACCTCTGTCGATCGACACCTCTCTTGACCGGAAACCTCTGTTATCCGACCCTGCCGTTCGGTCCCGGCAGTTTCCCTATATATTTTTTGTAACCTAACTCTCTCTTGATCGGATCCTCTGTTAACCGTTATCCGACATACCTTGACGGACCCAAAAATGTAAATAAGAGGTTTTTCACACCCCGTTATCCGACGGTATGCTGACCTTTGATCATTGACCGACTATACACGCCCAGGTGATAATGACACATATTGCTCGGATTGCAGTGTAAGACAAAATGTATTGTTTAAACAATGAGTGAATAATTAGAGGGTTAATAAGATAACTTCAGCCAACTGTGAACAAGTGTAAGCAACCCATTTAGGGTCACAGTGCCGAAAAGACCAACTCATCCATCCTTTCAAACATTAGCTAACTATTATTTCGTGTTCAAATTACAGGTATATGCCAATCGTCCTCTCCATCACGTTGTCAATATTAGAAGTACGAAATATATATCTAATGCGCCCTCCGCATAGGTCAAATCTATAGTAATAATCGCAGGCGTAAAAATCTATTCTCAAGTTATATTGAGAGAAAATAAAAACATTCTCGCGTTTTGAAGTTTTTGTTAAATTCCCGCTAGTTCGACATAACAAGAGAAGATTGTACTTGTATATAAAATATAAATACCAAAGTGACAGTGTTTTAGTCGATCCATTAATATCTACATGTATGCGTGTTTACTTCCGATTGTACACTGACTATACACGTCTATGCCTACTGTAGTAAAAACAATGGAAAACCGTGTAGAACCGGAGCTGGGGGCTTCTATTTTAAACTGGAAAAACCTGACAAGGATATGCTGCAGTCATGCTTGTTCAAGCATATTTAATAAGTCAATCGGCATCGGGAAATTTGCCTAGCAGCGACAATATTTGGGTGTGTAAACTTGTGAACTTAGGCCTAATTCCGTTAACCGACAACATCTCTTAACCGATTTACAAACATGGAACCATGGGGTGTCGGATAACGGAGGTTATACTGTATTTCTTATGATACATATTCATAGCTGTTTAAGATGAAACTATTTTTTTTAGGGTATGAATAAATCAAAGGTGTAAAAAAGCGTATTTATGTAGAAATGGATTAAAGCAAACCAGAATGTGCCTTAAGTGGTCACCTGTCTTCAACACTAGAAACAGGCTTCAGCAGCATTAAATAAAAACTTGTCTCCCCTGATGAAGGGAACACAGACGCTAAACTAGGATAGTGAGTGTGAGTGAGTTGTCTTGAAATACACATGTAACTGTCAAAATCAGGCCTCATGCTTCTCAAATGTTTGAGATTAGTCTGAGATGGTTCTAAAGCTCTTGATAGGTCAAATGTCAGCATTCTGTTCAAATATGACCAATCATAACTAAGCTTCAGAACCATCACATACTCCAAAGCTTGATAAGCATGGCCTAAGGTCTTACCTTCAGCTGCAAAGTAAACTTGTTGGCCCAAACTGTTTAAAATCTTGTACTTGTTGTTGGTCTCCCATCCAGTGAATGCTGAAATATATAGAGGATAACAATTTGGACTGATATGAAATTTATTTCACAAGAGTAGGTTGTTATCTGGTTAAACAAGAGCCGCATGCCGCCCTAAATAGCTCACCTGAGGAACTATTGTGTTATACTCGATGCATAATGAAGTTTGTCATTGCATGTATGTGGACTGTTGCATGAAACTGAAACAACTCGGAATTAAGTTTTCCTGTAGAAGTCTATGTAAAACTGATAAGCCCCGGGGCAGGCCATTTTTGACCCTGGGGTCATGATTTGAACAATTTTGGTAGAGGACCATAAGGCAAAGCTAGATGCCAAATATAAAAGGTCTGGGTCTTAGGGTTTCAGAGAAGAAGAGTTTTAAAGGTTTATCCCTATAGATATAAGTCTATGTAAAACTGATAAGCCCCGGGGCGGGCTATTTTTGACCCTGGTGTCATGATTTGAACAATCTTGGTAGAAGACTATAAGGCAAAGCTAGATGCCAAATATAAAAGGTCTGGGCCTTACGGTTTCAGAGAAAAAGATTTTTAAAGGTTTTCCTATACAAGTCTATGTAAAACTGATAAGCCCCGGGGCAGGGCCATTTTTAGACCCGCGATAGCGGAGCGTAGCGAAGCGGTAGCGGGTCTATGAATATGGTTTTCGGAAAATACTACATCCGTTAGCGCAAATCTGACAACCGCCAAGGACTGTGCCAGAAAATAGTGCTCATTGTGATCTACGCTTTTATAGCACTTTCAATTGGGAAAGTAAGTTTAGCCTATTTTGATGTATCTATTATGAGATTGTCAATGTTTGTTGGAAGGTCCGAATATGTATTTTGCTTTATTTCAAAGAAAATGTTGGTAAGTATTCATTCGCGAATATCGGCGATGTTCGTTTTACGAAGCAATACTCGGCCTTTTCCGTATTGCAATAGTTACCACCGACAAGTATAACGGGAAAAGCCGATGGCACACTGCTATCACGTGACTTTATCTTACCTGTAAAAGCCGTTTTCACGAAAAGGCTCAAGTTTGGGATCAGCTCAACTCTTACAACGGGCTTAAATTAATTAACTGTATCTCTTGAGCCTGTTACGATGAGTCTGATCAACTAACAGATCAGCTGAGCCAGTTATTAAGCGCTAACGCGATGTTATTTCAATGATTCGAGCGGCCCAATCTGCTGAATACTCTTTCGTATCGGAGGATGTAAAACCGAAAAATCGGGAAACTCCATGACTTTTTCAAGCATTTGCTGTAAATAATGGACCCAAAGAAGAGGATTTGTAACTGTACAGATGGCGAGAAAGTCGAAGATACTCGCCGTTGTCCAGCTTACCCAACAAACCAAGCATGCCTTTCAGAAAATTTCTCGTGAGGCGAACTGGACAGAAATCGATGAGATGTGACAGGCTCAGCTGTCGATGGTCAAACTGAAATGGTGAGTTGTTTTAAAATTTTCTTTCATAGATAGATATGGAATGACGATTTCTGCGTGTTTGAATAACGGATTATTTCTTTACTTCATAGCATGTCTCCAATTCGGAATACGCAGGAATAAAATATCCCTGGAATACGTGATAATTTAATGTAAAGCAGAATGCGTTTTTCTGCTTTACTTTCAGCTGGGTTACTAGAAAAGTTAATCCGAAATCAAACGGAATCCACCGTAGTCGATGTGAATATATAGTAACTATATTCCCTTTACCCGATTGGCAATTTCTAGTTGTGAAGTTTACCGCCTCGTTAGCTCAGTGGTAGAGTGTCCGCTTTCGAGGCGGGAGGTTGTGGGTTCGATCCCCAGCCGGGTCATACCAAAGACCATTATAAAAACGGTACTAGTAGCTCCCTTGCCTGACGCTCGGCATTGTAAGGGTAGTACTAGGAAGGTAAATGTAATGCCAAGGTAAGTATGCATGTTAATGGATACCTTGTTTGTCGCAATAAAAGCTCTACAGAGCTTATGTTGATTGTTTACCATATGATTATCCGACGTTAAATAAAGCTTGCCTTTGCCTTTTTTGAAGTTATAAATCCACTTAAACCAGGTAGAAAGCTTTAAGACACATACTTTCAGCGTACCCCTTTAATTCCTCCCTGAAAGCTCAAAATTGACAATTTTAGTTTCAATTTAGTCCAGTCCATTTTTGATCTTTTACTATTAGGCTAAATAAGGGAAGATTTTTACAATATTTCTTCAAAATGATAACAGTGAAGACCCTGATCCTTAAGATCAGGGTCCAGACTACTGTGTTTGCATATAGGACAAGTGTACTCCTCACAGGTAGCTGTCTGCGAATAATGACATATAAAGTGGAACAACTGTTTTCTTTCGTGAAGGAATAAATGAAGTAAAAAGGCGTATCTGTGGATAAAAATGGGTAATAATTTCATAAACAGTTGTAAAAAAGGTATATATGTAGCCGGGTTGGGTATATGATTAAATGGTGAAAGATTTATGTAAGCGGCCCGGTGGTTCAGTCGGTAGAACACTTGCCCTAATCGCAAGGGGTCTCGAGTTCGAGCCCCGGTCTGGCTGCATATTTTTCTCACCATGTTACATTTGGCGCCTAAATTGGCGCCCAACGTAAATAACCCGTAGGATAATATGTAACTCGTAGAGTGTACAGAAATAATAATAAGAAACTCGTGGAGTGTTCTTTAGTTAGAATTCGGGACGAATTCTTGTGTAGAGGGGGTGTGTGTAGCCGGGTTGAGTTTATGATTAAATGGTGAAAGATTTATAATGTAAGCGGCCCGGTGGTTCAGTCGGTAGAACACTTGCCCTGTAAGCAAGGGGTCCCGGGTTCGAGCCCCAGTCTGGTTGCATATTTTTCTCACCATGTTACATAATAGACGATGTGAACCTAGACGATGTAAACCAGTTTTTTTGGACGATGTGAACCACTTTTACAGGGGATGTGAACCACCCTATTAGATGATCAGATGTGAACTAACACGTTGTTTTTAAAAAAATTGTATAAGTTTTCTTGCATTTAACTTACTGTTCTAAAAGTTATATAGACTGAAAATATGTTAACTTTATTTCTCTGATAGTATTATCTAAACTCTTATTCAGGACAAGATTTTGGAATATCATAGGATAATGTGATGCTGTGGAGCGTGAGAATTAAACGTCTATGAAGGAAAACAAAAGCAAGAACCTTAAACCAGTCCCTAAATTACTTAAGTAATCGTGCTGTACCTGATTAAAGGACTATAAAGAATCATAGAAGACTTCTTGCATTTGTTTTCTTTCATAGACAATTTATTCTCATGCTTCATGGCATCACATAATCCACCCAGAATCTACAGTGTTGGTCCAATATGAGCTTAAAGTTGCTAAAATAGCACAATAACAGGTTAATCAACCCATTAAAGTTGACATATTTTTTCAACTTTTACAACTATTTCTGATACTAGATAGTGCACTTATAAATTTTAAAATAAAATGTTGGTTCACATCGTCTGATGGGGTGGTTCACATCTTCTGGTAAAATGGTACACATTGGCGGTGGTTCACATCCGCGGTGGTTCACATCGTCCCTAATTCTGTAAAAATATATATTTCCACCTTTTATGTATTGGTTGTAATAAATTGCAAAGGAAATATACAAAAAATGGAATAACAATCAGTTTCTTTTTATGGAATAGGAGTTAATTAAATGCATGCATAATTATCCCCGAATTGAAGAAATTAGGTTCTTATAGTACAGTCATGAATATGTGAATAAGGTGTCTGTCCAGGCTCTAGTCTACACTGTTTTTCAATGTCCTTTATAATAGTAGACACTAGGCTTAACCCATCAGAGCCTATAATACAGTATTAACTCTTTGCATGTTGGGTAATTTTTTTCCATCTGCAACATTTGTCGTCTGCTATTGTTCTAAATAAGACATTTCTAAATTTCTTTTCAAAACATGGTCAGAGTGTCAAACAGTTTACGCAGCGTCTCATCTGGATCCAAACTGTTTGCAAATGCAATCGCTAGCATGCAAAGAGTTAAAGAGGCTCGCAACCAGATTTAGCATCAAAAATAGTAATTTGTAAATATATGTCAAATGCTTAAATATAAATGGGTAAGATTTAGTTAAGGATAATAAATTCTGTTAAAAAATGCATTTCAAACAAGAGAGCCTGAAGGCCCTGATATCGCTCACCTGTTGTACTGAAGTTTGATAGCTTTATCTTACTGTTTCATCAGTTTTAATTTAAATCCATTCAAATTTGTAGTATAGCATGTAAACAATTTTGGAATATAACCTCATAATTCTAGTATGGTAGAGTACATCAAGGGCAGATAACTAGAGCCTAAACAATACTGAAATGAAGCCTTTTCTAGCATTTCAAAGTCTATCAAGGGCAGATGACTATTGCTACAATGATTAGATTTCAACAATAATTGCACTCCTTTGAGAACTTATATGTACATGTATATACTTTGTGTGCAAGTAAAATCAAAATCCATTAAAAACTGTAGTTGCAAAAGTGTAAACGCTGTTCGATATGGCATTTTCAGCAATTCAAGGGCAGACAACTCTTGACCTATAGGTCAGATTTCAACCATAATCACACTTATTTGAACTCTTATGGTCATATATAATCTGAGCAAGTTTGAAAAAGACCGGATAAAAATTGTGGCCTCTTGAGTGTAAACACCCTTAAATATGACATTTTCAGCAATTCAAAGGTAGATAACTCTCAACCTATCTGTCAGATTTCAATCATAATCAAACTCAATCGAACTCTTATGGTCATATACAATCTGAGCAAGTTTGAGATAGATTGGATAAAAATTGTGACCCCTGGAGAGTAAACACCCTTAAATATGACAATTTCAGCATTTCAAAGGTAGATAACTCTCAACTTATTAGTCTGATTTCAACAAAATTCGAACTCATCTGAACTCTTATAGTTATATACAATCTGAGCATGTTTGAGATAGATTGGATAAAAATTGTGGCCTCTAGAGTGTAAACACTGTTAAATTAATATGGCATTTTCAGCAATTCAAAGGTAGATAACTCTCAACCTATTGATCAGATTTCAACCATAATCAAACTCATCTAAACTCTAATGGTCATATACAATCTGAGCAAGTTTGAGATAGATTTGATAAAAATTGTGGCCTCTAGAGTGTAAACACCCTTAAATATGGCATTTTCAGCAATTCAAAGGTAGATTACTCTTGACCTATTAGTCCGATTTCAACCATAATCGAACTCATTCGAACTCTTATGGTAATATACCATCTGAGCAAGTAAGAGAAAGATTGGATAAATATTGTGGCCTCTAGAGTGTAAACACTAAAATTGTTGACGATGGACGACGCACGACGGACATTCAAGTATTGCAATAGCTCACCCTGAGCTAGCTCAGGTGAGCTAAAAAAAGAAAAAGAAGAATCTCTGGTAGGATTCGAACCCGTGACCCTCCATGCGGAGACAAACATGAAAAATGAGGAAGCACCTTTACTACCTCGGCTACCAGCGCTCTCTATATATATGGTAGCGAATTAACGTACTTCATTGGTAGCGATCGATAATACTTTATTCGGCTCGGGTTTATGTCTGAGCCCGTGTAGAGAAGCAACAACAACAACTATACCGTCAGCTGACGCTATAGAAAAACGATGGAAAATATCTAAAATAACTAAGATTCGGTGACGATTATTGATACTTTTTTTGGACTGATCATATTTTTTTAATGTCAGAAGCCAAACAATGCCACGAATGTGCTTTTATTTGAGCATTTTATTTTATTTTGACAAGTACACCATCCGGTTGCGAGTCCCTTTAAGAGTAAAGTCGTCTTTTACAAAGACTGAAAGTGTGAAGAGTACATTTGTCCCATGCAGGCAGGTTATATTCACACCATAGGACACCTAAAGATCCATCTGATCAGAATTTGCACTGTTTGTCATTTTGAAAATTATGAATTATAAAATACATCCCTAAATAGTATCAAATTGACTGATATTTAATTTATTAGAAAATGGAATGGTTGATCTGAAGTTTTTTAAACTTTTGTGAGTTAAATAGGTTAATACTTGTATTTCAGCTCCAATTAACAACCCAGTTCAAGATTATGGTAATGGACACAAGTTGGACAAACTCCACATGCCCTATTCCTATACAGCTCCTGGCAAGGAGTCAGAAGGCTACATCTATAGATCCAGCTTGTCAACCATTGCCTAGTACAGTCAAAGAAGTTACCTGTAAGTATCAAGTATGGAGCAGAAGAGACAGTTTGGATGGAATGAAGGAGTTGTGAGAGATAGTCAGATAAATTGTATCAGAGTGTTAAATAAGAAGAGTATTTTAAATAATAACGACTGCGTCTCAACCAAACCTTATGTTGTGACAACTCAGTCATTTGAATAATCTCATACTCACAGAGATAATTGAAATATTCTAATTAGTAGTCACAACATTGGGTTTGGTGTGCATCAGGGGAAACATTTGTAATGTTCATTTTAATCACTCTTATATGGAGTCCATAGGAATGTATATGCGAGGGTTGTCCCAGTAAAGCATAGACTTTGCTTACACTTTACTAATCTGACGTTCAATGGCCATAATATTCTACTGATACCTTGAGCCATTCAATTTCAATAAAATGGGTGAATGAAAATAAAATCCAATGTACAGTAGATGATTATTATGCGTGATTCACAGAGCCATGGTAGGCGTATCCGGCACAGCCCAGAAATTGCATAGAAAACCGCTATCTGTGCGTTCCATAAAGTGATATCATTCAAACTACACTAAAATCAAGCGCGACAAATTATCGTCTGCTTAACATGACGTCATTATGACGTTATTACAGAAGATTTTGGTCATTATCTTTATGAGAATAGCACATATTTGAATGTCATCCATCAGGAGATCTTGTTTGAGAAAATGATGATGTTAGACAAAGAGAAAGCGTGCAGAACGGCGGCACACCTCTGTATACGCACCGGCTTTACGCCAACGGTCACATTTAATAAAGTAAAAAACGCAGAGATATAGGGCATTGTTTCTAAGAGCCTTATATTCAAGTTACATGGCAGGTTTAGTGATGGATGGACAGATAGTTTATAGCGAGGATGCAGGGCTGCCATTTCTCCGGATTTTTCTTCCAACAGATGGAAACTTAAAACAAGCTGAAAGTAAAGAAGAATGCGCCTAAAGGCACATTCTGCTTTACTTTCAACCTGATTTAAGCATCACATGTCTTAAAAACTAGAAACAGACCAAGGGATAAAGGTATTTATCCTGTCACGTGCCTATTTTCCTGACGGATAAAGGGGTGACAGATAAACTTTGCTTTATTATGCTAGTTGGTCACATGACCGATGTTTTTATGTCATTTGGTCACATGACCTGTAGCCGGAACTATTTTTACACAGAGACGCTCATTTTTCCCGCTGTTAGTAAAATTGTTCTAAAACTCTTATCAACAGAATCCTGACGTGTAACGACGCTTATTCGAAGTATTGTTGCAATCAAATGTTTGAGAGTACGCGCAACAAGTCGCTTGCTGCATTACTTCTATAATCGTCCACCTTTTAGATGTCCTGAGTAAAAATACACTAGATTGTTAAAGGTTCAACGTTACCAGGATGTGACGTCACCGATGTCATCTATATAATAGCGCGCTTTCCTACAATAACATTTTTAGCTCTTTAGCGAGAATCTTAGAGCAAAAATGGCTCTAGTGCTAAAAAACCATTCTCTATATATTTTGATATTGTGACAAGGATAAATAGAATATTTGGTGACTAGCTTTGAATGAGAATTGTTATAGATCTGGCTTGGCTTCTGAAAATATCAGGTTCACCTGCGGCTCACCAGATATAGCCTGTTTACCTGTGTTTTCGCCACCCTTAGCTATATTTTTTCGCGCATGCGCTTTCTGGTGTAACCTTTCTTACTTTTTGACGGATCTAATTCTGGACTGAACTTTCAATAACACGATTATATACAAATAAAACTTGTGAAATAAACACAAATGTAAATTACTGTACCGTTTTTGAACGAGGTCATTGCTCTGGATCACCGGGGTGCTTTCTTGTCAATTCGCCACCTCTGATTGGTCGCTCGATAATTAGGTCAATGTAGGCTCTGGCAGTATGTTATAGTTTGTTTCATGAAATTTGAACATGGTTTAATGATTTTGAAATATTTAATTTTTTAAAAGTAAATAATATATTTTACAACTTTACAATAAAAAGTAACAATGGGCATATAGAGTAAAAATTACCAACATGTCCTTTGATTTGAAACTTTTTATGAATTATTGTTATTTTACCTGTTTCTTTCGCACTTTCGGCGCTTGAAATCTTCCTTAGTGAAACTGTCCTAGTATTCGGATATCCTCTGTAGTTTTCGGACATCCTCGGTAGCCTGCTCGTGACGGAATTCCAAGTTTTGCTTAGGTGGCGAATTGACAAGAAGTGGCGAAATGACAAGAAGCAAGGATATTCATACGCCTTGCCAGATAACATTTCTCATTCAAAGCTAGTCACCAAATATTCTCTATAATCAGGAAAACTGGGCTTGAAAAATTGAAAAATTTGAAATCTTAGGATTTTTTTATCAACTTATGGCAGACCTGAGGACGTTAACCCTATTTTTAAAATTTAGACTCCTGTGACCTTGAACTTAAGGCCTGCGTTTAGGTTTCGAAATCTGCATTTAGGTTTCGAAAAATGCCTTTAACTTCTATGTCCCTTGAGGTATTGCTTTCATAGTTGGTATGTATGTGTATATGGACAAGACCTTTACATGCGCAGAAAAATTTAGACCCCTGTGACATTGACCTTGAACTTAGGGCCTGTGTTTAGGTTTAGAAAAATGTCTTTAACTTCTATGTCCTTTGAGGTATTGCTTTCATAGTTGGTATGTATGTGTATATGGGCATGACCTTTTGATGCACAGAAACATTTAGACCCCTGTGACCTTGACCTTGAACTTAGAGCCTGTGTTTAGGTTTCGAAATCTGCGTTTAAGTTTCGAAAATCCATTTAACTTCTATATCCTTTGAGGTATTGCTTTCATAGTTGGTATGTGTGTGTATATGGACAAGACCTTTCCATGCACAGATAAATTTGGACCCTTGTGACCTTGAACTTAGGGCCTGTGTTTAGGTTTTGAAAAATGCCTTTTACTTCTATTTCCCTTGAGGTATTGCTTTCAGTTGGTTTATGTGTGTATATGGACAAGACCTTTCCAGGCACTGCAAACTTTAGACCCCTGTGACCTTGACTTTGAACTTAGGGCCAATGTTTAGTTTTCGAAATCTGTGTTTTGGTTTTTCAAAATTTTTATTTCTCCTATGTCCATTGAAATATTCCTTTCATATTCAGTTGCATGTGTATATGGACAACATCTTTCCTTGCATGCAAAATGTTTGAGCCCTCTGACCTTGACCTTGAACTAAGGACCCGTGTTTAGGTTTCAAAGTCTGCGTTTAGGTTTCTCAAAATTTCTTTAACTCATATATCCATTGAGATATTTCTTTCATATTTGGCATGCATGTGTATATGGACACGATCTTTCCATGCATGCAAAAAAATTAGCCCAGTGTCCTTGACCTTGAACTAAGGTCCCGAAAGGTTTTAGGTTTCGAAATCTGCGTTTAGGTTTCAAAAATGCTTATAAGTCCTATGTCCCTTGAGGTGTTATTTTCATATTTGATTTGCCAGTGTATATGGACAAGACCTTTCCATGCAGGCAAAAAGGTTGACCTCTGTGACCTTGAGTGTGCTTTTAAGTTGCTAAAGGTGCCGGTGGCGAGCTTTGTTGTCTCTCTGACAACTCCTGTTGCTTTTGATTTGACTCAAAAATTTTAAATGAAAATTCCCAGTAACTGTAGAAAGTTATGAATTTGAACCTTTAAATATTTGTTTAATATCGAAAGGGCAACTCATTCAAACAAGGGAGGTTGTTCTGGGATGTGTCATAACAGAGTAATTGCCCTTGTTTTTATTTACATAAAACTTGTAAATTGAAATTTCTCAATAACTATCAAAGGTATTAACTTGAAACTTCCAATACTTGTTTAGTATCAAAATGGCAACTCATTAAAACAAGGCAGGTAAGGCAGGCAAAGATATTGTCCTTGTTTTGACTTATTGTTTACTTTAAATGGATATTATCATTGACTGTATGAAATTCAAACTTGGAATATATGTACATGTACAGTACTTGTTCACTACCAAAAGAGTAATTCGTTACAACAAGGCAGCTAACTCTCTGATTGTTTTTGCAGATTTAGTACCCTTGTTTGACTTAGAATTTACTTTTAATGGAATGTATATGCAGTTATCTATTCCTCTTATATGACCATACTAAGGCATTTAGGTCCAATTATGTTTGAGTTGTTGTTGCTTACAAACTTCTATGATCAAGAAAGCATCAAACACCCATACACATTCTTTAAGTTTGGAAAATGTAGCCATCTCAAGTATATGAAACTCGAGCGGCCAGCACCCGTTTGCGGTGCTCTCGTTATATTCAAATATTGTTCACACTCTAGCATCTACAAATTGGAATGGATCTGGATTAAACTTGGATAAACTGGATATGGTCATAAGTTCTTAGATCAAGACTTAGATGATGTGCTATAAGCAACACATTAAAATGTTTTTATTTTTTAACAGCTATAGTTTTTGATGGTGTCATTTTTATATAGCATTTTACATTGTATGATATTTTTTGCAGGATTTCTATCAACAGACTAAAGCAGATCTGCAGTAAAGAAGATATGCAGAAAGATGTTAATTCTGCCTACTTGTATGAGCTTGAAGAAAAGAGGCAAGACGACTGCTGTTGAAGAAGAGCTTAAACAATTTCAGATTAGACAATTTAACCAACAGGAGGAATTAGATATAACTATTAAGAATGGAACTGTTGCAGATTCAAATTATTATTTGAGCTTTTGTAAAAAATTGTTAAATCCAGTATCAAACAGTCACTCATCACCCTTTACTCCGAGTCCATAGCCTGTTTCTTGAGCTATTGAGGACAGGTAGCCACGTCAATCAGGTTAAGGTGAAGCGGACGGTGCATTGCGTTCAACCTGTTTAAAGCTACCAGCTAGCTGCTAGAATATAGAAGAAATTTTACTGGTGATACACAATTATGACTGTGAATCCTTTATATGTAAAAAGATGTATCTATGGAGTAATTAATGGGTTAAATAGTTCAGCAGGAGCGCCTCTGCATTTAAAGACAGGTGGCAGCTTAAAGTAATGTAAAAGTTAAACAGAAAGCTTCACATTGTTTATCAGCCAACTGCCTTAACACAACATAATAAACATCGTTATAGGGGTCATATTAGAGAGGTATTACTGTATTTTGAACTTGGATACTTCATTTAGAATTAGTCATACCAGATGTACCATTTACATTTTTCTCCATAGTCAGAAGAGAGAATTGCCTGTATCCAATTAAGTATAAGGTAGACTATTGCATAGAGCAAGATGAAAGTAAAGCAGAAAGCTCCTTTCAACTTTACTGTCTTCTTGCTTCATGCTGCTGCATGTATTTAACATCAATAATACTCTCCATGGATAGCCATCAGCATGCGACCAGCACCTGTGTTAGTGTTAAAGTTGTGATACACTTTAAGCATAGCTTGGGTACTTTGAATACTGTTTTATGCAATTTGCAATAAAACTAGTTATATTAATATAATCTTCTGTTTTGAGTACTCCTACATCAGTAGATTGTTAACTTCCGGGACAAATGCATTGACTCATTCCCCCAAGATCCATCTAATGGTAAATTCCAGTTTCTGATAAAGTCAAAACCATTTTAAGCTTGTCTGTTTTGAAGAAACTACAAGCTATTGTCATCACTTCGGCATCTGCGTTGTCATCGTAGGCGTTGTTGTTGTCCAAAATCTTAAAGTTAGCCATAACTTTAGAACTAAATATGATACAGACTTCATATTTCGTATATGTACTTACTTTAAACAGATATTGAGCTCAGTAAAATTTGGGTCATTTCAAATAAAGGTCAAGGTCATTCAGAGGTAAACTAGAGTTGGTTTAATATTTGCCATAGCTTTGGAACTGCATGTGATAGAGACTTGACATTTGCCATATGTTTTCAACTGGAGAGGCTCTTGTGTTCAACACAACTAGAGTCATGTCAGACAAAGGTCAAGTCATTAAAAGGTCAAATAGGATACTTCCCATAACTCTAAAATAACATGTGATACACACTTCGTATTTGGGTATCTGCACAACGCAAGAAGCTCCTGAGTTTAGTATAAGTTTGGCCATGGCAGACAAAGTTCAAGGTCATTCAGAGGTCAAATAGGTTGAATTAACATTGCCTATTACTTTGGAACTGCATGTGATAAGAGACTTTACATTTGTCATTTATACGCAGCCTAAGTAGTTCTTGAGCTCGGTACACGTTTGGTAATGTCATACAAAAGTCAATATCATTTAGAGCCCCACAGTAGAATGTCAAACAAATAGTCAAGACAGACAAAGGCAATAAGAATACCTCACATCTTTGTTAATCTATTAGGATAACAAAACAGTCAAACATCGGCGTTGACAAAGCAATAAGCTATTGTCATACTTTCAGCATCCACGTTGTACCAATCTGACGTTGGTCATAACTACTGAACTATTAAATCTGCTAGCTTCATATTAGCTCACCTTGCACGAAGTGCCAAGGTGAGCTATTGTGATCCCCATGTGTTCGTCCTCTGGGTCTGTCTGTCATGTGTCGTCAACTTTTTCTTCAAAGATTATATTGGAAACCACTGGGTCAATTTCTTCAAAAGTATATAGGATTGTTCCTTGAAGGGTACTCTCTAAGATTTCCTTGAATGTAGGTCATCCAATCGAAATTGTGGTTGCCATGGAAACTAATTGAAAACAAAAACACTTAAAAATCTACTGGTCAGTATTGTAAATAATAAAATTATTTTACACAACTGCCTATTGGTGACCCTCTGTCAGTTTTTAGCTCACCTGGCACGTAATGCCAAGGTAAGCTATTTTGATCGTCCTCTGTCCGTCATCGTTCGTCCGTCCATCCGTTCGTCGTCAACAATTTCTTTAAACAACATCTCCTCTGAAACTACTGGATAGATTTTTACCAAACTTGCCTTGAATGACCCTTATATTGTCCTCTTTCAAAGTTGTACAAACATTTCCGGTCCGTTGCATATCTAGGTCATACGAGCTAAAAATAGATTTTTTCAAAGAAAACTTAAAAAATCTTTTTGTCTGAAACCACAGTACCTAGAGCTTAGATATTTGGCACAAAGCATTGTCTTCAGGTCCTCTATCAAGAATGTTCAAATTATGTCCCTTGGGTAAAAAATGACCCCGTTGGGGTCGTAATTTTACATAGAGTTATATAGTGAAATCTTCAAAATCTTTTATCTCTGCGTTTAATATGGCCAGAGCTATGCTATTTGACATGATGACACTTCTAGAAGCCCCTAACCAATATTGTAAATATGGTTCCGGTCTGTTGCATATCTAGGTCACAGGAGATAAAAATAGATTTTTTCAATTAAATCTTCAAAAATCTTTTCGTATGAAACCACAGTACCTTGAGCTTAGATATTTGACACAATGCATCATCTACAGGTCCTCTATCAAGATTGTTCAAATTATTTGCCTTGGGTTTAAAATGACCCCGCCCCGGGGATCGTAATTTTACATAGAGTTATATAGTGAAATCTTCAAACATTTTTATCTCTGAAACTAATATGGCCAGAGCTTTCATGTTTGGCGTGATGACACTTATAGAAGCCCTTGACCAATATTGTTAATATGGTTCCGGTCAGTTGCATATCTAGGTTACAGGAGCTAAAAATAGATTTTTTCAATGAAAACTTAAAAATATCTTCTCGTCTGAAACCACAGTACCCTGAGCTTAGATATTTGGCACAAAGCATCATCTACAGGTCCTCTATCAAGTTTGTTCAAATTTTGCCCCTTGGGTTCAAACTGCCAAGGCCCTAGGGGTCCAATTTTACATAGAGTTTACTGTTATGTAGTGAAATATTCTTCTCTGAAACCACTATGGCAAGAGCTTTGATATTTAGCATAGTGACACTTTTAGATGTTCTTTACCAATATTGCTGAAATGGTTCAGGTCTGTTGCATATATGGGTCATATTAGCTAAAAATAGATTTTTTTTTAATGAAAAATCTTCCTGTCTGAAACCATCCATGTAGAAAATATTTGACAGCACACTTAATTTTCAAGTTCATCAGCAAGATTTTTGAAATTATGTCTCTGGGGTAAACAAGAAATATCTTTAAAAAAGATATTCAGCGGAATGAGTGGTTGAACTAATGATATAGATGGGTGTGCAAAATTGAATGAAATTGAGGTTTTCAAAGAATTGTAATATCTTGGATTAAAAAGCAAAACAATAAATTACAGTAACTTTCATGTAAAATATAGCTACTAAATGGTCTGTCCTCTACAATACTACCAAACAATAATTTAAACCGTATCCTGCTGCTCATAAGATATTTGCATAAATCGACTGTTCTATCAATGGAGTTTCTTAAAACAAAGATGTCATATTTAAAAATAGAAACATGCTGTCATAGCAATTGCAGACTCTTTGCACTAACAATTCAAATTCAATTACAGTAACTTTTATTTAAAATGCAAAACTATCATGTACAGAAAATTTAAAACAAAACAATTCTTTAAAAACCGTATCCTAGCTACTGGTAGGATATCCTCACTTTAATTTACTGTTCTATCACTCTTAATTCATGAATGGAGTTTCTTAGAAAAAATCTTAAAATAGAAGCATGATTGCATCAGCACAATCAGTCTGTGTCTCTAAATTTTACACTCACCATTCATATCTGGGTAAACTGTAATTGTGCATAGACCAGCCTACAGGGCTCCAGATAAGAGGGAGTAAACTGAACAAATCACATTTTTCACTCATTTCAACACCAAACCCTATGGTGTTACTACTAATTTTGATCATCTCGAAGAGACGATTCAAATTAGTAGTTCCACCATAGGGTTTAATGCAGAAATAAAGATTTTAAGTTTTGAAATACAACCCTTTTCTGGAGCCCTGGTTACTATCCAATCAGCCCATTCAGTTTTAAGTATGTGACTTTCAACCTTGATTTCTGTTTAGTTATCATTGGTTAAGAAGTTGCAAAATTTAAGGATAGGTCTAAATAGAAACCATTCAGCTCCGCTGAAAAATGATCCCACCCCAGGGGTCATGTGACCTTGTGTTGGTTTTTCAAGGTGAGGGATATTTAGGCCCGCATGGGCCTCTTGTTTTAAAATATGTTTTCTCTAAGAAAAAAAATAGAACCCCAATAAGGTAGGAAGGTCTTACAACAAATAAACTCTTTACATATACATTTTTTTCATAAGACGAGTATACTCTTCACTAGGGTTCAATTAAACTATAATACTTTACTAATCGCGGGTCTCCTCAGTGCTTTCAGCGCTTTGATTTACCCTGGGGTTATGATTTGAACACTCTTAGTAGAGGTCCATAAGGCAAATCTACATGCCAAATATAAAAGGTCTAGGCCATACAGTTTTAGAGAAGAAGAGTTTTAAAGGTTTTCCTATAAAAAACTGATAAGCCCCGGCGGGGCCATTTTTGACCTGGGGGTAATTATTTGAACAATCTTGCTACAGGTTCACAGCATGATGCTACTTGTGAAATTAGGTTGTCCTAGGACATTGACAAGAAGATGTTTAAAGTTTTGACTTTAGTTGTCAATATTACGTAAATACGGAAATGACCACGCCCTCTGGTGGCCATGTTTTTGACAGATCAAAATTCTTCGAACAATTTTGAAAGTACATGTATATTAATTGAGAAACATTTTGGTGAAAACCAAATTGAAATCGGACCAGTAGTTTTTGATATCGTGCAGGGTTTCCATGGCAACAAGACCGATTGCCCCACCCACTTTTTTTGAACAGTTTTTGAAACTCACAACTACAGTATGTATCTGACCAAGTTTGGTTAAAATTGGGCCATTGGTTTCAGAGAAGAAGTTATTTGAAACAAATTGTGAACAGACGACACGGACACCGACGTACGACGGATGGCAACCGATAACAATAGCTCACCTTGAGCACTTTGTGCTCAGGTGAGCTAAACAAGAGGCCCATGCGGGCCTAAATATCGCTCACCTGGAAACACCAACACAAGGGTCACATGACCCCTGGGGTGGGATCACTTTTCACCCCAGAGACATAATTTCAAAAATCTTGCTGATGAACTTGAAAATTAAGTGTGCTGTAACAATATTTTGTACATGGATGGTTTCAGACAGGAAGACTTTTCATTGAAAAAAATCTATTTTTAGCTAATATGACCCAGATATGCAACAGACCCGAACCATTTCAGCAATATTGGTAAAGAACATCTAAAAGTGTCACTATGCTAAATATCAAAGTTCTTGCCATAGTAGTTTCAGAGAAGAATATTTCACTACATAACTCTATGTAAAACTGCGATCCTTAGGGCCTTGGCTGTTTTAACCCCAGGGACATAATTTGAACAATCTTGATAGAGGACCTGAAGATGATGCTTTGTGCCTACAAGAGCCCCATGGGGCATTTTCGCTCACCTGAGAATAACTGACAAAATGGAGATAATTATTTATGTCCAGGAAGGGGTCATTTTTTACCCGAGGGGCATAATTTGAACAATATTGTAAGAGGACCTGTAGATGATGCTATGTGCCAAATATCTAAGATCAGGATAGTAGGGTTTTAGACAAGAAGATTTTTGTAAGTTTCCATAAAAAAAAAAATCTATTTTTAGCTCCTGTGACCTACATATGCAACAGACTGAAACCAGTTGAACAAAATAGGTAAAGGATATCTAGAAGTGTGACCATGCTGAATATCAAAGCTCTGGCCATATTAGTTTTAGAGAAGAAGACGTTTTGAAAATTTCACTATATAACTCTTATGTAAAACTGTGACCCCCGGGGCGGGGCCAATTTTGACCCCATGGGGCATAATTTGAACAAACTTGATAGAGGACCTGTAGGCGATGCTATGTGCCAAATATCCAAGCTCTGGCCCTTGTAGTTTCAGACAAGATGATTTTTTAAGGTTTCATAGAAAAAAAATATATTTTTAGCTCCTGTGACCTAGTTATGCAACTGACCAGAACCATTTGAACAATTTTGGTATAGGACATCTAGAAGTGTCACCATGCCAAATATCAAGGCTCTGGCCATATTAGTTTCAGAGAAGAAGACGTTTGAAAATTTCACTATATTACTCTATGTAAAACTGTGACCCCTAGGGTGGAGCCAATTTTGACCCCAGGGGCATAATTTGAACAAACTTGATAGAGAACCCGTAGATGATGCTGTGTGCCAAATATCTAAGCCAAAGCTCTGGCCATATTAGTTTCAGAAAAGAAGCCGTTTTGAAAATTTCACTATATAACTCTATGTAAAACTGTGACCCCCGGGGCGGGGCCAATTTTGATCCCACGGGCATAATTTGAACAAACTTGATAAAGGACCTGTTGATGATGATGTGTGCCAAATATCTAAGCTCTGACCCTTCCAGTTTTTGACAAGAAGATTTTTTAAGATTTCCTTATTTTTTCACTTTGGTTGCCATGGCAACCAGAGTTCTGCATTGTTTTTAATTCTTTGAACAAATTTGAAAGAGCTTGACCCAAGGAACATTTCTGTAAAGTTTGGTTGAATTCTGTCAAGCGGTATAGGAGGAGATGTCATTTGAAACAATTGTTAACGACGACGCACGACGGACGACGCACAACGCAGGACGCCGGACACAGGGCCATCCCAATAGCTCACCTTGAGCCTTTGGCTCAGGTGAGCTAAAAATGTAAGCTCAGGGTACTGTGGTTTCAGACAAGAAGATTTTTTAAGATTTCATTGAAAAAATCTAGTTTTAGCTCCTGTGACCTAGATATGCAACGCACTGGAACCATATTAACAATATTGGTTAAGGGCTTCTATAAATGTCATCATGCCGAATATCAAAGCTCTGGTCATATTGGTTTCTGAGATAACGATGTTTGAATATTTCATTATATAACTCTATGTAAAATTATGACCCCCGGGGCGGGGTCATTTTTGACCCCAGGTACGAAATTTGAACAATCTTGATAGAGGACCTGAAGATGATGCTTTGTGCCAAATATCTAAGCTCAAGGTACTATTTTTAGCTCCTGTGACCTAGATATGCAACGGACCGGAACCATATTAACAATATTGGTTAAGGGCTTCTATAAGTGTCATCATGCCAAATATCAAAGCTCTGGCCATATTGGTTTCTGAGATAAAGATGTTTGAAGATTTCACTATATAACTCTATGTAAAATTACGACCCCCGGGGCAGGGCCATTTTTTACCCCAGGGACATAATTTGAACAATCTTGATAGAGGACCTGAAGACAATGCTTTGTGCCAAATATCTAAGCTCAGGGTACTGTGGTTTTAGACAAGAAGATTTTTTAAGTTTTCATTGAAAAAATCTATTTTTAGCTCCTGTGACCTAGATATGCAATGGACCGGAAATGTTTGAACAACTTTGAAAGAAGACCATATAAGGACTATTCAGGCCAAGTTTGGTAAAAATCTATCAAGTAGTTCCAGAGGAGATGTCGTTTAAAGAAATTGTTGACGACGAACGACGGACGAACGACGACGGACAGAGGACAGAGGACGATCAAAATAGCTCACCTTGGCACTACGTGCCAGGTGAGATAAAAACAATCAGCAGGACGAGGTTTTATAAAATATTCTTAACCAGATAACCTATTTGAGTGATATATTTTTCATATCCATCCAAAGGAATTGATTATACATTTTAATGACCTTTATAGAGAGAAAACACACACAATTGATTGTTTAAGTTAAATACGATTAAACATCTAATCAACTAGTGAACTATCGTTTTTGTCAGCTTTGGCGCTGCATGTAGCGGGTCACTAAATGGCGTCTTTTGTGAAGATGTTACCCTAAACGTCAAGTATTCAGGGTTCCAGATAAGAGGGAGTAAACTGAACAAATCCAGAATATTTTACTTATTAGCAGCACCAAATCCTATGGTGTTGCTACTCCTTAGAATCGTCTCTTTGATCCTCTATTTAACCCTTTCCCTGTCAAGTTTTATCGTCTGTTTTAACGCTCTAACCGCCAAAACTATCGTCTGCATTGGTAGTGCCGTCTGCTATATTTCCAAAGTCAGCTTAGGGCTGTTTTGACTGAAGAAACGTCGATATGAGTGTCAAACAGTTTGGATCCTGAACAGACAATGCAAAATGGTTTAATCTATATAGGTATGAAATAAATATCAGTATATAGGCATCTTACCTTCCAGCAACTCTATCTGCTGTTTGACTATCAGCTGGTCTATTTGGCACAAGTATTCTAGGCCCGGAGGACAGCCTGGGACCTCTGGACGAGCCATCCATTGTTGTTGACCTAGTAGAACACATTGATACAGTGGAGAAAACGTTATTCTTTAAGCGCAAACCAAATGCAAAGCACTAAAACGTAGAAAAATACAACCTTTGGACAATTCAGATGAATTGTGTTGATTTTAGTGGCAAACAGTTTGGAGCCAGTGGCAAACAGTTTGGAGCCTGATCAGACACCGGGTTACCCGGCGTCTGATCTGGCTCCAAACTGTTTGTAATAGAAATAAGCAAATAACAGTTTTAGTGTAAACACATTAATCGGGAAAGAATAACGTTTACTCCACTGTAACATTGACCAGGTTTATAGTGGAGAATGCTTAATCCTTCTTAGTTTAACCCTTTACTCCACAGCCTATTTCTAGTATTGAAAATAGGTGACTGTTTTACTTTCAATCTACCTCAAACTACCATCTGCTAAAGTAGAGAAAACATTTCTTATTACATATTCATGACCCATTATAAATGACTGTATATATAAATCAAAGGCTCCAAACTGTTTGTAATAGAAATAAGCAAATAACAGTTTTAGCGTAAACACATTAATCAGGAAAGAATAACGTTTTCTCCACTGTAACATTGTCCAGGTTTATTGTGGCGAATGCTTTATTTCTTCTTAGTTTAACCCTTTACTCCACAGCCTATTTCTAGTATTGAAAATAGGCGACCACTTAAAGCAGGTCTGTTTTACTTTCAATCTACTTAAAACTACAATCTGCTAAAGTAGAGAAAATATTTCTTATTACATACTCATGACCCATTATGACTGTATAAATAAATCAAATGTGTAACCCTTTTACTCTCAAACAATCCAGATCAGGCGCCACGTTATGCGGTGTCTGATCAGGATCCAAACTGTTTGCAAAGTCTTGTAAACCAAATAAATTACATTGCAAATTATTTCTAAAAGCCTGAGCCATTACCAACACATCAGAGAATGCGGCATCTAAGCAGGGTCTATACTGTTTGACACTTACACATCACATCCTGATATGCTGTCTAAGATTGGTCAACACTGTTCTGCAATGTATTTCTATTTCTAAAACCCTACCTTGCATTGGTACGCCAGGCTGACCATACGGCTGTCCTGGCTGTCCATAGCCTGGTTGAGGCTGTCCATAGCCTGGTGGTGGCTGTCCATAGCCTGGTTGGGGTTGTCCATAGCCTGGTGGTGGTTGTCCATAGCCTGGCTGCCCTGGTTGATTATAGACTGGCTGTTGAGGGGCACCTGCAGATTCAATTATATCAGGGCTCCAGATAAGAGAGGGTAAACTGAACGAATCAAACATTTTCTCACTTATTTCAACACCAAATATTATAGTGTTACAGTACTGAATCTTATTAAATTAACAATTTTTGCGATTCGCTTGCAATTCGATGGCAATTCGCTGGCAATTCGATGGCGATTTGCTTGCGATTTCAAAATACTAATTTACCCTCGGATAAGTTTTATTGAGTTGTGTATTTCACAAATGTTCGCAAATATGCCTTCGTTAATTTTTTCGATCCCATTTTTGTCACAACCGCTTCTGAACATTCGCGCTAAAGTATTCAAACGTAGGATTTGTTTTTTAAAGCACCCGATTCGATGGCAATTCGCTTGCGATTATCTATTTAATTTAATAAGGTTCAGAGCTGTACTACTCATTAGAATCGTCTATTGGAGACGATTCTACTGAGTAGTGACAGAATAGGATTTAAACAAGGGCCACTATGGCCCTAAATCGCTCACCTGGTACACCATGGCAAACTTGACCTATAGTGGCCTAGATTATGACTGGACATGACCCACAATCAACCTTTAGAGTGTAAACAAGATTTTCCTATGATTTGACCTAGTGAATTAGTTTTTGACCGGACATGACCCATATTCGAACATGACCTAGATATCAATGAGGTAAACATTCTGACCAAGTTTCATTAAGATCCATTGAGATGTGTAGCTTCTAGAGTGTTAACAAGGTTTTTCTATGATTTGACCTAGTGACCTAGTTTTTGACCAGACATGACCCACATTTAAACTTGACCTAGATATTAATGAGGCAAACATTCTGACCAAGTTTCATTAAGATCCATTGAGATTTGTAGCCTCCAGAGTGTTAACAAGGTTTGTCTATGATTTGACCTAGTGACCTAGTTTTTGACCGGACATGACCCACATTCGAACTTGACCTAGATATCAATGAGGCAAACATTCTGACCAAGTTTCATTAAGATCCATTGAGATTTGTAGCTTCTAGAGTGTTAACAAGGTTTTTCTATGATTTGACCTAGTGACCTAGTTTTTAACCGGACATGACCCACATTCGAACTTGACCTAGATATCAATGAGGCAAACATTCTGACCAAGTTTCATTAAGATCCATTGAGATTTGTAGCTTCTAGAGTGTTAACAAGGTTTTTCTATGATTTGACCTAGTGACCTAGTTTTTGACCGGACATGACCCACATTCGAACTTGACCTAGATTTCATCAAGACAAACATTGTCATGAAGTTTCATGAAGATCGGATGAAATTTGTAGGCGCTAGAGTGTTAACGAACAATTGTGAACAGACGGACGGACGGACGACGGACATTCAGCGATCCTAAAAGCTCACCTTGGCACTTCGTGCCAGGTGAGCTAAAAAGAAATAAAGATTTTAGTTTTTGAAATACTCCCTTTATCTGCTGGCCTTGATCTACTCTGTTTGCAATGCAATAACGCAGGTTTTGTCATGGCACGTCTCATTTATATGCTTAGGTATCTTTTCAAAATAGGGTCAGAGTGTCACATTTTGGATTCTGCTGAGACATCCAGTTATTTGTCATCTCATAATGTGGATCCAAAATGTTTCGCAGTTTTGCTTATAGTATCAAATGGTTAATCTTAGCCCGTTACCTGATAGCCTATTTCTAGTACTTAAGATAGATGACTACTTAAAGCAGGCTTAAAGTAAAGCAGAATGCTCCTTAGGGCGTATCCTGCTTTACTTTTCAGCCTTCTTTAAGCTACTATCTGCTAGAATAAAGAAAATATTTCTAAAGATATATATTCGTGACTGTATAAACTTGAACTTTATTCTTCAGCTGAGGAATAAACTGAATGCGCTAAAAGGCGCTCCTATGAAAGAAAGGGTTAACAAGGGATATAACATGCATAATGTATTATCATTATGACTAAGCACTACAATGTGTAGGAATAGGTAAAGACTCCTGACTGGATTTGTGTGGAGGAATAGGTAAAGACTTCTGATTGGGTTTGTGTGTAGAAATAGGTAAAGACTCCTGACTGGATTTGTGTGGAGGAATAGGTAAAGACACCTGACTGGGTTTGTGTGGAGGAATAGGTAAAGACTCCTGACTGGGTTTGTGTGGAGGAATAGGTAAAGACTCCTGATTGGGTTTGTATGTAGGAATAGTTAAAGACACCTGACTGGGTTTGTGTGGAGGAATAGGTAAAGACTCCTGACTAGGTTTGTGTGGAGGAATAGGTAAAGACTCCTGACTGGGTTTGTGTGGAGGAATAGGTAAAGACACCTGACTGGGTTTGTGTGGAGGAATAGGTAAAGACACCTGACTGGGTTTGTGTGGAGGAATAGGTAAAGACTCCTGACTGGGTTTGTGTGGAGGAATAGGTAAAGACTCCTGACTGGGTTTGTGTGGAGGAATAGGTAAAGACACCTGACTGGGTTTGTGTGTAGGAATAGGTAAAGACACCTGACTGGGTTTGTGTAGTGGAATAGGTAAAGACTCCTGACTGGGTGTGTGTGTAATAATAGGTAAAGACTCCTGACTGGGTTTGTGTGGAGGAATAGGTAAAGACTCCTGACTGGGTTTGTGTGGAGGAATAGGTAAAGACTCCGGACCGGGTTTGTGTGGAGGAATAGGTAAAAACGCCTGACTGGGTTTGTGTAGTGGAATAGGTAAAGACTCCTGACTGGGTTTGTGTGGAGGAATAGGTAAAGACTCCTGACTGGGTTTGTGTAGTGGAATAGGTAAAGACTCCTGACTGGGTGTGTGTGTAGGAATAGGTAAAGACACCTGACTGGGTTTGTGTGGAGGAATAGGTAAAGACACCTGACTGGGTTTGTGTAGTGGAATAGGTAAAGACTCCTGACTGGGTGTGTGTGTAGGAATAGGTAAAGACTCCTGACTGGGTTTGTGTGGAGGAATAGGTAAAGACTCCTGACTGGGTTTGTGTGGAGGAATAGGTAAAGACGCCTGACCGGGTTTGTGTGGAGGAATAGGTAAAGACGCTTGACTGGGTTTGTGTAGTGGAATAGGTAATAACCCCTTACTTGGATTTGTGTAGAGGAATAGGTTAAAACGTATGACTTGGTTTGACTTCATTTTCTAATTGAGTCTTTACCTATTAAAAAACTTACACAGTCAGTGGCACAATTGTCCTTGTTTTAACAATTACCCAATAGCCTGTTTCTAGTATTGAAAACAGGTTTCAACTTAAAGTATACTGAAAGTAAAGCAGAATGTGCCTTAAGGTGCATTCTAAGTTACTTGCAGCCTTCTTTAAGCTACCATCTGCTAGGATATTGAAAATATTTCTTATGATCCATGTTCATGACTGTATGAATTGGAACTATTCTATTCAATGAAAGAATAAACTTAATGCGCTAAAAGGCACTTCTACAGTGGAGAAAACGTTATTCTTTTCCAATAAACGCGTTTACGCTAAAACTGTAATTTCCAATGCAAACAGTTTGGAGCCAGATCAGACGCCGGGTAACACGGCGTCTGATCTGGCTCCAAACTGTTTGCCACCAAGATAAACATAAATTATCAGAATTGTCCAAAATTTGCTTTTGCTACGTTTTAGTGTTTGTCGTTTGCGTACGTTTGCGTTTAAATGGGTAACAGGGCTGCCATTTCTCCGGATTTTTCCAAAATCTTCGGATTTTTTTTTCTAGTACATGGTAACTTAAGGTACTTCGCATATGCGCGTAGTTTCCATACGATTGTTATGAAACTTTTCATGAAGAATGATAATAGCCTAAGAAACAATGTGTGTAAATATAGGCAAAATTTATCGTGTGGTTTGTCTTTAAGGTATTTTTTCTGACAAAAACCTAGAATTTTGATGATTTTATTTTTCTTAAAAATGAATAAAGCTAATGACTATAATTCTCGCCCAATAAGTAGTCCACAACATTCATTACAAAAGAAGCTAAAAACATTTTGAATAAAGGTGTTCAGAAAGATGTTATCAGCTATTTAAATTTTGCAAAATGCTAAAAGATTGAATTACAAAAAACTGACTCATTCAATGTATATTTGTTTTCATTTTATTCAAATATATGGTTGATGAACTAGTCAGTCTGAAAAAATTAGAAAATATTACAGTCAGGATTTGTTGTAATAACATATTTTCTTATTAAAATGTGGGATATTTGTTGTTTAGATACATTTACCTACCTTAGAATTAAAACTTTGTCATTAAAATGCATTATTATTTATTCATGGACTTGCATACAAGGTTTATTATATTGTTTTAACATAATTATAATGGGCAATATCGATCTTGAAAAGGTTAGCGTATTGATAAGCTTCACTGTTTGGCTTTATAGTTCGATCAAATCGTTTACATGTATACCGATTTAATTTGTTAGTTTACTGTTAGTTAGTTCATAGTTCAATACTTTGTTATATGGGATAACTCTTGGAACAGTTTGTGAATGGATAATCTCCCCTTAAGATAGATCTTCAGTTTGTGGAGGACACTATTGGTCAGCTCTTAGAGAAGCACATGGTCTAACAAATGGTAGCAGAGCGAGGTTACGATCCTCGGACCTCTGGGTTATGGGTTTTTAGCAGCAAATGAAGAGGCATTATTGGCGGCTGGATACACAAAAGTAAGAGGGAATAGGTTATTCCAAGGATCAGGAAGAAGCGAGAACAGTCGTGGGAGAGGATATACACAAGGACGAGGTTCTTTCAGAGGTCAGAATGGTGGACAGTCAAGGGGAGGCGGTTCAACAATGAAGAAGAGCATCAACCCCTCAAGCCAAGACGGAACACTTTTAACATGCAAGTCTTGTGGGTCTTATAGGCATTTGATGGCAGATTGTCCACATAGTTGGGAAAATATGGCAAAAGTGAATACATGTGCAGTTGAGGAAGAGGAATGTGTATTGTTTACTGGATACCAACCAAAGGATATCAGTCACTTAGGAATGGAGGCTCGGAACTGTGCAGTTCTTGATAGTGCTTGCAGTAGTACTATTTGTGGAAGCACCTGGATAGATTCCTACATTGGTTCACTAGATGACAAGGACAGAAGTAAGATAAAGAAAACAGAGGGCAAAAGAATATTTAAGTTTGGTGGAGGAACACGTTTGAGATCTGAAGGAGAATATGCGATTCCGGCACACATTGCAGGGAAAGATGTTGTGATAAAGACAGATGTGGTTAAATCAGACATTCCGCTTCTTTTGTCAAGAACTGCCATGAAGACTGCAGGAGTGAAAATGAATTTGGAAGATGACACAGCAGAGATTTTAGGAAAGACAATGAACCTTAACCTAACGTCTTCAGGACATTATTGCATACCAATAGATAAAGCAGAGGTGATCCCTGTAAAGGAAGTGTGTGCTGTGAAAATAGATGAACTAGACCCTAAACAAAGGTATAAAACACTTCTGAAATTGCACAGACAATTTGCACATCCACCAAGAAAACGACTGGTTTCCCTTCTTAAGGATGCAGGTGTATGGCAAGAAAGCTTTGATGAGGATGTTGCAAGTATAGAGCAGAGTTGTGATGTATGCAAGATGTATGCAAGAACCCCACCCAGACCAGTTGTTTCTCTACCAATGGCTTCAAGATTCAATGAGAAAGTGGCAATGGACCTGAAATATTGGAAAGGGAAATGGATCTTGCATATCATTGATATGTGGTCTAGATACACTGTTTCAGTTTTTATTGAGAGGAAGAAGACAACAGATGTGATTGACAAGTTGTTAGAACACTGGATTGGAATTTTTGGTGTCATGGAATCAATAATGACAGACAATGGGAGAAAATTGATCAAATTGACACACATGTACATCTTTCAACTTCAGAAAATAAGAGTAATGAAAAAGAGTATCAGGCAAAACAAAGTGAACTAGAAAAACTTAAGAATTTTGGCACATATATTGAAGTTAAAGACCAAGGACAGGAAAGATTATCCACTCGATGGGTCATCACATTAAAAGATGAACAAGTAAGAGCAAGACTTGTAGCACGGGGGTTTGAGGAAGAATTTTTCATTCCAAGAGACAGTCCAACAGTCGGTAAAGGTGCTATGAAGATATTCTTAACCATAACTGCCAGTAAATTCTGGGATGTGAAAACCACAGACATAAAGTCAGCCTTTCTTCAAGGAAAAGAACTCGACAGAGATGTTTATCTGCAACCACCAAAGGAGAGTAGTACTCCTACTGGAATGATCTGGAAGTTGAAGCACTGCCTGTACGGTTTAAAAGATGGAGCCAGACAATTTTATCTAAGTGTTAAAGAAGAACTGCAGAAACTTGGTTTTGAACAATGTAGTATTGATCCCGCCATGTTCTATCTGAGACAGGAAGGCAAACTTCACGGAATCATTTGCTGCCATGTAGATGATTTTTTACATGCAGGTGATGAGATCTTTGAAGCTCAAATGAGTAAATTCCGAGAGAGATTTGCTGCAGGTAAAATAGCCGAGCGCAGTTTCCAATACATTGGTTTCCAGCTTCAACAAGATGAGGGAGGGATTGTTTTAGACCACTCAAATTATGTTGAAAAGTTAAAAATTGCAGAAATAAAACCCCAAAGGGCAAGTCAGAAGAATGATACCTTAGATGCTGACGAGCAAACCACTTACAGACAAATGATTGGACAGCTTAATTGGGCAGTTCAAGGATCCAGGCCAGATCTTGCTTTTGACATGATTGACATGAGTACAAAATTGAAAAGTGGCACTGTTGCAGATCTAACCAGGGCAGTGAAAACGGTTAACAGACTTAGAGATTTGAAAAATAGTGTGAAATTTCCAGCTTTAGATCTCAACTCATTAAAGATCATTACATTCACTGATGCATCCCTTGGAAACCTGAATGAAGGAGTTGGCAGCACTCAAGGAGCCATTATTTGGATTATGGATAAACAGGGAAACTGTTGCCCCCTTTTCTGGCAAGCCAAGAAGATAAAAAGAGTTGTAAGATCTACTTTAGCAGCCGAGGCACTAAGTCTACAAGAAGGGATAGAATCAAGTTTTTATTTTCGACATATGATAGAAGAAATATTGGGATTACCTGACAAAACATTGGAAATACATGCATTTGTTGATAACAAGAGTGTTATAGATTCAGTGTATTCTACAAAAATGGTGGACGACAAGAGACTTAGGATAGACATAGCAGCATTGACAGAATCAGTCCAGCGAGGCGAAGTGAAGAAAATTCAGTGGTGTTCTGGAAAAATGCAATTGGCAAATTGTCTAACTAAATCTGGAGCATGTGGCTATGATGTGTTGAAGGTTTTGCAAAGTGGTCATATGTTGGCTGACTTCGTGTTTTGAGCAGTGTGCTTAAATGGCTCAATTTCAAATGTTGACTTATTCTTCAGATATAAGAACTTAAAACCTCTAAAGAAGAGGAAAGTATAATTAATGTTAGTTTACTGTTAGTTAGTTCATAGTTCAATACTTTGTTATATGGGATAACTCTTGGAACAGTTTGTGAATGGATAATCTCCCCTTAAGATAGATCTTCAGTTTGTGGAGGACACTATTGGTCAGCTCTTAGAGAAGCACATGGTCTAACATAATTGACTTGTAATTCATTAAACTAAAACGTACAGGTAAGTGGACATATACTTGGACAGTAAACATCACTAGTTCTAATCAACGAAGACTAAACATACATGTCTCTTGATTACTGCGTTATGGATTGACAAGTCAATAAATCGACACTTAAAAAAAATATTTGGATCGGATGGGTCTCGAACCTATGACCTTTGGATTGCTAGTCAACCACTATACTATCTGCGCTATGAAGGATTATACTAATTCGTATCAACATTTCCTTTATATAAATTTTCTAGTATAAACACGTACGAAAAAAGTCTGTGTCGTCCAGACGCATATCCGCTCGCCCGCAAGACCGACTTCCGGTAGCGAAAGGCCTTAAAGCAGGCTGAAATTAAAGCAGATGTGCCCTAAAACGCATTCTACTTTACTTCCAGCCTGCTTTAAGTAGTCAGAATCCAACAAAACTAGAAATAGGCTATGGAGTATAGGTACGATTCGTAAAATCGCACTTGAAAAATGCAAATTTAGAAATCTTAGGATTTTTCATGTCAACTTATGGCAGCCCTGGGAAGAGAATAACAGATTCTCCACTGTATGAGGGAAAGGGTAAACATGTATTCCTCCTCACTTAGATCCCATTCTTGCCAATATCAAGAAGCGCAAGCTACTTACAGAAGTTAAGCATTGTACCAGTAGATTGTTTTCTATGTCCTCAAAGTAAAGACATTACCCCATAATTTAAATACGACTTTTTACGCCTTTAATTTATTCTTTATCTAAAGAAAAGTGATCAGATGTTTACAGCTATGAATATGTATTATAAGAAATGTGTGCTATATTCTAACAGATGATAGCTTAAAGCAGGCTGAAAGTAAAGCAGAATGTGCCTCAAGGCACATTCTGCTTTATTTTCAACCTGCTTTAAGTGGTCACATATTTTCAATACTAGAAACAAGCTATAGGGTAATGGGTTAAGAAATTATAAGAAATGTGTGCTATATTCTAACAGATGATAGCTTAAAGCAGGCTGAAAGTAAAGCAGAATGTGCTGTAAGTGGTCACATATTTTCAATACTAGAAACAAGCTATAGGATAATGGGTTAAGGAACAAGATAAACCAGTCAACCTGTACTATGGTTCCTATGGATGACCAATAAGCAGAGCTCCAGATAACAGGAGTATTTCAAAAAATAAAATCTTTAATTATTGCATTAAACCCTACAGTGTGACTACTCATTAGAATCGTCTCTTCGAGACAAGTCTAATGAGTAGTCACACCATAGGGTTTAGTGCAGACATAAAAGAGAAAATGTTGGAAAACTCGATTTGATTTGATTTGTTTTGATTTTACGTCGCTTTCAACAGTATTTCAGTAATATCCCGACGTCCAGCTAATTATAGGTGAAGGAAGACCCCAGAAGTCCTTTGGAAAACTCGAGTTTACTCCCTCTTATCTGAGCCCTGTGTGGTACTAGGATCAATACGGCAGGGATAGGTACAATACTCACTCAGAAGAGGTGTATCGGCTCCCAATACTTTCGCTTTCTGATCATCTGTCGTTAATTTGATTACAAATTTACAAGTTTTAACCCTTTATCCCATTACCTGTTTTTAGGTTTGAAGACATGTGACCACTTAAAGCAGGTTGAAAGTAAAGCAGAATGCACCTTAACCCTTTGAACCCTAGTCCCGCAAATAGGCGTCCTTTTCAAAGAGTAAACATTTGAAAAGTGCACTTGTCCTATGCAAACAGTGAAGACCCAGATCAGAGGGCTCCTTATGGAGCCCTCTGATCTGGGTCTTCCCTGTTTGTCATAATGCTAAAGATTGACAAAAACAACCCTTAAAAGTCAGAAATGGACTAGACTAAAATGGGAGTTTCAGGGAGGAAAGAGTTAAGGCTTAGCTTTCAACCTGCTTTAAGTTGTGACATATCATCAATACCAGAAATAGGCTATGTAGCAGGGGTGTAAAATTTTTAGAATAGTTACAGTGGTAAATACGCTATTCCTACCCATTTATGCGTTAATCTATGCGTAAGAAACGCATAGTGAATGGATAATGAACGGTTTAAGCCTAACGATTTTAACGGGTTTAAACACGTTAATAAATGATATACCAATGCATTCTTGGCTAAGGGGTCCATCGGCTAAGTGATGACCCTTTCATCCGGGCTCTTTTAAACGCATAAAGAAACGGCTTTGAAACACGTTTGACCAAACGGATAATAAACAGGTAAGAAACGCTTAAGAAATGTTTAAAGTGGGTAGGAATAGCTTATAATTTACCACTGTATGCGCCCTGCTTGGTGAAAATGATATTTTGCTTAATAGTATTGGTTATAAATTATCAGAAAATCTGCTCTCCCTGACATAATATTTCTTGCCATGTCAAGCCAGTGAGTAGTATTTAACACCCTTTGGAGTAAAGGGTTAACCCATTACCCTATAGCCTATTTCTTGTTTTGAAAATAGTTGACCACTTAAAGCAGGTTGAAAGTAAAGCAGAATGCGCCTTAAGGCGCATTCTGCTTTACTTTCATGCTGCTTTAAGCTAAAATCTTCTCAAATATAAGAAATATTTCTGATCGTACATAATCACACCAGTTACATGTATCAATTGGAACTATTTATTTTCTTCAATGGAGGAATAAATTCATGGCGTAAAAAGGTTTATTAATGGAGCCATTGGAGTAAAGGGTTAAGTGGCTAGTCATGAGAAACAGCCCTATTGGCTGCCCCCCTCCACACAGTAAACCACTCATTTCAGATACTGGCAAAATACTATGCTGAAACCAGTAATGGTGATACATGTAGGTGCATTTTTAGATCCCCGATCTTGCAGACGATGGAAACAAAGGAAATTTATTTGGCGTAAGGTTAAGTGTTTCAGGGCACCAGATATGTGGGGAGTAACCTGAACTAATCCATCTATATTCGCTTATTTTAGAACCAAATCCTATGGTGCTATACTCATAATAATCATCTCTTCGAGACGATTCTAATGAGTAATGACACCATAGGGTTTAAAGCAGAAATAAAGTTTTTAGATTTTATCTGGAGCCCTGGCGTTTGCGTTTTAAGTGTTTCGTTATCCACAGCGTTTTTCCCCCCAATTGGGAACGGGTCCAGTACACCTCAGATTGGGAATTTTTCCAGTAAACTTCATATAGGGAAAAACCCAAGTCGTGAAATGATGACAAAATAGAAATTGTGAAGTTTAGTTATATATAATATATACAGCAGGACAAATGCATGTCTCCCCTGTATATATGATCCCTATCAGGGCTCCAGATAAGAGGGAGTAAATTGCACAAATCCAACATTCTCTAGCTTATTTTAGCACCAAAACATATGGTGTTACTACTCATTAGAGTACTCATCTTCGAGACGATTCTTAATGAGTAGTGACACCATAGGGTTTAAAGCAGAAATAAAGGTTTTAGGTTTTGAAATACTCCCCTTATCTGGGGCTCTGCCTATTCTTACAAAGCTATAAAGAGTTAAGGAATACAGTCAAACTTCAATATCTCGAACTCGCTTAATTTGAATTATCCGATTTGTCCACACATGAATTACACCATTTCATGCTCGGTTATGTCGAACATACCCGTATTTCAAAGTTAACTTTGAAATACGGGTATGTCAGGGCTCCAGATAAGAGGGAGTAAACTGCACAAATCCAACATTTTCTCACTTATTTTAGCATCAAATCCTATGGTGTTACTACTCATTTGAATCGTCTCTTCGAGACAATTATAATGAGTACTGACACCATAGGGTTTAAAGCAGAAATAAAGATTTTAGTTTTTAAAATACCCCCCTTATCTGGAGCTCTGGTATGTTCAACTTAACCGAGTTCGACATATGGAAGTTCAACTGTATCGCTATTCTTACAAAGCTATAAAGGGTTTAGGAATATCTTACCATATCAAAGTTCAACTGTATCGCTATTCTTACAAAGCTGTAAAGGGTTTAGGAATATCTTACCATATCCTTGTGGTTGTGACATGACTAATGGTGTTCTGTTTCTTGCTGGTGTGTTGATAGATCTACGTCTAATAGTACCCTCCAATATCGCCCACAGCAACCCTGAGCCTTCCTGGATAACAAAATAAAGTTTAACACATGTACAATGTATGTTAAAACTAACCTCTGATAACATTTCCTTGCATGTCTAGAATTTCTTTAACCCATTACCCTATAGCCTGTTTCTAGTTTTGAACATATGTGTTCTCTTAAAGCAGGTTGAAAGTATGTTAGCAGAATGTGCCATAAGGCACAATGACATTCTGCTTTACTTTCAGCCTGCTTTAAGCTATTATCTGCTTGAATATAGAAAACGATTTGTATTTGTGACAGTATAAATTGAAACTATTTTCTTCAGTGGATGAATTAATTAAAGGCGTAAAAAAGCGTATTTATGGGGTAATAGATGAATAAACTAGGAGTACAAAGATATATTTATGGGGTAATGGGTTAAATATATTAGCTGCAGACCTAGATCTATCTTACCATATCCTTGTGGTTGTGCATGTTTAGCTAACTTTTGCATGCAGGGCTCCAGATAAGGGGGAGTAATTTTTCTCACTTATTTCAGTACCAAATCCTATGATGTTACTACTCAATAGAATCGTTTCTTTGAGACGATTCTAATGAGTAGTGACACCATAGGGTTTAAAGCAGAAATAAAGATTTTATCTTTTGAAATACCCCTCTTATCTGGAGCCCTGGTTAAGTGTTATAAATACTTTAGTTGGAGACCTAGATCTATCTTACCATATCCTTGTGCATGTTTAGCTAACCCCTGATAACACTTTTTTGCATGTCCTGAATTTGGATTTGGAATTGTTAAGATTTAATGCTGCTTTAACAGTATTTCAGTCATAACTCGACGCCCAGCTAATAACTGGTGGAGGAAGACCCCAGATGCTCTTTTTCATAACAGTTTTAGGCACAAGTCTCAGAATGCTAGACCCTTCAACAGACTATAGAGTGTTAACTCCCTGAAACCTAGCTCAAATGGACAATTTCTAGTTTTCAATTTAGTCTAGTCCTTTTTTACCTTTAAGGGTTGACTTTTACAATAAATGTCAAAATGACAAACAGTGTAGACCCTGATCAGAGGGCTCCTTAAGGAGCCCTCTGATCAGGGTCTACACTGTTTGCATAGGACAAGTGTACTCCACAGGAACGCTATTTGCAAATGTCGCATATGAATATCATATATGAGTGACTAGGGTTCAAAGATTTAAACTAAAAACTAATTCAAAGTACAGCAGAATTATCCTTAACTTATTATTTATGGAAAAGAGTGTTAACAACAACAAACATTACTTTTCACCCTTATTCTCAAACACAGTGCACTTAAAACTTTCTTCGTTTCTTTCTTTATATACTGCGACACCCCCCTTAGCGAAATGAAATGGCATTGAAACAGCATTGAAAGAGCAGTTTTTTTAAAACATTTAATGAGCATTGAAAAATAAATGGAAATGCTTCTTCATTTATATACAAACCATTCGAACAGCATTCGAACAGCATTCAAACAACATTCAGACAGCATTTAAAAAGCCGAATTATGTAAATTAGCCTTTAAATTTTGACCAAAAAAATGGTGTTTAGCGAAATGAAATGGCATTGAAACAGCATTGAAAGAGCAGTTTTTTTAAAACATTTAATGAGCATTGAAAAATAAATGGAAACCAATTTTCCAGTATGCTTCTTCAGTTATACAAACCATTCAAACAGCATTTAAAAAGCCGAATTATGTAAATTAGCCTTTAAATTTTGACCAAAAAATGGTGTTTAAATGGTATACTAGCATTTAAATTTGTGGAAAACTGGTTAATTAAATGTCATTTCAATGGTTTACTAGCATTGAAATTTGGGCAAAAAATGGTAAATTTAATGTTGTTTCAATTTTCATTAAATGCTTTTTCAATGGTATTTCAATGGTTCAAGAAAGGTGTTCAAATGAGATCCCTTAACCCATTACTCCATAAAAATGACTCATCATCTATAAATAAAAAAAGGAATGAGGAGAGGGTTAAAAGATTAATGACTCGAAACCATCATGTTGAACAAGATATTATCCTAGTTTAAATGATTTATGCTAGAATTTAAGGGTGTATCAATGTCATGACTTTGGGAACTTTTCAAAGTATATGAAAACACTCTATGATGGTTTTGTATTGAAGAGCTATTTAAGAGGAATGAAAAAATAGAAAAAGTGTACATTTTGGTGAACAACAGTTGGCTCTACGGCCATGTAAAATTTACCCCACCCACTTCCTCTTATTTTGTCCTTTTCAAACAGCCCGCTTCAATAAAACCCATTTTAAATGAAAACAAATATGATAATTTGGTTTTGTGTTATTTATTTCCTATCTATGGTAGTATTTCTTCATACAAAAACTAATTTAAGAAAAAAAAGGCACCAAATATGAAATTTATAAAGCTCTAAATATCATCGGTATGGTACTTTTTTGTCAATTTTGTAAGGGGCGATAACTCTTTTTACTTTAATAACTCAAAATTTTCAACACTGACCTTTCAATTTCTTTTCATATTTTGAACTGCCTTAGTATGGGCTTTCATCTGGTAGAATATAAGAAAAAGTTAAATACTAGAACTATTTCATTTTCAAACTTTTTTACTTTTTTTCATAAACTAAAAAATCTAATAAAATCATGCCCTTTATAAAGCATATTTTTGATATTCAAGGATCCATATTGTTCAAACCTGGTGCCTTCTTTGTTTAAATTTGGTTTATATATGTGAACATACCACCATAGACATGAAATAAATAAAGAAAACCCAAATTACCATGTTTGTTTTGTTTTGAAATAAATTTTACTGAAGCTTGTACTCTGAATGGGTAAATTTTAAAGAAAAAAATCCAAATTTGACAAACCTTTTCCAAATCGCTGTAGCTAAAAAAAAAGGACACCACCATATATTTTTTTTTTCATTTTTTCATTCATCATAAATAGCTCTTCCAAAAAAACAATGATAGAAAAAAAGTTTAATACTTTGAAAAAATGGCTCATGACATTGATACACCCTTAAGTCGAATATTAACAAAGATTTATATCAGACAGTATTATACGTGTTTTGAACCGTCCTCTGAACGCGCAAGAGACCATCTACGGCATCTAGTAATAAAGATTTCCGGCCGGGGGAGCATGCTCCCAGGTCCTAATCTGAGAGCGTACACTAATCGTAGAAGGTACGGTAGAGTAGAGTAGGGGTTAGAGATTAAATATTGGAAGGCAACCTCTCAAAACATGTAGATCTATATAAAAAATCCTAGATTAGATATCTTATGTCATGTTGAGTCGCTTTTAAGGGATGTAGATCTAAATAATCGGTCATTTGACTAGGCTATCTACATAACCTTTTAACTTTCCGAGCGGTTAACCGTTCAATTTTACCCGACAGTTGCGACAAAAGATCGTTTTACTTCACAGCCGGTGTGACGGAGTATAATGATCCCATAGAAAAGTGACCCGGAGTAATTTGTTTTTAATTCAACCCCAGTAGTTTAACGATATAAAGATGCTTTAATAATGATATATGTTACACGGGGGGCCAACTAGGTATTACGATGAAATGTTTGTCTACGACAACCTATATGGGTATTATAACAAATTTGTATTGCTACGAAGGCAATTTTGTTGTCGTAGACAAACATTTCTCACTATATACACTGACTTCGTAGCTATACAAATCTCTTATAATACCCATATACATGTAGGTTGTCGTAGACAAACATTTCATCGTAATACCTAGTAAGCCGCCCCCATCCCCCCCCCCCCCCCCCCCCACCATAACAAACATTCTTGTTCTCTTATATTGAGCCTAGAGTTTACATAATTAGTTTTCATGGAAACACATAAAACACAGCTCGAATTTTCTCATAAAAAGGACACTATTTTTTTAATATATCTCACTGATTTCGATCTATGATATGTTGTTAAAATGTATTTAGCAATAAAGTCATATAGTATATGCAATAGTTAATTCGGGTGTATATACAATGACCTTATGTTTGTTAATATACAGTGTGCTATTTTTAGCCTTGACATTTATTATATTAACTTAAAAACATATAAAAAATGTTTTGTAAGATGTAAATTCTCTAAACTGTATCTTAATGCCTTTCAATAATTGACAAAATAAATACAACGGTCTAATTCTACAGTTGAAACAAAAGTGCTGACGACGTTTTTAAAGCATGCAATGTGGCTATGCATGGGGTCTGAACTAATTGATACACAGTTTTCAGTTTTCAAGACACATATAAAATGTGCATGTAAGTCGTTATCTTTAAATGATCATTTGATGTGTAGAAAAAATATAAATCAATAAACTCCAAACACGAAGTCAAGTATCAAAATCCTTTTAGTACAGGTCTTATAAATCAGATCAATGTACTTGAATAAAATTAACGTAATCCTTTCATCTGTCATATAAAAGGATTATGCTACCTGCATTTCACAGCACATGAATCGTAGCTTTACTAAATACATGTTTTTTCTACATGTAGTGATGGGTTTTGTCTGATATAGATGCTAGAACTACATATGTATTTTTAAAACTATCACCGCTCATAATGATACCCCTGTTTAAAGCCATGGCGAGTATAATTTTCAATAAGTGTTGCCGATGTGTGCAAGATCATTGAAGGCTTTGCAATTAACAGAAAAACTTAACTGTAATGATGTTACTGTTTATTGAATCCCCTTGTTTAATGTCGCCAATACTCTCGGGCTATCTCCTTCAGACCTAAACAAATTAACGCCGCCTGTGTGACAGCGAATATCTTGTGAAACATAAAAATATTAATGCAAATTCTGCTGTCTAGTTCAGAACTTTAATATTTTAATACATTTTTACGATTAACCGGCTAACCGATTTTTCTAACCGATAATCAGAGATTCTAACCGATTAACCGTTGACATCCCTACCTTTTTACATAGATTTATGTTTGTATTATACCTGTTCGGAATGCAAGAACGCTTTGAGAACGCACCGAGACCCCTCTAGGCATAAAAAATCCCGGGCAGAATGTTCCGGACCCAACTACAGTAGTAAAGAGTGTACATACACAATTTGACTTGCGACAAATACGCCACATTAAACGATGACGACTAGTCCTAGCCACAAAACTTCGAAAGCTACCTAAACAAAACCTGCAGACAATCCTGATTCTGCTGCATAACGTCCCCCACTACTTAAAGGCGTACGTCTGTAAATACAGACCAGTTAGGGAGAGACGCTAAACTTTTCGTCATCGTTCTTCTTCATCTGCAAATGTTCCTGAAGCAAGTCAGACTTCCTTTGGAGAAAGTCCAAGTTCTCTTGGACTACCCTTCTTAGATACAGATAGCTTAGACAACAAAGGCAGACTACAAATGTCTGACACATTTAAATCTAGAACTATATATATATATACTAACTGGCCTAGCAAAGTTCTAGGCCTTTAAGTCTTTCCTCCCTGAAACTTTAAATTGACAATTCCATTTTCCATCTAAGTCTAGTCCATTTCTGACTTTAAAGGGTTGTTTTTGTCAATGTTTGGCATTGTGACGAACAGTGAAGACCCTGATCAGAGGGCTCCTTTCGGAGCCCTCTGATCTGGGTCTTCACTGTTTGTATAGGACATGTGTACTATTCACATGTACACTGTTTGAAAAGCACGCCTATATGCGGGACTGGGGTTGAAAGAGTTAAATGTTTAACCTTGTAAATTCGGTTATTTATGAAATAATATTAAATTGAAAACAATAAGTGGAAATCAAGCGCATGAAAAAGCTGTCTAAAACATGTCAGAAACCACCATTTCACATCTTTATTTGCAAAATTTTCCGGGGGAGGCCCCCGTTTCCCACAATCAGAAGGGGGTTACCTACCACCACACCCTCCACCCTCGCTCGGCACTCCGTTTCGAATTATGCGTATAGTTTTTGAAAGTCTGGCTACGCCTATGACTGATACCTGTACACACCCAAGTAACTCCAGCAACACAGTTAGAGGGAGTAAACTGAACAAATCCAACACTTTCTCATTTATTTTACTAATTTTCAGCACCGAATCCTATGATTTTACTACTAACTCATTAGAATTGTCTCAAAGAGACTATCTATCTATCTATTTATACTGCCATAACGCCTCTTTCGAGTATTAGCGGCAGGTGCGCGTCAGTGCAAGAATTAAAAGGGAATAAAAGCAATGAGAGGGAGACCTCAAAAGTGATAAGATAAGAAGTGAAATCAAAGTATGATAGAGTTACAATGAGATGAGGGTTTAAAATAGGATAAAAACATTAGACCCAAGGCAACTAGGGGCGGTTTATAAGGGAGGGGTGAAGACTCTGTCTGAACCCCTCCAAGTCTGGAGTCATAACTATGGTTGCTGGCAAGCTGTTCCACATAACAACAGTGTATGGAAAAAATGAGTACTTAAAATAGTTTGTGGTTGTGTGAATCTGTCTGAAGGAAAGAGGGTGAGAGTGGCGTGACAATCTCATGGGTTTCTCAAGATATGTGGGTAGTGGTATGGCAACTAGACCATACACTATTTTGTAGAAGATTGTCAGTCGTCCAATGTCTCGTCTGTCCTGGAGTGTCTGCCAGCCAAGATCCTCCTGCATGGCGGTGACACTTTCATACCTAGAATAGGTGCTGCAGGTCCAGCGTAAGTCCTACTTTGCACCTTTTCCACTTGCTGGATGTTTGCCTGGGTATGGGGACTCCAAACAGCAGAAGCATACTCCAGTTGGGGTCTTACCATGCTTTTATATGCAGCTTCTCGGACCTTTCTGTGCTTTGTCTGTATGTTCCTGCTAAGAAAATTAAGAGAGTTTGAGGCATTTGAAGTAGTTTGCTGGATGTGTTTGTTCCAAGATAGATCATTAGAGAAAGTTACGCCAAGATATTTAGCAGAATCAACATTTTCATGTTTCTGTCCATGTAAGGTGTAGTCGAAAGAGAGTTTCCTTTTATTTTTAAAGATAGATAGGACCACACATTTGCTAGGGTTAAAGTCCATGTCCCAGGTTTTTTCCCATTCCACAAGGTTGTCAAGGTCATGCTGAAGAGAGGTACAGTCTTGAATGCTGGAAACACCTAGATAAATAGCAGTGTCGTCCGCGAAGAGACGGACTTGAGAGGTGACAGTTTCAGGAAGATCATTGATGTATAGAAGAAATAAAAGGGGTCCAAGAACAGAGCCTTGAGGTACACCGGAAGTAACAGAGACCTCATCAGAACATTCACGATCTATGACAACTTTTTGAGTTCTACCGATGAGACAATGTTCAATCCAAGAAGAAATCTGATCATTTACACCATGAAGCCGAAGTTTATAGAGAAGTTTGAGGCGATTAACTTTGTCAAAGGCCTTGCTGAAATCTAATAAAACAAGATCAGTTTGCTGGCAGTTTACAGAATTAGTCATAATATCATCGACAAGTTGAAGTAGCTGTGTTTCACAGGACCTCCGTTCTCGAAACCCATGCTGTAATTCATAAAGAATGTTGTTCTTATTAAGATGAACAGAAAGATTTGAAGCAACTATGTGTTCTAATAGTTTGCACATGATGCAGGTCAAGGAAATAGGTCTGTAGTTGGCCGGGTCATCTCTCTTTCCTTTTTTGAAGAGGGGGACGACATTAGCCGACTTCCAGATTTGTGGAATCTAACCAGAGTCTAGTGATTTCTGAAAAAGAATTTGAATAATAGGTGCTAATTGATGTCGAAGGTTTTTTAGAACAAGGGGCTTGATATTGTCTGGTCCGGCAGCTTTGTCAGTCTTCAGGTTTGACAGGAGCTTCAGCACACCGTTGACACTTATGGCAATTTCTGGCATCTTTGGAAATTTGTTGAATTCCTGTAGGAAGGGAAAACACTTGGATAAGGCAGAAGTACAGGTTTGAGATAAAGAGAGAGGTGACATTGGGGTGAAAATTGATTGGAATTGACCATTTAATATGTTTGCCTTGTCCTTGTTGTCTGTCTGGGTCAGTCCGGAGGTCTTGCCTATTAGTGGAGCTATACCTGAGGCGTCCTTTTTGGCGTTCTTGATGAGACTAAAAAGCTTTTTAATGTTAAAGTGGGATGAACACTCTTCCTTACCATCATCCTGTTGTACTCACAAGACATACTCTAGATTGTTGTTATAGGAATGTTTAATCTGTTTCCTCACGGCATGTTTGGCTTTCACGAAGGATGACTTAGTCTGACCTTTTCCATCTCTTTTGTATTTCTTGTATAGGTGGTCCCTTTTCCTGATTTGTCGTTTTATTTGCTGAGTTATCCAAGGTGAAGATTTCTTGCTGCCAATTCTTTTATTTGGGACAAATTTGGATATACCTTGTGTAATTGATTCTGTGAGTTTGGTCCATATTTCATCTACAGATTTTTCAAAGTAGTTTTCTAAAATGTCTAATCTTACATTTTCCATGAATTGCTCAAATCCCTTCCAGTCAGCTTTCCGGTACAGTGGCACATTTCTTGGCAATGGGGGTCGTCTAGTCTCTTTTGGTTTGAGATCAGCAACAAAGGAAACAATATCATGATCTCCAATACCAGGAAGACAATCAAGATTGTGGATGAGTGTATGGTTGGTGGTGAGGAACAAATCAAGTGTATTTTCTCCTCTTGTGAACTGAGAGACCATTTGAGTAAGGTTAAAATCAGAAATGAGGTCTATGAAATCCTCGTATAGACTAGAGAAACTGCAGCCAGGTTTAATACTATGAGTGAAATCATCATGCCATTCAAATTTGGGATAGTTAAAGTCACGATAAAACCAAGAAGTTACCTTTCAAAGATCTAGAAAGCTCCAAAGATTTTTTCAATTGTTCTGCACTATGAGCATCACTCTCCTTTGCGCGATAGTATGCTGCTATATACAATGGTTTATTTTTTTCAATTTGTAATTTTACCCATAAAATCTCACAGTCAGTTTGTAGTTTATTTTGTTCTGTGGCTAGAATGTTTTTCCTTACCAGAATGAAGAGACGATTCTAATGAGTAGTAACACCATAGGATTTAATGCAGAAATAAAGATTTTAGTTATTGAAATACTTCTCTTATTGAAGTTATCTGGAACTCTGCTGTTGATTGTATCGAGTACTAGGAAGAAGAGTTAGGGCGAAACATTTTGGGACGAAACAAAATAAAACGGCGCCCCACCCACAAGAATCCTGTTTCGAAATTCTGATCTAAGAGATAAACCAAAGAAATATCTTTCCATTATATATTATTTGATGTATTTATTCGAAAGAATCTTTAAGAGTTAGAAATCAACGACAAACAAGAAATATCTTTAAAAAAGATATTCGGCGGAATGGGTGGTGAATTAAGGTAATGATGTATATGGAATTGATTTTATCCAAGTTGCAATAAATAGGATGGTAAATCAGGATATTAAGCTTAATATTTATCTAATAAGACACGCGCAGTAATCTACGACCACATACATATAATCAAAGACTGAAGGTCTTAAGAGTCGCCAAGAATGAGTTTTTGCAATCATTAAACTACTGGATCTGAGGTTAATCATTAGTTTGTTAAGGCAGTTGGTCTCTCAAAGACTGAAGGTGAAAGTACAGCAGAGAGCATTTACACACGTTTATGCTTTTGATCGGGCTACATTTTGCTGCAAGTTGTCAGCTGTTTGTCAGCTGTTTTTATTCCATCAATAAGTACTTTTTCAGAGGTGGTTGTCGAGATTTACTTGAGAATTCTTGACAGAATGTACAGTTTGCACATGGATCTATTGCTTGATTCACAGGGGGGGGGGGGGGGGTCAATTTTCCACTTCCATCTTTATAAGCCAATTGAATTGCACTTACTTCTTCCTAGGATGTGACTGAAAGTGATTAGAATTTTTAAAGACAGATCTAGATCACGGAATTATACTTCCATGTCTAGATCTACGTGTATCATTTTTATTTTGTAATTTGTAGATACCATAAATTACTAAAATTCGTATGTGTGTGCTCTTTTGTTAGTTACTTTAAATATGGTTTGATTGTTTAAATATTCTCAATCACCTGATTTTGATTTGAGATTTTTGGAAAGCACCCCCGAAATATGCCGAATATGAATTGTTTGAAACGACCCCTCAAATGAGAAAATAAACAAGTGTCCGCTTCAAGAATTCGTGTATGGATTTGTCTTGTAGAGTTAGTTCTATGTTCTGATTTATTATAAAAATATCTACAAAGTGTAGCAATGTACGTTTTAGGTATCTACGTGTTGTTGTGTTTTCGTGTAACCAGGTGTAAAAATCAATATTTAGTTAACGCGAGTGATTCCTTTTCGCTAATTTCCTTTTCGCATCATTTCTGTCGATTCGGGTCATTGATTTATAAACTCTTCATTATCACGTGAAATCTCCCGGCAAATTTGAGTGACATTTCACTTTGGCTTCTGAATTCATCGGAGAAAGACCTTTTAAATAAAGTTACATCTATTAAAGAAGATTAGGCGTGAACCAGATAGTTTACTGGTAACACGAACAGCTTGCACGCACGGAGTGAGAGACATGTGAGAGAACATTTAGTTCCACAAACTGGATGTTGAATCTTTGAATCATTGATTGAGTTGATTGACTATACTGGTGTTCATGGTGTTTATGAACATGACAGTGTGCCTGTGGTACAGATAGACTTGCTAGTGGTGTGTGCTGTGTATGGTATTGTGTTTGCTGGTACATTTGTAAATGAAGTATATTACGTGAAAGAGAAGCAGAGTTGTTCAGAATTTTATACGCCTCACAACGGTCTGACCCTAACCCCAAATGAAGTCCCATTCTTATTAGAATGCTAAAACCCAAGAGGGTAACAATGGCGCCCAACGTGTATTTGTGAGATAAAATTGACATTTGAAGAGGCTTCAAGGCGTTATACAGAGTATTTTGTGACATTTGAAAGTGGCGTTTATATATTGAAGTTTGAGTATAGTGACTTTTGACATGTAAATTTATGTAAGCAGTGCTGTCATAGTGATTTGTGACATTTAATTGAGTATCAGCAGTGACTTACCTGAAGGTCATAGAGTTATAGTGATCATTAGACTTTATAACTACAAGTTGTATTATCATAAGAGTGTGTAAAGTTTCCCCTTTATAGTATTTTCACATCTAAATTCACATTTTGCATTGATATTTTGTGCACAGGTATATACAGTTTACACTATTTGGAGACTGTTTTGACTTTTGCATGGAATCATAGAATTTCATAAATCTGTTATCTAAAGGACATTCATGTATTTGTTTTTCTATATGCTTTGTATTTTTGTGACATTGTTATAGCATTTTCTTGTGCAAATTTACAGGTACAGTGTTATAGTGGCCAGTGCCATGGTATTACAGTTCAAGTTGTAACAGTCACAGTAACATTCATTCAAGCACAGAATTGCAGAATTCAATGGTTTTTGTGAGTATGATTGAGATTGTTATATAGAGATCTTGCAGTTGAGTAATTTTGTTTTCAGTTAAATTGAATTTCTTTAGAATTTTTTCCATTGTACAGTGATTCCCATTTAATTCTTTAATTGGACAACAGCTGCAATTTCTTTGTATTTCATATTGTGTGATATTGTACTGTAAGATAGAAAATTCACTTGCATGTTTAATTAACTGGTGAAGGATTCAGTTTCAAATAACTATTGCAGAAATCATTCCATATTTACTAATATTTTCAGCCTGATCATCATTAAGAGCTACCATCTTGAATTTTCTAAATTGAACTAGTATTTAAAGGCGTGATTTTCTTAATTGAATTGAATTAGTTTTTAAGGCGTAATTTTCTTACTTGAATTGAATTAGTCTTTAAGGCGTAATTTTCTAAATTGAATTGAATTAGTCTTTGAAGGCGTAAACCGTGTAATTTTCTAAATTGAATTGAATTAGTCTTTAAAGGCGTAAAAGGGCGTAATAAACAGATTAGTATAAATATAAGAAGAATAGTTACAAGTTACCAGTTCATGCCATATTGAATCCATCAAATATATATAAAAAGGGAGCATTTCAATTTTCAAAGTTTGTAATTTAAGTGTATTTATTTCATAACATTAGGTCTATTCTTAAATTTGGTATTAAGTGATTATTTTTACATGTGGTTACCACTTCCTTGCCAGTGTAAATCACTATTCTGAAAGTTTCAAGCATTTGACTTCAACTTTGACTGCTTTTGTGACAGTTCTCATTTTAATTCATTGACTATTGACATTTCAAGACAGATTAATGTAGTTTTGGTCCGGATTATTTCTCATTGAGGTTATTTATTCTGTAGTGTGTAGTTTGAGTTAAATTTGCATTTAATTAGTAGATAACTAGCTCATATTTAGTAGTTTTACAGGGATTGAGTTTGTTGTACTATTTATACATGAAATAACCCCGTCCTATAAAAAAAAAAACTTTGAAAATTCTCGACAAAGAATTCACGCTTGTATTTTGCGGAAAAAACTTATCGAAAGCATTCGGTTGTTTAGCTACTATAGCGTGTTACTATATATAGCCACTATAGGGTATTTGAAAGGAGTTTGATAATTCATTTGAAATTCATAAATATTTACATCATTCTGTTAAAATAAGAGTTATTTCCCTTGAATTTACTTAAAGCTCATTAATATTGACATCAATTTGTTAAAATAAAAGTTGTCTACCTTGATTTACAAAAAATTGATTTACAATAGTTAGTAACACTAAAGGCATATTTACTCTACAGAATTTAGTAAACTTTGCAGAAAAGTAATTGTTTATTCTTTCAGTAGGATTTAAATTAAAAATAAGTTTGTCCTATATTTGTCCCATTAGTCCCCATAGTTACAGATATTTTCTTACAGGTCATATTGATAGATTTGTGCATGCAATTTTAGATTTAGATTTAGTGTAAAAGTTATTTACAGGTATAAAACACACATTTTTGTGATAAATACTACACTATAAGATAGTTTGATAGTAAGTCTGTCTAAGGACAGCATCAACATGGCGGAGACTAAAAAGAAAGTTGCTGTTGACATGATGGATGAAAACATTAAATTTGACATGTTGGAGGAAGGGAAATCACCAAGCCATGTGCAGAAAGTCACCAAGAAGGAACTGAAAGTGTTAGAGGCATTCAGGTTATTAGATATCCAGCCAAAAGTAGATACCGAGGCAGATCTTCTTAACCTAGCCACAGTTTTTGGCAAGCCGATAGAAACAACAGATGTACATACACCTATTCCACCTATTTCCCCTTCCACAGGAGCCAAACCAAAGAAACTGTTCAGCTACTTGCCAAAGAAAGTCTACTTTGAGCCAGAGAAAGACCTTCCACCAGTATCACCATTGCCAGAAAAAGAGCTTCCACCAGTTTCATCATGGCCAGGGAAAACAGGATTGAGCTATCCCAAGATGTCCATCTTTTATGGTCAAGACGGAAAGGGCGAAGTGACATGGGAGTCATTTAAATTTGAAGTAGAAGCCTTGGTGGATGACAAGATGTTTACTGATAAGCAGATTTGTTTAGGCATGAGAAGAGCGTTGAAAGGTCACGCCAGCGACAAAGTCAGACGTTTAGGAACAGGAGCTACAGTTAGCCAGATATTGACAGAGCTGGAGAGTGCCTATGGCAATGTTGACTCACCTGATGTGGTAATGACAAAGTTTTATACATGTAGTCAGAAGGAAGGCGAATCAGTGGAAAATTTTGCTTCCAGATTAGAGGAATTATTTGAGCAGGCAACAACACTAGGAGCATTGAGGAAAAGCGACAGAGAAGTGTTAAGAGGTAAGTTGTATGGAGGACTACAGACTGATTTGAAGATGGCAGCAAGGACAGAATTCAAGAACACCAGGGAATATGATACATTCAAGAGGGAATTAAGGGAATTAGAAGCGGAGCTGAAAGGAACAAAGACTCCAGAGACAAAGCCAGCAAAGGCAGCTGTACCCATGGAGAAAGACACTCCAGTAATGAAGGAAATGAGAGATATTCTTCATAAGATGAATGACAGGATTGAAGCCATAGAGAAAGGACAGAAACATGGATTCAACCAATACAGAATAGTTGGCAATAGAGGAAGAGGCAATTTTCATACAGGTACAGGCAGAGGCAACTACAGACCACAGAGACCTACAGGATCAACAACATTCACACCAACCTGTTTTTACTGCAATCTCAAGGGTCATGTACAAAGGGATTGTCCTCAGAGATCAGCCGATGTCATCTGCTATAAATGCTCGAAAAAAGGCCACGTACAGAGGAACTGCCCAAAAGCCTAAGTGCTCAGGTAGAAGGGTCGGACAGGAGCACTATGAATTTAGACCCTAAGTTGATTGGAGAGGTTAACGAGGCACACATTCAGATCAATAAGGTTGATGCAAAAGCTTTGCTTGACACAGGTTCTTGCGTCTCTATTATGTCGCATTCTTTTTATAAGGAACATTTAAGTAACATTCCAATCATTAAGTTAGATAGTATTGTGCCTGTGGAGTGTGCTGATGGTCAAACCCTACAATATTTAGGTTATATAGAAGCACAGTTAGGAATAATTGAAGGTTTACCTAGATCTAATTTATTAAACTGTATTTTCTTAGTTTCACCAGACACTGCTTATTCTCAAAGAACACCAATCATATTAGGTACCAATATACTACTTGAACTTTTGACAGATTGCAAAAAGACATTTGGAGAACAGTTTCTGCAGAAAGCTAACCTGTTCACCTCATGGTTTCTATCTTTCCGGTGTATGGTTCTTAGAGAAAAAGCATTGACTAGGAACAAGAATAGGATTGCTATTGTTAGAAGTGCTTGTTTAGAAAGGGTTATACTTAGACCTAATGAAATGAAGGAGATAGCAGGATATACTGATCAGGAAGTGGACCATCCAACAACAACTGCAATGATACATGAAACAGGAAATAGTAGTCTGCCATCCTATGTTGACATTACTCCGACTGTTATTCAGCATGAACATGGATCCAAGTCACAGGAAGTGAAAGTAACTTTATCCAACTTGACAACAAACACCGTTGTGATATCACCTAAAGCCGTTATCTGTGAGATACAGCCAGTAAAGATAGCTCAGGAAGTGTTTGATCACCTTGAAGATGAACAGGCAAAGATCATCATAAATGATCTCAAGATTGATGAAAACAACGTTTTGGATGACAGTCAAAAGAAGGAACTTGTTGACCTACTTTTACAACACAAGGATATGTTTTCGGGAAGCGACACTGACTTAGGACAATGCGACAAGGTCAAACATCGTATAGATCTGTTGAACAATATACCATTTAAGCAGAGACACAGGCGAATACCTCCGTCAATGCTTGACGAGGTCAGACAGCATATTGCACAACTGTTAGCTTGTGGCGTCATCAGGCCATCCAAGAGTCCATGGACGTCGAATGTGGTGCTTGTCCGGAAAAAATCGGGAAAATTGAGACTCTGCGTCGATTTTCGCATGTTAAACGATCGAACTATAAAGGATTCTTTTGCATTACCACGTATGGAAGAAATATTCGACTGTTTGCATGGAGCCAAGTATTTCTCGACAATGGATATGAAGTCCGGATACTACATGGTAGAAGTTGAAGAAGCGCACAAAGAGCGTACAGCCTTCACAGTAGGATCTATCGGTTTCTATGAATATAACCGACTCCCTATGGGACTTTCCAATTCGCCAGCGACGTTCCAACGCTTAATGCAAGAATGCCTTGGGGATCTAAACATGCGTATATGTTTGATTTACTTAGATGACCTCATTATATTCAGCTCGTCATTCGAAGAACATCTGGAAAGGCTCGAACTAGTTTTCAATCGGCTGAAGTCGTACAACTTGAAATTGGCACCTGAGAAGTGTTCGTTCTTTCAACCAAAGGTCAGCTTTTTAGGTCACGTCGTGAGCGAAGATGGTATTGAAACCGACCCGTCAAAGATCGAGAAGGTGAAGAATTGGCCAACTCCAAAAAACTCAGATGAGCTTCGTTCCTTTCTGGCATTCGCGGGCTACTATCGCCGTTTTGTGAAAGATTTCAGCAAGATCGTGAGACCACTGTCGGAGCTTTTGCCTCCAACGTCATCTAAGAAGGGTCCAAAAGCAACAAAACCGATATGGAAATGGACAGACAAGGAGCAAGAAGTTTTCGATAAGGTTAAGGATATTTTGTCTTCACCACCTATATTGGCTTATCCTGACTTCACTAAACCATTTGAGCTTCATACAGATGCTTCATCAAAGGCGCTAGGAGCCGTTCTATACCAAAAGCAAGACAACAAGAAGAAAGTAATAGCATATGCCAGTAGAGCTCTTAATAAATCAGAAAGGAATTACAGTGCATTTAAGCTAGAGTTCCTTGCACTTAAGTGGGCTGTAACAGAGAAATTCTCAGACTACCTAGCAGTGAACCATTTTCTGGTGTTGACAGACAACAACCCTCTCACCTATGTTTTATCGACGGCAAAACTGGACGCAACAGGACAACGTTGGGCATCTGCCCTAGGTCACTATTCTTTTGACATTACGTATAGAGCAGGAGTCAAAAATGCAGATGCAGATGGTATGTCAAGAATGCCTGTTGAGGATTTGCCAGACAACGAGAAAATCAGATTAGATGACAAGGTTGTTAAGGAAATATGCTCTGATTCACCCATTACACTAGTTGAAACACTTCCAGCAGCAAGTTTGAACTTAGTTGAAACTGTAGAAGAAGCAGGACAGATTCTAGCTGCTAAAGATTTTCAAGAAATCAGAAGAGCTCAAATAAGAGATTCCTTAGTAGATACATGGAGAAGAGCCGTTTTAGACAACAAATATCCGAATAAAGTCATGACCAAGCAAGACTTAACCATGAAACGACAATTTAAGAAATTTGTAATGACCAGAGGAGTATTGTTTAGAGTTCACCAGGAAGAAAATGAAGACATCAAACAATTGGTTGTGCCAGAATGCTACAAGGAAGACATTCTCAAAGGATTACATGATAACGTTGGTCATCCAGGGATAGAAAGAACCTTGCGACTGATCAGAGAGCGATTCTATTGGGCAGGTCTACAAAAGGATGTGGAAGAGCATGTTAAGCGGTGTGAAAGATGTCAAAGGCGTAAAGATAAGACAGGACAAAGGGCTCCACTAGTAAGTGTTCATACCAGTTACCCATTAGAGCTGGTATGTATGGATTACCTCACCCTTGAACCAGCCCGTGGTGTCGGAAATGTCCTGGTCATCACAGACCACTTCACGAAATACGCTATGGCTATACCCACCAAGAATCAGACGGCCAAGACAACAGCGGAGGCGTTGTATGAGAACTTTGTCATCCACTATGGGATCCCAACCAGGCTTCATACAGATCAAGGAGCTAATTTTGAGAGTGAGCTCATTAAGGAGCTTTGTGATCTCATAGGGATGAAAAAGTCCCATACAACACCGTACCATCCGCAAGGGAATGCAGGGCCTGAGCGATTCAACAGGACATTGCTAGAGATGCTTGGTACTATGGAGAACGACAAGAAGAGCAATTGGAAAAAGTACATCAGCTCGCTTGTGTATTACTATAATTGTACTCCACATGAAGCTACTAGGCTATCACCTTTTGAAATCATGTTCGGACGCAAGCCACGTCTGCCAATAGATACAGTTTTCCAAAATGCAACATCACAGGATACTCCAAATAGAACAACAACAGCAGAATATGTAAAAGATTTAGAGCAAAGGTTGGAATATACAAAACAGATAGTTAACGAAAGGGTAAAAAGATCAAAGGCCAAACAAGAGAAATATTACAACCTTAAGGCTAAAGCAGTTACATTTCAGCAAGGAGACAAAGTGCTTGTCAGACGAAAAGCATTCAATGGCAAACATAAGATCCAAGACAGGTTTGAGGAAGAAACCTATGAGATCATTGACCAGCCAAGACCAGAAATACCTGTGTTTCGAGTAAAAGCAGGAGATAGGATAAGAACCCTACACAGAAACCTGCTATTCTTGGTAGATACCCCCAAGAATGATGAAGAGAGTGAGAGAAGTAAGGAGGAAGGAGTAGTAGAGGAGAATATTGAGTTGAGTGACGTCACGAAGGAGGATAGTGATTCAGATAGCGAGTGTGGCTATGTTTTTGCATATGGTGCAAATCAGGATGGGGACGCTCATCATGCATACTCAAGGAATCATGTGAAGGAAAGTACAGTGGATAATGTCCAAACTGAGGCAGAAATTGTTGAAGTAGTAGTGGACGGTGAAGATTCTCACTCATTGCAAGATTCTACTGGACAGCTTCTTGTTAACACAAGTTCAACTCCACATACAGAATCTTTGCCCGAAGGAAACACAGAGGTAAAAGGTATTGAGCCAGAAACAGCAGGTCAAGAGAAGCAAACAGTATTGATACAGATAGAGGAGGAAGATAAACAATTGCCCACAGATGAGACCAGTGCCGATTGTTTAGATACTGTAGACGGAGAGCCAGAGGAGGAAGATAATCCGTCAGTTATTAAGGATACTCAGGAAACTGAGATAGAGGACAGTGGAGATCCAGAGTTACTTGAAGAAAGTGCTGGAGCAGAAGCACCTACAGTGGATCAATCAACAAAGACCCCTGAGCGACCAACTCCGCAACCAAGAAGGTCAATAAGGGACAGGAAACCGCCGGATCGTTTCAGAGACTATTACATGTATATGTGTCAGGTGAAGCCTGCAGACAGTAAGATCCTGGCATTGAATACCCTTATGGAGTCTGGTGTTTTAAACCACATGGATGTAGAAGTTGGTCATAAGTTGATTGCTGCAATTTTTAACAAATAATTTCTGTATGTCAAATGTTTTATTGGTAATTTTTAAGTTATTTCATTATTTTAATAAGTGATCAGTGTATTTCTTGTTTAAAGCAAGCAGTTACAGAAATATGATTTCTTAAATGCTTTATTTTTGCGGGGGAGAGAAAGGTACAATTATTATTAGATTAATTGTCAATTTGTGAAGTAATTTTGACTTTTAGCTTATTGTATAGTTGTCAGGTTGATACTGCACCAATAACTTGAAAAGGAGCTTAGCATGTTTATATTCACTTAGTGTTACACCAGAGAGTTTGGTAATTTAGTATTACTAGAGTAGTATAGCAGTTGTGAGTTTGTACTTTGTAGAATGTAATATAGTTATCTATTGCTTATTATGGTAGTAGTGAAGTTGATGGTCTGTAGTTAAATTATTTGTATAGTCATTAGTTCCATGTGGAAAATAGCCGCTTTAGGAAACTTTATTGGAAGATGTATTTTCATGTTTTTCCTAGATATATTTAGGGAAAAGTTCAGTTTGTAGCTGGATATAAGATCTAGTATTGATTGGTAATGAGTTGTAGTTATGTTGTTACTGCAAGATAGAATTTGTGTAGTTATGTTGTGACTGCAAAATTGATGTTGTGTAGATATGTTGTGACTATGGAAGTTTATATAATTATGTTGTGACTACTGACTGTTGACTTTAATGTTTTGAATATGACTTGTAAATGACGGGACGTCATTTCAGAAAGTAGGGAAGTGTGTAACCAGGTGTAAAAATCAATATTTAGTTAACGCGAGTGATTCCTTTTCGCTAATTTCCTTTTCGCATCATTTCTGTCGATTCGGGTCATTGATTTATAAACTCTTCATTATCACGTGAAATCTCCCGGCAAATTTGAGTGACATTTCACTTTGGCTTCTGAATTCATCGGAGAAAGACCTTTTAAATAAAGTTACATCTATTAAAGAAGATTAGGCGTGAACCAGATAGTTTACTGGTAACACGAACAGCTTGCACGCACGGAGTGAGAGACATGTGAGAGAACATTTAGTTCCACAAACTGGATGTTGAATCTTTGAATCATTGATTGAGTTGATTGACTATACTGGTGTTCATGGTGTTTATGAACATGACAGTGTGCCTGTGGTACAGATAGACTTGCTAGTGGTGTGTGCTGTGTATGGTATTGTGTTTGCTGGTACATTTGTAAATGAAGTATATTACGTGAAAGAGAAGCAGAGTTGTTCAGAATTTTATACGCCTCACAACGGTCTGACCCTAACCCCAAATGAAGTCCCATTCTTATTAGAATGCTAAAAACCAAGAGGGTAACATTCGCATTTAACGAAGAGATTGCGATCGCGTTAAAAAATCACGGTTTGTTTACATTTGAGGTCACAGAGTTGCGCATGCGCTGGAGGAAAACGGTGTTAACACAAAAAAATACCCATCATGCTCGAAATCTTTAATCTTTTCGATATCTAGGTTAAATTCAAACGCCAGTTTTCTCGTAATCTCACTGAATTGTTACTGCTATTCTTTCTTTTTCATATACTTGGTACTAGATTAAAATTATGATCAATTCTATTATGAACAATTTCGTTCTGATTTGCAGAACGCATCAAATCATTGCCGAAATTTGAGACAATATGTCATATCTTAAAATAGAAACACTATGTCATTCAAATCACTACCTAACGGTCGGGACACGTAAAATTTCTCGGTTATAACTCACTAGCAGTAGCGGAAAATCGTGTTTACTACTGGTACCGCTACATAGCAAATCAGCCTATAACAGTCTGTGTCTCTTATTTTACAAATTTGTAAAAGGCAGTAGTCAAGTCTAACCGCTACCCAATCAGACTATTCGATTTTAAGCACGTGTCCTTAAGCTTTCATTTCTGGTCATTCACGATTGGTTGGGCCATATAAGGTTTGAGGCTCAATGAGAAATCAGACCAGCTCCGCCGAAAAATACAATAAATAGATATTTACCTGAGAGTGTTCGGTGAGAGAATTCGTTTAATCGCTTCACAACCGACAGGAAGCCGAATGCTTCGTGGACCAATGAAAAGAAAGGATTTAAAATACGGAATTACCCGAGTCACTTCGTCAATTAAGAAGCATTCTCCTAAATAATGACACCGCCGAAGACCTTGTAAAATCAATAAGTAAACCCAACCTTTAACCCTTGCTTATCTTTTACAGGTCATACTTATTGTGTAAGAATGACATATATGCATGCGGAAATATGTGGTTGACTTGGGTAGATTGAGTAGATCTACGTCCCTTATCAGAGGGGGGCTTTTTTAAGTAGGCTATCACGGAAAAGACAGATCTAGCTAGGCCTTTTAACATTAAGTAGGCTATTAGTACGGTGTACCAAAGGATGCTGCGCGGGCAGTATCTAGATGCTGCTCGGGCAGCATCTAGATGCTACTCGGGCAGCATATTTGCTGCTCGGGCAGCGTTATGCTGCCTAGGCAGTATCTAGATGCTGCCCGAGCAGCATATATGCTGCCCAGGCAGCAGTTATTTATAGCATTTAGTGTTATCCAATCAAAACGCTCGTTCCTTTCAGTTGCTTTTGCGATTTGTACCAAAGGGGTCTAAAGTATCTAGATGCTGCCCGAGCAGCATCTTGATGCTGCCCAAGCAGCATATATGCTGCCCGAGCAGCATTATGCTGCCCTGTCAGGCAGCAGTTATTTATAGATTTCACCAATTTTACAATGAACCAATCAAAATCGGTCTAACAAAGACGGTGACGGGTCAAAACGGCCCAGATCCATAACGGCCCGGGTCGAAACGGCCCAGGTCAAAACGGCCCACTTTTGGGCCGTTTTGACCCGCATTCGGAAATTAAATAATCGCTTATATTATTGGTGAACAGAGTTAATTGACAGAAAAAAACTATGTGTACAAAAATATAATGAAAAGGAAGATAATATTTTCTAGATACATACAGATAGGTTTACGAATGAAAGTAAGTAGTAAATCCTGGTGAGATGCACAGTGAGGTGGAATTTCATCTGGATCCAAACTGTTTGTAATGGTTATTAGAGTTATCCAAATTACAGACATGACTACCAAAACTGTATTAATTATTGGGTGTTTAAGGCAGGTGGATACTTAAGGCAATATGTATAAATATTGATCTGCATAATTATGTGTAAACTATTATATTATATTGTTTAACTGGATCAAACTGTTTGCAAACTGCAAATAAATACGAAAGACTCAAGCAGGAAACGTAACACAAACCATACACCCACCTCTCAAGCAGAACACACACACACAGTCATACCACAACAAACACACACACACGCAATACCATTCCTTCATCTACACACTAAATAGAAAACAACACGCAAGACAAACATAAAGCAAAGCGAATATAGGAGCCCGCCTTGGTACGGTCAGTAGCCATCAATAACCAACTATAAATTAATTAATTATTAACAACCACAGGGGGGTTAAACCTGGGTTAAGGGGCGCCCAACCTCACACTTATCTCCTATATTCACCTATAAAGACAAACAGTGTACATTAAATATAAACCCTGTTCCACAACCTCACAATCAAAAAGACCGCCAGCACAGTAAGTAAATACATGTCAAACATTTAGCAAAAATTCTATGACAAGATCATTAGTAACATGGGAAAGAATTAAACATTCAAGCCCGTGTTAAAAATAACAAACTATGGCAACGGTCAAATTGTACTCAAGCGACTAGTCTGTAGTTACGAGTAACTGTAAGACATGGAAGGGTCTAGGGTACGACAGAGAGGGAGAGAAAAAACAAAGCACGAAATTCCGACATAACTCTCCCGGTTAAGGACGGCTTTAAAGATACATCATCATGTAGTGCTAAGCCCTGTCTGTCGTCGCACAACCAAAGAGGAAAGCATAGTTATCAATTGTAGACTGGTCGATAACCAAACGTGAAGTGCGCAGCAATATAGTTGGATCATAATCTTTTTTGAGGAAAAATCTAATACGTTTCACAAATAGGTTTTGAAAATGTATATGTCCAAGAATCTTACGAAGTCTGTAAATCACATCACCATAAAACTCCGGATGTGAAATACCTTGCCGCAGAAAAGACTTTAAGTTACATTTATACTTGTTAATGAGAGGAAGATTTCTATAAAAGAATTTAGAAAATGTTTTACGAAGTTTATGAAATCTGTACCCCTGTTTAAGAAGCTTTTCAGTAATAGTTTTATTACGAATGTGGAAGTCCTCAACAGAGGTACAGGCCCTAGCAAAGCGAATAAGTTGTGAAATATAAACCCCGTAAGATGTGGAACGGGGAACATCGCCATCTAGATGAGGATAATTTACAATACTAAAATCAAAATCATCTCGTTTATCGTAAATCTTAGAAGAAACAATTCCGTTATTATAAAAAGATCCAAATCTAAAAATGGTGCCGACAAATTTGACTCGTTTGTTTTATTAAGGCGTAGTTCTTTTGGGTAAATAAAAGGAAACAACGTATCAAAAAATGGGTTGTCTATATTAAAAATATCATCTAGATAGCGCGAGGCTTTATTTTGATGAAACGAGTAACTTTATAAGGTATAAATATAAGAGTATTCATTACGTCAAATGTCAAAATACGTAACAGAAACTTGAGAAATGAAAGCAGACGTCGATTCTGCAAAGTGTGCCGCCAAAGTGTGCCGCTAGTGACACGTGACTATAAACTGTTATTGTTTGATTGCATTAAAGGTGTTAATCTTTGCTCTTTGACCTGTTGTTGTGATAGTTTGTTACATTAACACCTCACTGCCTTACCTCAGGTACACTGGGTATTTGCCAACAGTTTTGATTCTCATGAGACCTGTAAAGCAGGTTCTGATTAAGATCGAGCAAAATCTGATTTGAAAACACATAAAAGAAACTTAAAGGGGTTAACTTAACATATAGATATGTTTCCAACTATTATCCAAATTAATTCTTTAAATCAACATAGAGAGTATCGTTGCATAGCAGATATTTTACAAAAAATCATCTGCTTTTATTTCTGAATGTTCAATGTTAAGTATCTTGACTAAAGTAATGAGTATCAAACAGTTTGTGTTGTGACCAGAAACCGGCATACGCAGCGTCTGATCAATCATCAGTATCCAACCAGGTGGCAAATATCCCTTACAAGTACTTACCTTCCTACTTTGGTGTATTTATTTGGCTTTATTGTCATAGAGAATTGTTTCTGTTTGCAACAAATGAGATTAGCTGAAATCATCTTCCTGAAATCACCATTCATCTCATTATCCTTCATCATTCATCGGCGCTATATGACCTGTTTTGTGTGGCACTGTGCACATGTCACTTTTTAATAATATTATACGAAGCAATTAATTTGTATGTGCGAATATGAATCATACCTAGGTGAAACATGTAAATGCCTCCACACATTTACATTTACAGAACAGAAGGGACACCTATTTCAATATTGTAGCAAAATGTGACACAAAATCAGCCAATTACTGTCTATGTACTTTCTGAGAACTATTTACTTATCTCTATTGTACAAATTCAACAAATTACCAAGAATCAATATGACAATATCTTGATTTTCATTTTAAAATATGCTTTTTATGTTTTCAAAGACCATAATATTGATTTACACTTCTAAATAGTGTTTAAAAGAAGTATAATTATAAACAAGATCCTGGATAGATTAATATCACACTTTACTAATATTTAGAGACTCATTTTCTATTCTTAATGAAAACTAGTGTTAAAAGGCTCTTTAAAACTGAAAATAGACTATCTTTTATAACCTCATCACCATGGAACTATACTGATGTCATCTTAGTCATCATGACGTCATTATGACGTCATCATGACGTCATTGTCATGACTACTCTTTGTTTTAGTAATGAGGGCTGATCTATCTTTATAAAAGGTCACATGACAAAAGTACCTAAAAACCTGCACTTCAGGGACAAGATTTTTGTATAAATTGTGTTTCAATTTTTGTACCACCCTGATGAAGGCCTTTGTAAGGCCGAAACGTTGGTGAATAAAAAACAGTCAACACAATACTGCTTGATCGTGTCTTCTACTCCTTTGGTGTTTTTGATTATTTATACTTGAGTAGAGCCTGTATCCCTTCTGGGATCCGGTCACAGCAGGAGGATGTCAAACAGTCAACAAAACAGGTGTGGGAGGTTTGCCGAAGATTAAACTCTTTACCTCCAAGCATCCCCCTGGGATCCATCTGAGCAGGCACCACCGGCACCTTGGATCAAGGAACCCAGCCACCACATATTACAAGAAGAACAAAACCCGAGAACTAGATAGCACATTCTACAGCTACAATATCTGGAGCTTTTGAACACAGAAGAAGAACAGATCTACAACCAAATTACCAAAAAAACAGGAAAACCGACATACACTGTACCTAAATAAGAGTCAAGCAGAAACAGACTCAAGCTACAAAGAAGATTACAGACCCGGGCAAACAATTTGAATTACAGCTCTAACATAAATCCAGCTAAAAACTGACACCATCTGTTATTGATTCAACCTAACTGCACTAAGTTATTAGAATTTAGGATAAAAGGCTCAGCAGCAACAAGATATGGGGAAGTCCATTTGAGATTATTAAGGAGTGAAGACCAACAACTAATCAAAAAGAGTACGAAAACAGCCTCACAGTGTTCAATAACAAAACAGATAGAAACAAGCAGAAACATATTAATATCCAATTACACTGAAGAATATACAGACCCTTTCCAACCAATAGAACCACAGATATTCCAAACATCCATCAATGAACCATTGACAACCAACTCCAGATGAAGATCTCTGTCCACCCAATACCAGATCACCAAATCCTGAGAGAAACCAAGTCAGCCAGACAAGAACCACAAACAGACAGGCTACACAACAGAGAGAAAGTGTCTTTCTCCGACTAGCCACAGACAGTTCTTGTATGAATGCCTCCACACATTTACATTTACAGAACAGAAGGGACACCTATTTCAATATTGTAGCAAAATGTGACACAAAATCAGCCAATTACTGTCTATGTACTTTCTGAGAACTATTTACTTATCTCTATTGTACAAATTCAACAAATTACCAAGAATCAATATGACAATATCTTGATTTTCATTTTAAAAGTTTAAGAGAAGACGATTTTTAAAGGTTTTCCTATATAAGTCCATGTAAAACTGATAAGCCCCGGGGCAGGGCCAATTATGACCCGGGGGTCATAATTTGAACAACTTTGGTAGAGGACTAAAAGGCAAAGCTACATGTCAAATATAAATGATCTAGGCCTTACAGTTTCAGAAGAAGATTTTTAAAGGTTTTCCTATGAAAAACTGATAAGCCCGAGGGCGGGGCCATTTTTGACCCAGGGGTCATAATTTGAACACTGTTCGTAGAGGACCACAAGGCAAAGCTATATGTCAAATATTAAAGATCTGGGCCTTACAGTTTCAGAGAAGAAGATTTTTAAAGGTTTTCCTATATAAGTCTATGTAAAACTGATAAGCCCATGGGCGGGGCCAATTTTGACCCAGGGGTCATAATTTGAACAATCGTGGTAGAGGACCATATGGCAAAGCTATATGTCAAATATAAATGATCTAGGCCACACAGTTTCTGAGAAGAAGATTTTTTAATGTTTTTCTAAGAAAAACTGATAAGCCCCAGGGCGGGGTCATTTTTGGCCACAGGGTCAAAATTTGAACAGTCTTGCTAGAAGATCATAAGGTCATGATACATACCAAATATCAAAGGTCTGGAGCCTGTGGGTTTCTGAGAAGAAGATTTTTTAAGATTTTCTTATGCATTAAAAGTTGTCTATACGGTTATGTTAGAAAATCTGGTCCTACAGCAAGGGGAATAACTCTAGCCAAAATCTTTGAACAAAATTTCGTTCCACCTTGTCAGTGATGCTTCTGACAAAGTTTGGTTGAAATCGGGTCAGTGGTTTCAGAGGAGATGTTGTTTGAAAATGTGAACGTACGACGGACGACGGACGCCAGACACCGGACGGAATGGTATCACAAAAGCTCATCCTGAGCCTTTGGCTCAGGTGAGCTAAAAATTGGGTCCAAGCCCCGAGGGCGATATATTGGCTTTCGCGAAACTGCAAAGTTATGGAGCTACACTATATTAACAACTTTTATGATTTTCTCGAGCTCGTCGGGACAGAAATCGTGACATTGGGTGTAAGTAAAAGAAACTACCTACCTATTATATTAACAGCTTTTACAATGTTCTCGAGCTCGTCGGGACAGATATCGGGACAATGTGTGAAGCCAAAGTACAGCAATACCCACTGGCCAAAAAAGTCCTTGTTTGTCATCACTTTTCCATCCTGGTTTTCCAGTTCCCAGTCCCCGCCCACTGACAGTGTAACCATGGGAACAGGCTGTGACTTTAGTAACTCTGTAAACAAAACAACCTGCATAATTCACCATAAAGTGATGAAGACGACAGCAGGGCTCCAGGTAACAGGGAGTTAACTTAACAAATTCAACATTTTCGCACTTATTTTACGACCAAATCCTATGGTGTTACTACTCATTAGAATCGTCTCAATGATACGATTCTAATGAGTAGAGACACCATAGGGTTTAAGGCAAAATAAATATTCCATTCTGGTTTTTCAGTTCCCAGTCCCCGCCCACTGACAGTGTTACCATGGGAACAGGCTGTGACTTTAGTATAATACTGTATATAAAACAAGAGCCGCATGCGGCCCTAAATCGCTCACCTGATGCTATTGTGTAATACTCAATGCAAAATGAAAATTGTTATTGCATGTATGTGGACTGTTTCATGAATTAGTAACTCAGAATCTGTTTGTCATTATTACTGTTTGAGCAAAAAGGAAAAATATTGAAACTATATAAAAAGTCCTAATAAAGGGTGTTAATATTATTGAATTCTGACAATGGTTACAGTTTCAGAGTAGAAGATTTTTAAAGGGTTTCCTGTATAAGTCTTTGTAAAACTGATAAGCCCAGGACGGGCCCTTTTTGACCCTGAGGTCATGATTTGAACAATCTTGGTAGATGACCATAAAGCAAAGCTAGATGCCAAATATAAAAGGTCTGGGCCTTACGGTTTCAGAGAAGAAATTTTTTAAAGGTTTAACCATATAAGTCTATGTAAAACTGATAAGCCCTGAAACGGGGCCATGTTTGACCCAGGGATCATGATTTGAACAATCTCGGTAGAAGACCATAAGGCAAAACTACATGCCAAATATAAACGGTCTAGGACATACAGTTTCAGAGAAGAAGAGTTTTAAAGGTTTTCCTATATAACTCTATGTAAAACTGATAAGCCCCGGGGCGGGGCCATTTTTGACCGGGGGTCATGATTTGAACAATCTTGGTAGAGGACTACTAGGCAAAGCTACATGCCAAATATAAAAGGTCTGGGCCTTACGGTTTCAGAGAAGAAGATTTTAAAGGTTTTACCATATAAGTCTATGTAAAACTGATAAGCCCTGGGGCGGGCAATTTTTGACCCGGGGGTCATGATTTGAACAATCTTGGTAGAGGATCAGAAGGCAAAGCTACATGCCAAATATAAAAGGTCTAGGCCATTCAGTTTCAGAGAAGATGAGTTTTAAAGGTTTTCCTATACATGTATATAACTCTATGTAAAACTGATAAGCCCTGGGGTGGGGCCATTTTTGACCCAGGGGTCATTATTTGAACAATCTTGGTAAAGGTTCACAACATGATGCTACATATGAAAGTTGGTTGTCCTAGGACTTATGGTTATTGACAAGAAGATTTTTAAAGTTTTGACTTTGGTTGTCAATATTACGTAAATACGGAAAATGACCACGCCCTCTGGCGGCCATGTTTTTTGACAAATCAACATTCTTTGAACAATTTTGAAAGTATATAAATTGAGAAATATTTTGGTGAAAACCAAATTGAAATCGGACCAGTAGTTTTTGAGAAGAAGATTTTTTTTTAGATATTGTGCATGGTTGCCATGGCAACAAGACTGATACCCCAACCACTTTTTTTCAAAAATTTTTGAAGCTCACAACTACAGTATGTATCTGACCAAGTTTGGTTAAAATTGGGCCATTGGTTTCAGAGAAGAAGTTATTTGAAACAAATTGTGAACAGACGACACGGACACCGACGTACGGCGACCGATTGCAATAGCTCACCTTGAAGACTTTGTGCTCAGGTGAGCTAAAACAAGAGCCCCATGGGACATATTTCGCTCACCTGAGAAAATAGCTGAAAAAATGGCGATAATAATTTAGGTCCAGGACTGATCTAGATATGCAACAGACCCGACCAATTTGAACAAATTATGTAAAGTATATTTAAAAGTGTCACCATACCGAATATAAAAGCTCTGGCCATATTAGTGTCAGAGAAGAAGACGTTTGAAATTTTCTCTATATAACTCTATGTAAAACTGTGACCCCAGGGGCGGGGCCAATTTTGACCCCAGGTGCATAATTTGAACAAACTTGATAGAGGACCTGTAGGCGATGGTATGCGCAAAATATCTAAGTTCTGGCACTTGTAGTTTCAGAAAAGAAGATTTTTTAAGTTTTCATTGAAAAAAAATCTATTTTTAGCTCCTGTGACCTAGTTATGCAACCGACCAGAACCATTTGAACAATTTTGGTATAGGACATCTAGAAGTGTTACCATACCAAATATCAAAGCTCTGGCCATATTAGTTCCAGAGAAGAAGACGTTTGAAAATTTCATTATATAACTCTATGTAAAACTGTGACCCCAGGGGCATAATTTGAACAAACTTGATAGAGGACCTGTAGGCGATGCTATGTGCCAAATATCTAAGCTCTGGCCCTTGTAGTTTCAGACAAGAAGATTTTTTAAGTTTTCAATGAAAAAAATCTATTTTTAGCTCCTGTGACCTAGTTATGCAACTGACCAGAACCATTTGAACAATTTTCGTATAGGACATCTAGAAGTGTCACCATGCCAAATATCAATGCTCTGGCCACATCAGTTTCAGAGAAGAAGACGTTTGAAAATTTCACTATATAACTCTATGTAAATCTGTGACCCCCGGGTCGGGGCCAATTTTGACCCCAGGGGCATTATTTGAACAAACTTTATAGAGGACCTGTAGGCGATGGTATGTGCAAAATATCTAAGCTCTGGCCCTTGTAGTTTCAGAAAAGAAGATTTTTTAAGTTTTCATTGAAAAAAATCTATTTTTAGCTCCTGTGACCTAGTTATGCAACCGACCAGAACCATTTGAACAATTTTGGTAAAGGACATCTAGAAGTGTTACCATACCAAATATCAAAGCTCTGGCCATATTAGTTCCAGAGAAGAAGACGTTAGAAAATTTCACTATATAACTCTATGTAAAACTGTGACCCCCGGGGCGGGGCCAATTTGTGACCCCCGGGTCGGGGCCAATTTTGACCCCAGGGGCATTATTTGAACAAACTTGATAGAAGACCTGTAGATGATGCTATATACCAAATATGTAAGCTCTGGACCTTCCAGTTTTTGACAAGAAGATTTTTTAAGATTTCCTTATTTTTTCACTTTGGTTGCCATGGCAACCAGAGTTCTGCATTGTTTTTAATTCTTTGAACAAATTTGAAAGAGCTTGACCCAAGGAACATTTCTGTAAAGTTTGGTTGAATTCTGTCAAGCCGTATAGGAGGAGATGTCATTTGAAGCAATTGTTAACGACGACACACGACTAACGACCAACGACTAACGACGGACGCCGGACACAGGGCAATCCCAATAGCTCACCTTGAGCCTTTGGCTCAGGTGAGCTAAAAATGCATTTCAAAAAAACAAAAAAGAAGAAGCTCTGGTGGGATTCGAACCCGTGACCCTCCATGCCGAGACAAACATGAAAACAAAGGCAAACGCCTTTACCCACACGGCTACTGGCTCTCTCTATCTATATGGTAGCGAATTAATGTACTTCACTGGTAGCGATTGATAGTACATATTCGGCTCGGGTTTATGTCTGTGCCTGTGTAGAGAAGCAACAACAACAACTATACCGTTAGCTAACGCTTTAGAAAAACGATGGAAAATATCTTAAAACAAGAGCCCCATGGGGCATATTTCGCTCACCTGAGAATAACTGACAAAATGGAGAAAAAGATTTATGTCCAGGACAGAGTCATTTTTTACTCGATTGGCATAATTTGAACAATCTTGAAAGAGGACATTTAGATGATGCTATGTGCCAAATATCTAAGATCAGGGTACAAGGGTTTTAGACAAAAAGATTTTTTTAAGTTTCCATTGAAAATTTCACTATATAACTCTTTGTAAAACTGTGACCCCCGGGGCGGGGCCAATTTTGACCCCAGGGACATAATTTGAACAAACTTGATAGAGGACCAGTAGATGATGCTATGTGCCAAATATCTAAGCTCTGGCCCTTGTAGTTTCAGACAAGAAGATTTTTAAAGTTTTCATTGAAAAAATCTATTTTTAGCTCCTGTGACCTACTTATGCAACCGACCGAAACCATTTGAACAAAATATGTAAAGGACATATAGAAGTGTCACCATGCTGAGTATCAATGCTCTAGCCATATTAGTTTCAGAGAAGAAGACGTTTGAAAATTTCAGTTTATAACTCTATGTAAAACTGTGACCCCCGGGGCGGGGCCAATTTTGACCCTAGGGACATAATTTGAACAAACTTGATAGAGGAATTATAGATGATGCTGTGTGCCAAATATCTAAGCTCTGGCTCTTGCAGTTTCTGACAAGAAGATTTTTAAAGATTTCCTTATTTTTTCACTTTGGTTGCCATGGCAACCAGAGTTCTGCATTGTTTTTAATTCTTTGAACAAATTTGAAAGAGCTTGACCAAAGGAACATTTCTGTAAAGTTTGGTTGAAATCTGTCAAGCGGTATATGAGGAGATGTCATTTGAAGCAATTGTTAACGACGCCGGACGACGCACGACGGACGACGCCGGACACAGGGCCATCCCAATAGCTCACCTTGAGCCTATGGCTCAGGTGAGCTAAAAACAAGAGCTGCATGCGGCCCTAAATCGTTCACCTGGTACCCATGGTTACAGTCATGGTAATGGACCAGTAATGATTAAGTTTTCAATTGATATAAGCCATCATAGGTAAATTCACCCCACCAACTGGTGGTCATGTTGTTTGAACTAGGAAGATAACTATTTGAAGAAAACTGGCAAAAGGGTCACCAGTGAATCATTATTTGTAAAATTATTCTTAAATCAGATTAAAAGTTTCAGAGAAAAATATTTTTAAAGTTTTTCTATAGTACAGAAATATAAGGAACACTTGGCAGCAAGGGATAATGTTTTTTAAGATAACAAAATGATTTTAAGAATCTGGTAGAGAGTCAACACTTGGATCATTTGTGTAAAATTATTTTCAATTTGGACCAGTGGTTTCAGTGAAGAATTTTTCAGTGGAGGTGTATGGCTTCTATTTAGACCTATCATTTGCAAATTCTCAACCAATGATAACTGGTCAGAAATCTAGGTTGAAAGTCACATGCTTGAAGCTGAAAGGGCTGATTTGATATGGGGACAGACTGATCTATTGTACCCATTTACAAGTTTTACTGGAGATGAATTGTTAGTGCAAAATTATAGACACAGTCTGCAATTGCTATGACAGCATGTTTCTATTTTTAGATATGACTGACAGACGGCGTGACGGACAGGGCAATTACTATAGGGCACCCACCCCAGTGGGGCCCTTAAAATATTCAAGCACTCTAGCAAAGAGTTTTAGTGCTAGATAAAAGAGATATATAGGATCTGTCATGAGTCGATGTTTAAGACAAGCTGATCTCAAACGAGTCTAGAATTGAAATGTTATTAAGCGAGCCTTGGCGAGCTTAATAACTTTTCTATTCTAGACGAACTTGAGATCAACTTGTCTTAAACAACGACGAGTGACAGATTCTTTTTCTCACATTACCAACGATTTAAGCTATTTTTTAAGCAATATGCATTTTTTAGGAACCCTGGTGACATCAAAACGCTGTTATAAATAGTGACCTTATATTAACGTCATCAAAGTGATCTTACACATGTTGGAGATAAGGATATTCGTCATCATTGTTCGCTATAGAAAACAGGGGTAGTTATGTGAGAAAAATAGTTAACTCATTCCTAGATAAGGGTAGCTTTTCAAAAATTTAAAATCTTAATTTTTGCTTTAAACCCTATGGTGTCACTACTCATTAGAATCGTCTCGAAGGATTTGGTGCTGAAATGAGTGAGATAATGTTGAGTTTGTTCAGTTTACTCCCTTTTATCTGGAGCACTGGGTTTTACTATACCTTTTTCAGCCCGGTTCTTCTGATATCGTATCACAATATACGCTAACACCATTGATGAAGCTATCACAACGACCGCCCACGGCATCTCACTTTCCTTCTTTGGCTCTTTAGGTTTAGGTTTAGGTTTCTGTATAAAACAGCCCACAGGCAAACGAAGTATTTCATTGACTAAAATCTTTATTCCTGCATTAACCCATTACCCAATAAATAAGCCTTTTTACACATACAACTTTTTTCCTCCCCTGAAGAAAAAAAAATCGAATTTATACAGTCGTAAATATGTTTGATAAAAAATACTTTCTATATTTTAGCAAATGTTAGCTTAGAGCAGGCGGAAAGTAAAGCAGCATGTGCCTTAAGGCACATTCTGCTATACTTTCAACCTGCTGTAAGTGGTCACCTATCTTTAAAACTAGAAACAGGTTATGGGGAAATGGGTTAAACCCTATGGTGTCACTACTCATTAGAATCGCCTCGAAGACAGAGACGATTCTAACGAGTAGTGACACCGTAGAATTGGGTGCTGAAACGAGTATCATATCACATCTTTATTTCTACATTAAACGTTATGGTGTCATTACTCATTAGATTTAGTGCTGAAACAGGTGTTTGTTCAGATTATTCCCTCGTATACAGAGCGCTGCATACCATTTTTAATTCAACTTTTAACCATGGTTCTCTTTGGTATGTGTTGGTTTACTAAAAACTAAAATCTTTATTTCTGCATAAAACCCTGTCATTAGAACCATCTTTTCTAGTGAGCGGTGTTATCCGATTTTTCTGACTTGTCCGAGTTACTTTTAGAACAGAATAGTTAATAATGGTAAATAGGTAAGTAAGATAACATCGAATATATAATCGTACACTTGAGATAAGTTTGATCCTCCTAGCACGAGACCGCTGCACTAATTTCACTGATATTTTATTATTTCCCATTTATATACTAAAACTGTTATTTCCATTGCAAACAGGTTAAAGCCAGATCAGACGCCGGGTAACCCGTCGTCTGATCTGGCTCCAACCTGTTTGCTACTCAGACTGAAAATATAGCTACAATTTCTTAAAGTAAATTTCCACAGTTAAGTGCATTTTGTTTGCGTTTGAACGGGAAAAATATGTCTTCTCTACTGTACATTAAGCAAATAAATACAGCTAGTCGTATCTCTAGCTGGCTGTACGGAAATCATCCAGTACGGTACTCATCCCTTTTAAAAGTTTAGAATGTTCCAATCTAAAAATAACTGACACAAGTCATAAGAAAACACTAACAACACTTGATTTGGCGGTGAAATGAGAGTTCGTACCTGCTTTATTCCACTTTTAACCAGGGTTCTCTTTGGTATAAACTGACTGTATATGTTGATTAACGATGTCCCCTGAAAACTGCTCAGACTGTCCAATCTCACCCGCGAAATACAGGAGGCCTGAAAATTATCAAAATACAGTCAAACTTCGATTTCTCAGACTCCCTTAAAACTCGAATTATCTGATATTTCCAAACATGAATTTTCCTTATTTCAAGCCTGGTTTAGGTGGACATATCCGTGTTTCAAATTCTGGTATGTTTCACTTAACCGAGTTTGATATATCGAAGTTTGACTGTTCGATAAAACTGACTATCATGCTGAGAAACATACCCCCACTCCAAACTGACTTGTCACAAACCCCACAATATGTCATAAATAGCAATTAAAAAATTTGACCATCGTCTTTAACCCATTACCTCATAGCCTGTTTCTAGTTTTGAAAACAGGTGACCACTTAAAACAGGTTGAAAGTAAAGCAGAATGCACCTTAAGGTGCATTCTGCTTTACTTTCAGCCTGCTTTAAGCTATTACCTGCTAGAATATAGAAACTATTTCTTATGATACTTGTTTGTAACAGTACAAATTGGAACTATTTTCTTCAGAAGATGAATAAATAAAAGGGGTAAAATGGCATATTTATGGGACAATGGATTAAGGATAAAAATCTAAAGATTTCGGCACAATCTGCAGCCCTGAAATATTGTCAGGAACTAGGCTCAACACTGCGAGATATTTATTCCATTTGATAACCCATTACCCCATAAATACGCCTTTTTATGCCTATGATTTATTCTTCCACTGAAGGAAATAGTTCCCTTTTATACAGTCATAAATATGTATTATAAGAAATATTTTCTATTTTCTAACAAATAATAGCTTAAAAAATAAATCAGGCTGAAAGTAAAGCAGAGTATGCCTTAAGGCACATTCTGCTTTACTTTCAACCTGCATTAAGTGATCATCTTTTTTTAAACTAGAGACAGGCTATGGAGTAATAGGTAAAACTGTTAAAGAGTCTCGCAACCGGATTGAGCATTAAAAATGGTAATTTGTAAATTTATGTCAAATGATTATAATTATAAATGGGTAAGATTTAGTTTAGGATAATAAATTCTGTTAAAAAATGCATTTCCCAAAAAAAAAAGAAGAAGCTCTGGTGGGATTAGAACCCGTGACCCTCCATTGCGGAGACAAACAAGAACAAGAGGGCCAGAATGGCTCTTAATCGCTCACCTGTACATGGTGATGGGTCAGTGATTTCAGAAAAGAAGATTTGTGAAACTTTTACCCACGGGCGGGGTCACTTTTGACCCCAGGGACATAATATGAATGTTCTTGATACAGGACCTGTAGACGATGCTATGTGCCAAAAATCTAAGCTCAGTGTACTATGATTTCAGACAAGAAGATTTTTAGTTTTCATTGAAAAAAATCTATGTTTAGCTCTGGTGACCCAGATATGCAACAGACCGGAACCAATTCATCAACATATGTGAAAGACTTCTAGACATTATACATGTATCATGCAAAATATCTAAGCTCTAGCCATATTGATTTCAAAGAAAAATGTGTTTGAAAATTTCACTATATAACTCCATGTAAAATGGCGACATCTGGGCTTGGGCCAATTTTGGTCCCAGGAACAAAATTTGAACAACTTTAATAGAGAACCTGTAGACAATGCTATGTGCAAAATATCTAAGCTCAGTGTATTTTGGTTTCAGACAAGAAGATTTTTTAAAGTTTTCATTGAAAAAATCTATTTTTAGCTCCAGTGACCCAGATATTCAACACACCGGAACCAATTCGTCAACATATGTGAAGGACCTTTAGACATTACACATTGCCAAATATAAAAGCTCTGGCCAAAATGGTTTCAGAGAAAAATGTTTGAACATTTCACTATATAACTCTATGTAAAATGGTGACCCCGGGGCGGGGCCAATTTTGACCCCAGGGTCAAACTTTGTGATAGAGGGCCTATAGATGATGCCATGTGCCAAATATCTAAGCTCTGGCCCTTGTGGTTTTAAGAAGATTTTTTAAGATTTCCTTATTTTTTCACTTTGGTTGCCATAGCAACCAGACTTCTGCATTGTTTCAAATACTTTGAACAAATTTGAAAGAGCTTGACCCAAGGAACATTCATGTGAAGTTTGGTTGCAATCAGGCATGTGGTTTTGAACAAGAAGATGTTTGAACATTTCACTATATAACTCTATGTAAAACGGTGACCCCCGGGCGGGGCCAATTTTGACCCCAGGGTCAAACTTTGAACAATCTTGATAGAGGACCTATAGATGATACTATGTGCCAAATATCTAAGCTCTAGCCTTTGTGGTTTTTGACAAGAATATTTTTTAAGATTTCCTTATTTTTTCACTTTGGTTGCCATGGCAACCAGAGTTCTGCATTGTTTCAAATTCTTTGAACAACTTTGAAAGAGCTTGACCCAAGGAACATTCCTGTGAAGTTTGGTTGCAATCAGGCATGTGGTTTTGAAGAAGAAGATGTTTGAACATTTCACTATATAACTCTATGTAAAACGGTGACCCCCGGGGCGGGGCTAATTTTGACCCCAGGGTCAAACTTTGAACAATCTTGATAGAGGACCTATACATGATACTATGTGCCAAATTTCTAAGCTCTAGCCTTTGTGGTTTTTGACAAGAAGATTTTTTAAGATTTCCTTATTTTTTCACTTTGGTTGTCATGGCAACCAGAGTTCTGCATTGTTTCAAATTCTTTGAATAACTTTGAAAGAGCTTGACCCAAGGAACATTCCTGTGAAGTTTGGTTGCAATCAGGCAAGCGGTTTTGAAGAAGAAGATGTTTGAAGAAATTGTTGACGCACGACGCACGACGGACGCCGGACAAAGACCGACCACAAAAGCTCACCTTGAGCACTTTACCGCCTCGACCATGGACGCTCTCTATATATATGGTAGTGAATTAACGTACTTCACTGGTAGCGCTTAATACTACATTATTCGGCTCCCGTTTATGTCAGAGCCCGTGTAGAGAAGCAACAACAACAGCAAAACCGTCAGCTGACGATATTGAAAAACGATGGAATATATCTAAAAAAACTAAGATTCGGTGACGATTCTTGAGACTTTTTTTGGACTGATCATTTTTTTAATGTCAGAAGCCAAATGATGCCACAAATTTGCTTTTATTTGAGTATTTTATTTTATTTTGACAAGTACACCATCCGGTTGCAAGTCCCTTTAAAGCGCGTTTGCAAACAGTTTAAGTCCTGACCAGACGCCGCGTAAGGCGGCGTCTGATCAGGACCCAAACTGTTTGACACTCTTATCGATATTTATTAAGTCATACAATCTTAAATCTAACTTTGAAACGTGTCTTGCAGACAAAAATACTAAAGCAGATGACAATAAAGCGGTTGCGAGTCGCTTTAAAAGTGTCCTTGGTCATTTGTCAAAATATCAGTGCTGCCGCAAGTTGATCATGTAAAATCTTAAGATTTCCAAAGTTTCTATTTTTAAGCCTGATTTTGCAAATTGTACCTTTTACAGTAACCCTTTACCAAACAATCTGATTCTAGTTGCGAAGACACGTGACAACTTTAACCAGGTTGAAAGTATAGCAAATTTCCCCTTAAGGCACATTCTGCTTTACTTTCAGCCTGCTTTAAGTTACAATCTGGCATTCTGCAATCATAAAAATCTAAAGATTTCTGCACAACCTGCAGCCCTGAAATATTTTCAAGAATTACAGGGCTGCCATAAGTTGTCATGAAAAATCCTAAGATTTCCAAATATGCATTTTTCAAGTGTAATTTTAGGAATCATACCTTTACCCCATAGCCTGTTTCTTGTTTTATTGACAAGCGACTTCTTAAAGCAGGCTGTAAGTTAAGCAGAATGCGCCTTAAGGCGCATTCTGCTTTACTTTCAGCCTACTTTAAGCTACCATGTACTGGAAAAAATCCGGAGATTTAGGAAAAATCCGGAGAAATGGCAGCCCTGGAACTATGCTCAACACGGTGAGATATTTATTCATTTGATAACATAGCTCCAGATAGGACTGCAACGGTTCCCCGAATTTCGATTATTCTAGATTCATTTGTCTCGGTTCGATTTTCATCAGCAACACAAATTTTAGGTTTGGTGCGTCTATGTCAAACGAAACAGCCTGAAAGGGTGCCCAAACCAAGTTACGAAACTTCAATGAAACAAATGATCAGAGCTCCAGATAAGGGGAGTATTTCAAACACTAAAATCTTTGTATCTAAGAGACGATTCTAATGAGTAGTAACACCATAGGATTTGGTGCTGAAATGAGTGAGAAAATATTGTGTTTGTTCAATTTACCCCCTCTTATCTGGAGCCCTGAATGATGGGATGGACCACGGCGTCGCTACAATCTGTCCTAAAATGGTAGAAAGAAATGTACATCTTTCATGTACATATGTAACATAAAACTATTGATGACAATGATAGCGTATTCTAACAAGAGCCGCATGCGGCCCTAAATCGCTCACCTGGTACCCATGGTTACGGTCATGGTACCGTAATGAACCAGTAATAGTAAAGTTTTTCACAATATACATGTACCATCATTGGTAAATTCATCTCAACCCTCTGGCGGCCATGTTTGAGCTAGGAAGATTATTTGAAGAAAATTGTCAAAGGGTCACCCATGAATCATTATTTGTGTAAAAATAAGTCATCATTGGTAAATTCATCCCCACCCTCTGGCAGCCATGTTTGAGCTAGGAAGATTACTTGAAGAAAACTGGCAAAGGGTCACCCTGAATCATTATTTGTGTAAAAATATTCTTAAATCAGACAATAGTTTCAGAGAAAAAGATTTTTAAAGATTTTCTATACAGAAATATAAGGAAAACTTGCCCCACCCACTAGCGGCCATGATTTTAAAGAAAACATAATGATTTTAAGAAATCTAGTAGAGAGTCATAAATGGATCATTTGTGTAAAATTATTTTCAATTTGGACCAGTAGTTTCACAGAAGAAGATTTTTTAAGTTTTTACTATACAGTAACATAAGAAAATTGTGCCCCACCCAATTACGGCCATGTTTTTTAGATATCAAAATTACTTTAAGAAATCTGGTAGAGGGTCACCCATGGATCATTTGTGTGAAATTACTTGCAAATCGGACCTGCGGTTTCAGACACGAAGATTTTTAAAGTTTTCACTATATAGCCATATAAAGAAAATCTGCCCCACCAACTAGCGGCCATGTTTTTTAATATAGGAAAATTATTTTAAGAAATCTGATAGAGGGTCACCAATGGCACATTTGGGTAAAATTATTTTCAATTCGGACCTGTAGTTTTTGACAAGAAGATTTTTAAAGTTTTTTCAATTGGTTGCCATGGCAACCACAATTTCAATTGGATGACCTATATTTGAAGAAATCTGAGAGAATACCCTACAAGGAACAATCCTATGAAGTTTTGAAGAAATTGGCCCAGTGGTTTCCAAGAAGTAGATCTTTAAAGAAAAAGTTTGACGACGGATGGACGTACGGATGGACTGACGGACGACGGCGGACACAGGGCGATCACAATAGCTCACCTAGGCACTTCGTGCCAGGTGAGCTAAAAATAGTGAACTGTCTGCGTAGATATGTGCCAGTAAATGAGAATTATTTCCAGGGTTGTTTTATAGAATTCTTAACCCTATATCTGAACCGAAATACTCGAAAACCGAAAGGGTCTACTCGAAATCAAAACCGAACCACAAACTTTGGGCACAAAGTATCTGAACCTTTAATTTTGCAGCCTTAGCTCCAGACAAGAATAAGAGGGAGTATATTCTCACTAATTTTAGTACCAATTTATATGGTTCTTCAGTTCTGTTCTACAGTGGAGAAAACGTTATTCTTTCCCAATAAACACGTTTACGCTAAAACTATTATTTGCAGTGCAATCAGTTTGAAGCCTGATCAGACGCCGGGTAACCCGGCGTCTGATCAGGCTCCAAACTGTTTGCCACCAAGATAAACATGAATTATCAGAATTGTCCAAAAGTTGTACTTTTCTACATTTTAGTGCTTTGCGTTTGTGTAGGTTTGCGTTTAAACTGGAAAGAATAACAGATTCTCCACTGTATATGATGTAACTACTCATTAGAGACAATTCTAATGAATACTAACACCATAGGGTCAAATGCAAAAATTACCATTTTAGTTTTCGAAATACTCCCCTTATCTGGAGGAATCCGGGTCAAAACGGCCCGAGTCAAAACGGCCGGGCCCGGGTCAAACGGCCCCCAAAATGGCCCAGGTCAAAACGGCCCCCTGATATTGTATTGATATTTAAACAAGTATTATTAGGATAATTATTAATTATAATTAGTATGATTATGTTTATGAAAGATGAATATATTATTAACGTGGAATATGCAGTGTTAGCATGACATTAATGACTTAATTAATCTGTTGTCCATTTTCTCACCATTTACTACATGACTATTAATCTGACTGAAAACGCTCATCATAAATTTTCCAGAACGTCATAATAATCCAATCTGCAGCCTATGAAGCCTTTCAATAATTAACAACTATGGAATGGATAGACGGACAAATCTTCCATGCAGAAATATTAGTATTTTATTTAAAGCGGTTGTGGGCTTTTTTGCATGCAGATTGTAAGGAGTAAGGACGAACAACGACGTAGAGGGTAATTATTAAAACTACTTTATTTTATTTTTTATATTTAAGCTGCTTTACTATGTAAAGTGTTAACTATTAACCCATAGCTTTATATAATTTATTATTCACGACATGGCATAGTTTTGTATTAAAACTGTAGGGTGGGCCGTTTTGACCCAGCGTTTTTTTTCACCCAATTGGGAACGGGTCCGGTACCCCTCAGATTGGGAATTTTTCAAGTCAAATTGGGAAAAACGAGTTTTGAAATGATGACAACGCAGAAATTGGGAATTTAAGTTACTAAACCGTTAGAACTGTTTATGATGGTAAACATGGTGTATAAAATAAATCTACGCTGGGTGTGTTACTCACAGTAGACATTGTTGCCGAGACAGAGTTGATGACTTGGTAAAATCCAAAATCTTATCTTATCTATCTCTGGATACTGCCAATCACGCTCGCGAGTGCTTAAGGCAGTGATCTAGATTCAAGTTTTTCATTATCGTCTTTTTAAAAACAATTCTGTAATTTACTTTGAATTATGGCTCATGATTGTCTTAATTGTAGGTTTTCTATTTTATAAATGATGGTAAACAGAGTCAGACTGGGTTTGTAAACTCATAAATTTCAGCGGATTTTGCGATCACGCAACATTAACCAGTCTCGATGAAGGGGCATGTATAAATCTTCGCCCGGACCGTTTCTGAAATTCGGCCGTAATCACTGGTATTGTTTTATACATACTCCAAAAAATGTCAATGGAGTTGCGTAACTTTGTGTAAACATTCATTGTAGCAAAAGATAAGTTGGAATATGGATGGTTTGCTATGATTTAAGGGGAAAGTGTAATTGATAATTGGAAAATATGTTTATTTTGAGTGGGAACAGGTCCGATTATTGATTTCTTTTGATTGGGAAGGGTCCGGTCATCAAATTGGTACGGGTCCGTCTCGAATTGGGAATGGGTCTGTTCCCCGGTACCGACCAAAGAAGGAAAAAAAACGCTGTGACCCGGGGCCGTTTTGACTCCGGGCCGTTTTGACTCGGGCCGTTTTGACCCGGTACCATCTGGAGCACTGTGATTAGCTAAACCTACGCTGACGTGTGGTTCTGTCACCATCGCCAGCACAAGCCCCTCAGCGTGGATGCCCAAGAGGATTTTGCTGAGAAACCCATCTGAAGTTAAGTTGAAGTCGAAAAGAGAGAGATTGCATGTACATGGGGTGTCACACCTGTACGGAAGTGCTTCCGGGTCGTAGGGTGCCTAAATAGTACCTTATTTATATAGTGAAATATTGATGTGTGTGTGTTCATGGTCATATTTTTTATTGAAAGTGCTGATTAACTGCAGATGCATTTGTTTTTGAGCTGAAATTGTGATGTTGTTGATAAATCAAAGGTGTTTCTGGGTTCTTTTTGGGAACTAATTTGTGAGAACATGTGGTCAGAGATGCGAGTGTGGTGCGGCGGGTCATCAAATATATGCACATGTATTTATCATAGCGGTAGAATCTTGTGATTATCTTCCTTTGATACTGGTCACTTAAGGCTAAGTGTTGTTCCATTTTGCGCACGATGTCATATTGTGTTATTCTTTTGTAATAGTGAATAGTGAATAATATACAGCGAACGTTGTGTGAGCTCGGTGTCTTGTACATGCGCACGTATTAGTTACGAGTTGTGTTTATAAGCATGTGTTCATACAGTGTCTTCTAACTGACAGTGCGCAAAATTGAGCCAAGAAAGATACAGCAATTAGTTATTATTAACAGCTTTACAATACAAATATGTATTACATGTACTTTATCTGTGGTGACACCCTGTGATTATCTCCCTTTGATATTGTTCATATAAAACTGATATAAGACTGATCACAGTGTGTCCAAGAAAGTTGTAAATATGGCTATGAATACGTCGACACCTAAAACCCCCGGAACTGTACGCCCGAACAAAACCAAAAGACTTCGATCGGAACTAAGCTCTGACTCCTCTGTTGACGGAGAGCTCTCTTACTTGGACTTAGACACTGGCCGAGTCCATCCAGAACTGAAGCAATCAGATAAGGTGTCCATGTCAACTACTGAGTATGACGCGTTGATGTCGAAGTTGGTAGTTTTAGAGAAAGGGTTTGGAAAGCTTGATAAACTTGATAAACTTGATGAAATTGAAAATAGCATTAAGGTAATGAATGTGAAAATGCACGATTATGGAGAAAGACTTACCCAATCAGAATCGGCTACGCGCGAACTCCAACAGTCTGTTTCCTTCATAAGTGACCAATATGACAGTGTAGAAAAGCAGCAGAGTGACAATAAAGTTGTACTGGATACCCACGGGGATTCCATAGAAAACATGAAGCGTGAAAACGATGAACTGCGTCAATCTTTAAGCGAGTTACGTGATATAAATGCCGAAGTTAAAGCTGACCTAGTGGATATGAAATGCCGAAATATGAGAGACAATTTAGTGTTTACAAACATTGCCGAAGACTTCCAAGAGCACGATGGTCGTTACTTTGAAGATACCGAAGCCGTCCTCCAGAGGTTTCTGAGAACCAAACTTGATAAATGTGACATAAGGTTTGAGCGCGTTCATCGCATCACGGCTAGAGCTGATAGACGAAGAAGGTCTGACAACCCTCGCCCCATTGTAGCTAAATTTACATTTTTCAAGGAGAGAGAAGAAGTTCGTCGGTCTGGTCATCTATTGAGAGGAACAAATTACGGCATAAACGAGTAATTTCCAGAGGAAATAGAACATAAAAGGAGAGAACTTTACCCGGTCATGCGATATTATAGAAACAGAAAGAAGAAGGCAGTGTTGGTGAGAGATAGGCTTTTTGTCGACGGTCAGGAGGTCAGAGCTGATGACGTACACATCCCAGTAGAAGCGAGAAGACCCAGTAACCAGCGTCAGGGCACACGGCTATAGGATTGCCATGGTGGCAATAATACTGAAACTTTGAAAAGCAATTTGTCATTCTCTTGCTGAAATGTGTGCGGTATTACTTCTAAACTGAATATCCCGGAATTTAAAAAATTTGTTTCTAATTATGACCTATTTTCGTGTTCTGAAACACACCTTGATGATCTTGATTGTGTGAATATTGAAAATTTTGAATGTTTTATGAGAAACAGAAAACAGAAAACATCAAAAAAGTCAGGAGGTATAGCTACTTTTATTAAATCTAGTTTATCTAAATATTTCTCAGTTATCGATACCGATTGTGAATATATACAGTGGTTCAAACTATCAAAGGTTTTATTTGATATAGACGAAGATATTGTATTCGGTTCTGTCTACGTTCCACCGGAAAATTCTAAATATCAGTCTCAGAATCTTTATGATATGTTTTACTCTGAAATAGAAGATTTTAACACTACCTATAAATATGTTATACTAATGGGTGATTTTAACGCTAGGATAGCAACAATACAAGATATAATTGAAATTGATGACGCTATATATGATGCTATAGATATTGACAGTAACTTAATATATGATACTAAAGCTGTAAATGAAATGAAACGAAAAGGTATGTTATATGCTAGGTCCTCCGAAGATAAAAGTATAAACCGTTTTGGTAGAAATCTAGTAGACTTCTGTAAAAGCAATGATCTTGTCATTATGAATGGTAGAGCCTTTAGCGATCAAAATGTTGGAAAATGTACTTGCAATAATACATCTGTTATCGATTATGTTGTAGTGTCTGCAAATACCATACCCTTACTTAATGGGTTCAATATTATAGATTTCTGTCCGTTGCTTTCTGATTTACACTGTCCAGTTACTTTTGAGCTTACAGTTAGTAAATCAACTGATGTACATGAAACGTCCAGCCATGAACGAATCAAGAGATGGTCTGACAATTATAGTCAACAGTTTATACATAATATAGATATGTCGAAACTTGAATGCATCATGCAAACGCTAGAACGTGAAGATATTGATAAATGCTGTATAAATGATATTGTTACAAATATTGAAAATGTTCTTATCACTTCTGCTAAAAATACGTTTGGAAAATACAGTAGCAGTAGTAAAAGTAACGTTAAGACAGGTAATTGCAGTAGCCAGAACAAAAAGTGGTATGACAATAGTTGTAAATCCGCTAGATCCGAATTTCATAAAAGTAGGCGAAAATATAACCATGTTAAAAATGATATTAACAGAAATGATATGTTGAAGGCTAGTAAAAAATATAAACGAACTACACGAGATGCAGTTGTTAAATATAAACGCAGCTTTAGAAAGAAAATAAAAAATATGAGAACTGAGTCACCCCGCGAATACTGGAACTACATTAATAGCCTTAATGCAAAAACAAAAAAAGCCGATGTTAACATAGAATCATTTTATGAGTTTTTCAAGAATCTGAATACTGCTAATGTCGATGAAGATGACCCCGTTGATCCTGTTTGGCCCAATGTTGATGTTGATAACAATTTGAATAAGGAAATCACTTTTGACGAAATCAAGAAAGCAATTGATAATTTAAGATTAGGTAAAGCAACTTCGATCGGAACTAAGCTCTGACTCCTCTGTTGACGGAGAGCTCTCTTACTTGGACTTAGACACTGGCCGAGTCCATCCAGAACTGAAGCAATCAGATAAGGTGTCCATGTCAACTACTGAGTATGACGCGTTGATGTCGAAGTTGGTAGTTTTAGAGAAAGGGTTTGGAAAGCTTGATAAACTTGATAAACTTGATGAAATTGAAAATAGCATTAAGGTAATGAATGTGAAAATGCACGATTATGGAGAAAGACTTACCCAATCAGAATCGGCTACGCGCGAACTCCAACAGTCTGTTTCCTTCATAAGTGACCAATATGACAGTGTAGAAAAGCAGCAGAGTGACAATAAAGTTGTACTGGATACCCACGGGGATTCCATAGAAAACATGAAGCGTGAAAACGATGAACTGCGTCAATCTTTAAGCGAGTTACGTGATATAAATGCCGAAGTTAAAGCTGACCTAGTGGATATGAAATGCCGAAATATGAGAGACAATTTAGTGTTTACAAACATTGCCGAAGACTTCCAAGAGCACGATGGTCGTTACTTTGAAGATACCGAAGCCGTCCTCCAGAGGTTTCTGAGAACCAAACTTGATAAATGTGACATAAGGTTTGAGCGCGTTCATCGCATCACGGCTAGAGCTGATAGACGAAGAAGGTCTGACAACCCTCGCCCCATTGTAGCTAAATTTACATTTTTCAAGGAGAGAGAAGAAGTTCGTCGGTCTGGTCATCTATTGAGAGGAACAAATTACGGCATAAACGAGTAATTTCCAGAGGAAATAGAACATAAAAGGAGAGAACTTTACCCGGTCATGCGATATTATAGAAACAGAAAGAAGAAGGCAGTGTTGGTGAGAGATAGGCTTTTTGTCGACGGTCAGGAGGTCAGAGCTGATGACGTACACATCCCAGTAGAAGCGAGAAGACCCAGTAACCAGCGTCAGGGCACACGGCTATAGGATTGCCATGGTGGCAATAATACTGAAACTTTGAAAAGCAATTTGTCATTCTCTTGCTGAAATGTGTGCGGTATTACTTCTAAACTGAATATCCCGGAATTTAAAAAATTTGTTTCTAATTATGACCTATTTTCGTGTTCTGAAACACACCTTGATGATCTTGATTGTGTGAATATTGAAAATTTTGAATGTTTTATGAGAAACAGAAAACAGAAAACATCAAAAAAGTCAGGAGGTATAGCTACTTTTATTAAATCTAGTTTATCTAAATATTTCTCAGTTATCGATACCGATTGTGAATATATACAGTGGTTCAAACTATCAAAGGTTTTATTTGATATAGACGAAGATATTGTATTCGGTTCTGTCTACGTTCCACCGGAAAATTCTAAATATCAGTCTCAGAATCTTTATGATATGTTTTACTCTGAAATAGAAGATTTTAACACTACCTATAAATATGTTATACTAATGGGTGATTTTAACGCTAGGATAGCAACAATACAAGATATAATTGAAATTGATGACGCTATATATGATGCTATAGATATTGACAGTAACTTAATATATGATACTAAAGCTGTAAATGAAATGAAACGAAAAGGTATGTTATATGCTAGGTCCTCCGAAGATAAAAGTATAAACCGTTTTGGTAGAAATCTAGTAGACTTCTGTAAAAGCAATGATCTTGTCATTATGAATGGTAGAGCCTTTAGCGATCAAAATGTTGGAAAATGTACTTGCAATAATACATCTGTTATCGATTATGTTGTAGTGTCTGCAAATACCATACCCTTACTTAATGGGTTCAATATTATAGATTTCTGTCCGTTGCTTTCTGATTTACACTGTCCAGTTACTTTTGAGCTTACAGTTAGTAAATCAACTGATGTACATGAAACGTCCAGCCATGAACGAATCAAGAGATGGTCTGACAATTATAGTCAACAGTTTATACATAATATAGATATGTCGAAACTTGAATGCATCATGCAAACGCTAGAACGTGAAGATATTGATAAATGCTGTATAAATGATATTGTTACAAATATTGAAAATGTTCTTATCACTTCTGCTAAAAATACGTTTGGAAAATACAGTAGCAGTAGTAAAAGTAACGTTAAGACAGGTAATTGCAGTAGCCAGAACAAAAAGTGGTATGACAATAGTTGTAAATCCGCTAGATCCGAATTTCATAAAAGTAGGCGAAAATATAACCATGTTAAAAATGATATTAACAGAAATGATATGTTGAAGGCTAGTAAAAAATATAAACGAACTACACGAGATGCAGTTGTTAAATATAAACGCAGCTTTAGAAAGAAAATAAAAAATATGAGAACTGAGTCACCCCGCGAATACTGGAACTACATTAATAGCCTTAATGCAAAAACAAAAAAAGCCGATGTTAACATAGAATCATTTTATGAGTTTTTCAAGAATCTGAATACTGCTAATGTCGATGAAGATGACCCCGTTGATCCTGTTTGGCCCAATGTTGATGTTGATAACAATTTGAATAAGGAAATCACTTTTGACGAAATCAAGAAAGCAATTGATAATTTAAGATTAGGTAAAGCAACGGGTTTGGACCAGGGGCCCGTTTCATCAACCATCGTAAACCTATCGTAAATTTGCGATTACATAAATATACGATTTTTTCAATTTACGACAAGAATGCGTTTCACGAAACAAAATTTTACGTTCGATTACATAAATATTTGACGTAAATCTACGACAGGGTAGGGGCTCTCGTAAATATATACGATAGCAAAAAGGAACGTTTCTGGTAGCAACAACAAACCAATATGGCCGCAACCTGTATCTGTCGACTAGAAAATTTAAGGCTTGCTGATGTTATTGAGGCCAGGGTTGAGCAGATGACAATAAACGAGACATAGATCTGATGTCTCGCTATCATTTAGACAGAAAAGCTATAGAGTTCCTGCTGTATAACGACTTCAAACAAACCGTCCAGAGGATCAAAAACCATCCCGCCTTTCCCAAAGGTAAATATTTAATACTATGCTTGAAAAACATGGATCTAAACGTTTAGACGTTGTCACCATCATAATATAATTTACGTGTATCACAGTCAAAACTGTACTTTGATGAATGATGATTGAGTTGTTCCCCTTTGTTACTTAAATCAAGGTCAATCTACGTCATTTCCGTGAATAAAAAAAAAGTCAACATGCCTCAAATTTTCGATTGATAGCGACCAGTAGCCACCTGTTTTCAATAAATAGGTATGGATAGTTATTAAAATATCTATTGTTAATGACATTGTGACTACTTACATACTTACATTCATATTGATACTGGTCAGTGAGTTCACAGCAAAAAAACCATGTAAATGAAATGACACTATTTTGACCCCCCCCCCCCCCCTCCACCGATACCTTTTTAGAATCTGTTCGCTTGTTACCATGGCATGTTGCAGCTTCATGCACGATATAGATTCAGTACGCAAATGCACAGAACTTCCTTTGTTAACCACCATCGTTTAAATGAGATATGTAAACACAGATGACAGGGCTGCCATCTCACTGGATTTTAGCACATGATAGCTTAAAGCAGACTGAAAATAAAGCAGCATGTCCCGTTGCGACGTATTCTGCTTTACTTTCAAACTGCTAATCATGTTTGAAAAATAGAAACATTGGAAATCTTAGGAATTTTCAAGATCACTTATGGCAGCCCTGAGATGACTGCTTAATACAGGATAGAAAATGCAGAAGCTATTTGTATTTTATTTTCTGCATTTAGCAGTTTGAATGTATCAGGTTAACATCAGTAGCATTCTTAATTGTATATCTATGCCAGGATTATGGATTGTACTAGCTGTTATCCTGCATTAAGCACCACTCTGTGTTAATCAATTACCACACATATACAGGTACTTGCAGAATATAATTCTCTTTTATATGTTATATAGACTAGTCAGAAAAAGTGACTGTAATATCCGTTTTCTGGTATTAAAGCTATGTGACCACTTAAATCAGGTTGAAAGTAAATCAGAATGCTGCTGAATGAGCACATTTGTATTATGCTTTACTCTCAAATGTTTTAAGCTATCATCACAACATCTGCTATGATGTAGAAAATATTTCTAAGACTGTATAAAGTTGATCTATCTATATCAGTTTAAGATCATTAAATCAAAGGTATAAAAAGGCATATTAATGGAGTAATGGGTTAAAGACAACAAGTCTATACATGTGAGCTATCTATTGGATAGTTGGCTTGCTTAATTCACGATTGACTGTAATTTACCAAATTATCTGAAACTACTGAACTTCAGGATACAATTGTATTTACATTATTTGTATTTACATTTATTTCCAGATTTACTGATGTAATCTAGTACCAAGATGGCAAGACTCAAAACAAGACAACAGCTGAACTGCATTATTTGATAGCTGTGGATTGAAGGTATAGTTAGTGAATCTGTAATTGTAATTAAATATATATATATATTTTTATTACACAAGCTTTAAATAAAATAAGCTAAACTCTGATGTTTGGCATTCTGAAATAAGTATGGATTATTATTATGATCAGATGGTAAAATAAACTGTATTACTATTTGATAGGTTGTAAATTCCTTTCAACCACATAATGCAAATGGTATATGGTTTGAATTTTTTAAATATTTATCACATTTCAATATTTAGATAGATCTATTTTTTTTATACTTTAAAAAAAAAAGTTATTAAATTAATTAATAATTATTACACAATCTATTAAAAAAATGTAAAATCTAATGTTTGGCATTCTGAAAGAAGTATGGATTATTATTTTATTATAATTATTATTATTATTTTGATAGAAAAAAGTTCAATAAACTGTATTTATATTAGCTTGTTAAGTCATTTCAACCACATGATCATATGCAATGGCATATGGTTTTGTTTTTTGATAAACTTTGTCAAATTTCAATGTTCAAATAGATATACTATTTCATATCAAACAAAAATGAGACATGCTGTAATAACTACTTCAAATGGATAATTCCAGTTTTCAAATACTTTCAGTCCATTTTTGACTACCAGAGCGACCACAGGTATTTGACACATACATCAAGATCTATTACCAAAAAAAAAAAAAAAACATTCTATACTTCTATTATAGATACTATAATAGAAGTCTAGTAAAAAAAAATATATATATATTTTTTATAATAAATCTAGATGTATGTGTCAAGTACCTGTGAGAGTTACCTGTATTGCAAAATGACAAACAGCGAACCTCTGATCAGGAGGTCACAACAGGAGACCTCTGATAAGGATCTGCACTGTTTGCATAAGACAAACTATACTTTAGGGCTCAATAATCTCAAAGTTTTTTATACATGTACAAATAGCTCTCTGAAAATTGCCAATGAGATATTTCATTCAATTTCAGATGTCCTGACATATTGGAGGAGTGTTATTATTACCAGAAACATTTGCAAGACAGAATTGGACATGCATGAGGCTGCATGACTTGTGTATGGATTGAAATATTCCATAGCTTAAATAAACTGTTAAAGTTCATGATAATGGTCAACCAGCTAGTATAGTAGCCTACTGAACTTGAATGAAAGTCTTGTTTAGAAACCAGACAGGCCATTGTTGACCTGATATTTGCATTACAGTCAATCTTTTGTTAAGCCACCACTCAACTAAAGTAGCAAGGTGAATTGTTTTAAGACAGGTGAAAACCTACTACAAGTTAAAAACATAATGCCTAAAGCTACTATTAATTATTATGCTTTCTGCATGGTTTTTATCCTACATTTAGTAACCTAATGTAGTCATTCTATTTAGTGGTTCCTATATACATGGTTGACTGTATTATGTGATGTAATCCTGATTCTAGTGACAAAATGTTTTAGATGCCAATATCTTTCAGTTTGATCCATGTTTTTAGTTTTGCTGAATGAATCAACAACATGATATATAGATTAAGAGTGTTGTAACATAGCATAAAATGTTTGGCAACTAATGTTACTTGTCTCTTACAATGCTTATATTTCTGTTGGACTCACCCTTTTTCAGATAAATGACAAGTTTATAACCTCTAAATGGGTGTGTTCACACAATATTAAAAAGTATGACAATGTAGTCCCATCTCAGGTGGCTCAGTCAGGAGCCCTCTGAAATTGGTTTGCACTGTTTGCCAAGGATTTATATACCTGTTCAAACACTGTAAGGATTAATACTAAATGTGACATCCAGACATTTGTTAGTAAAATTTAATTAATAATATCTATTTGATATTTCAGCAATTTTAAAATAAAATTAGGACCAATAGTGAATCTAAAACAAGACAAGTACATGGCTAAAATACAGGTAGATTCTGAATTTGGTTATATTGTTATTAGGGTTTTAAGTAATATGGACAAAATCAAAACCTACCTAACCTACATATCTTCCAGGGTTAAGCTAAAACAATTCATTAATTGAATGCATAAGAAAATCAATAATTTCAGTATAATAAATTCAGACAGTCACATGTCACTGTCAATACTCTTTCCTTAATACATTTAACCCTGTTATATAAGCAACTTTTCTTTGAAAAAGCATAAAAGTAATCAAAGTCTAAGGCAGTGGACCATTAAATGCATGTTAAAATCATGCAGAAACCTCCTTGTTTGAACTGTCTGCATTATTTTTATCCAGCACTTTGCATGAATGAGCATATTAATTTTAAAATAGTCACTTAATAGTTGATACAGGGTTGGCTCTAGCAGATGTTGACAGTTTAAACCTAGACTTGTGCGTATATGTTTATATTTATGATCAATTGTTTGATTGAGTAATTTCTGACATGAAATAAAATTGTTGAATTGTTATTAGAAGCCAATTGTTGTTTGTTTATCCTCTCCATTAGAAAGTTAACTAGTCCTAGTCAAACATGTTCAGTTGCCATAAGCTGAAGCAGTAACTGTAAGGATATCTCAAATAACTGGTGACTACATTAACCCTTAGCCCGCCAAATAAATTGTCGTCTGCTATATTTCTCGCCTGCTTCAAGTTTCAAAGTGCTTCAAAGTTGCTCAAAATTGCTGAAAATGTTGTCCGAGTGTCAAACAGCTTGGATCCGGATGAGACGCCGAGTTACTCGGCGTCTCATCCGGATCCAAGCTGTTTGCATATGGAGCTATAGTCGTGAGTGGCAGGCTAAGGGTTAAGGTAGTACAACTCTAATGAGATTGGTCATTGTTGCTACTCTATGTAGAAAGATTGGATACAGGAAACAACTGATCATCAATATCTACCATGGTTTGGTACAACCATCTGTTGACAACACTGGTTGATTTGTGTATGTAGAATTCTGATGAAGACCAACATAAAAGTCCAATCTCATTTAGAATTGTTCTAACCTATTGCATGACAAGGTGGTAGCTCTCATATCAGATTGAGGCAAAGGCACAAGAAAGCTTACTTAACCCATTGCAACATAAATACACCTTTAATAATAAATTCCTCTACTGAAGAAAATAGTTCCAATTTATACTGTCACAAATAAAAATCATGAGAAATATTTTCTATATTCTAGCATATAATAACTTAAAGCAGACTGAAAGCCTTAAGACACATTCTGCTTTACTTTCAACCTGCTTTAAGGGGTCACATATCTTCAAAACTAGAAACAGGCTATGGGGTAATGGGTTAAAAATCAAAATCAGGTATGATTATGATTTCAGTTTTTGCCATTCATTTGATTACTTTTTGAAGCAAACTTTTTTAATACCCCACCCATATATAGTGACTGATCTGTGCATGTTTCAGTCTATCCCTCTGTCAGTCTGTGTACCTCTTGTTAACATCTGATGGTGGATTGTCACATTACCATTTCTTGGAGGTATAGTGTAGAGTATAAACTCAAGAAAAGTCATTGGTCATAAATTGTGACCTTTGATCTAAATCATGAGAAAAACTTGTCTCGAGCTTATTTCCACTACTATAGCACTCATATACAGAATTTGGTATGTGGGTATATTTTGGATGGCAGTGTCACATAGATCTACCAAGTGCAGGTTACTGTAACATTGACCTTGAGCTTATAACCTAAAAATAGAAAAAATATACCCATTATTTGGGTTATATCCTATACCACATCAACAGCATATTCCAAATTTGATTTGTGAGTACACTTTAAAGATTCCTGGGGAGCATTTCACCATACCAGTACACCACATTTGGTATAGAGGTGTCAAAAATGGTGTGTGGGTACTCTTTGGATCACGAATGCTTATTCATTCGTGTTTGGATATGACAGTATTAAAAATCAACCAAGCAGTCTGTAACTTCTGGCAAAAAGGAATACATCTACTAAAGTACTAAAGGCACATGAAAAGGTTACCTCGAGTACTAAGGTAAAATTAATTTAGAGGTGTGTTTGTGGATTATTTTATTTATTTATTGGGGGGGGGTTAAGGGTGAGAGAGGCTTTCTACAATGTTTACGCACTACTGTTGTAAAACTACGGAGAATCTGGGTCTTTGACAAGTAATGTGTGGCTATAAGTTCTCAAACAGTGTTGATTATTTCTGAGTGAAACCCATAGGTTACATCAAACATCATCAGGCGAGCGAAATCGGGGCCGAACGTGGCTTTCTAGTAGTTATTCCGGTGTAGATTGTACTTAAATGATAGGTAAATCGTTTGTATATACAACTGAATGTCTCTGTCAGGTCAAGATTCAATTGATTCTGCGATAAAATCCATGTCGAGTTAACGGACCAACGCATAATCATAATAAATGAGCAGCTATCGGGCAATTTTTCACGTTACGAAGCCGTCATAAAATAAACCGGAAGTATATCTTTAGACGGCGTCACTGTGTTTTACCCTGTACGCCGTCGTAAATTTTACGTCCGATGTGTTGATATACGATGTTGTTGATGAAACGCAAATCAGCAGAGATCGTAAATGACTTGTCGTATCGTATATAATTTTTTTTGGTAATAGATCTATCTTGATGTATGTGTCAAATACCTGTGGTCACTCTGGTAGTCAAAAATGGACTGTAAGTATTTGAAAATTGGAATTATCCATTTGAAGTAGTTATTACAGCATGTCTCATTTTTGTTTGATATGAAATAGTATATCTATTTGAACATTGAAATTTGACAAAGTTTAACAAAAAACAAAACCATATGCCATTGCATATGATCATGTGGTTGAAATGACTTAACAAGCTAATATAAATACAGTTTATTGAACTTTTTTCTATCAAAATAATTATAATAATTATAATAATTATAATAATAATAATAATCCATACTTCTTTCAGAATGCCAAACATTAGATTTTACATTTTTTAATAGATTGTGTAATATTTATTAATTAATTTAATAACATTTTTTTTTAAAGTATAAAAATAGTAGATCTATCTAAATATTGAAATGTGATAAATATTTAAAAAATTCAAACCATATACCATTTGCATTATGTGGTTGAAAGGAATTTACAACCTATCAAATAGTAATACAGTTTATTTTACCATCTGATCATAATAATAATCCATACTTTTTTCAGAATGCCAAACATCAGAGTTTAGCTTATTTTATTTAAAGCTTGTGTAATAAAAATATATATATAAATTTAATTACAATTACAGATTCACTAACTATACCTTCAATCCACAGCTATCAAATAATGCAGTTCAGCTGTTGTCTTGTTTTGAGTCTTGCCATCTTGGTACTAGATTACATCAGTAAATCTGGAAATAAATGTAAATACAAATAATGTAAATACAATTGTATCCTGAAGTTCAGTAGTTTCAGATAATTTGATAAATTACAGTCAATCGTGAATTAAGCAAGCCAACTATCCAATAGATAGCTCACATGTATAGACTTGTTGTCTTTAACCCATTACTCCCATAATATGTCTTTTTATACCCTTGATTTAATGATCTTAAACTGATATAGATAGATCAACTTTATACAGTCTTAGAAATATTTTCTACATCATAGCAGATGATGTGATGATAGCTTAAAACATTTGAGAGTAAAGCATAATACAAATGTGCTCATTCAGCAGCATTCTGATTTACTTTCAACCTGATTTAAGTGGTCACATAGCTTTAATACCAGAAAACGGATATTACAGTCACTTTTTCTGACTAGTCTATATAACATATAAAAGAGAATTATATTCTGCAAGTACCTGTACATGTGTGGTAATTCATTAACACAGAGTGGTGCTTAATGCAGGATACCAGCTAGTACAATCCATAATCCTGGCACAGATATACAATTAAGAATGCTACTGATGTTAACCTGATACATTCAAACTGCTAAATGCAGAAAATAAAATACAAATAGCTTCTGCATTTTCTATCCTGTATTAAGCAGTCATCTCAGGGCTGCCATAAGTTGATCTTGAAAATTCCTAAGATTTCCAATGTTTCTATTTTTCAAACATGATTAGCAGTTTGAAAGTAAAGCAGAATACGTCGCAATGGGGCATGCTGCTTTATTTTCAGTCTGCTTTAAGCTATCATGTGCTAAAATCCAGGGAGATGGCAGCCCTGTCATCTGTGTTTACATATCTCATTTAAACGATGGTGGTTAACAAAGGAAGTTCTGTGCATTTGCGTACTGAATCTATATCGTGCATGAAGCTGCAACATGCCCCGGTAACAAGCGAACAGATTCTAAATAGGTATCGGTGGAGGTGGGGGGGGGTCAAAATAGTGTCATTTCATTTGCATGGTTTTGTTTGCTGTGAACTCACTGACCAGTATCAATATGAATGTAAGTAGTCACAATGTCATTAACAATAGATATATTAATAACTATCCATACCATTTTCATTGAAAACAGGTGGCTACTGGTCGCTATCAATCGAACATTTGAGGCATGTTGACTTTTTTTTTATTCACGGAAATGACGTAGATTGACCTTGATTTTAAGTAACAAAGGGGAACAACTCAATCATCATTCATCAAAGTACAGTTTTGACTGTGATACACGTAAATTATAGTATGATGGTGACAACGTCTAAACGTTACAGATCCATGTTTTTCAAGCATAGCATTAAAATATTTACCTTTGGGAAAGGCGGGGTGGTTTTTGATCCTCTGGACGGTTTGTTTGAAGTCGTTATACAGCAGGAACTCTATAGCTTTTCTGTCTAAATGATAGCGAGACATCAGATCTATGTCTCATTTATTGTCATCTGCTCAACCCTGGCCTCAAATGGCTCAATAACATATCAGCAAGCCTTAAGTTTTCTAGTCGACAGATACAGGTTGCGGCCATATTGGTTTGTTGTTGCTATCAGAAACGTTCCTTTTTGCTATCGTATATATTTACGAGAGCCCCTACCCTGTCGTAGATTTACGTCAAATATTTATGTAATCGGACGTAAACTTTTGTTTCGTGAAACGCATTCTTGTCGTAAATTGAAAAAATCGTATATTTATGTAATCGCAAATTTACGATAGGTTTACGATGGTTGATGAAACGGGCCCCTGCATGGGTTAACTATTTACGGCAATTTTAAACAAATAGACTTACATCATATTTAGAAACAAATGAACTTTTGAACCAAAATCAAGCAGGATTTCGAAAATGTCATTCAACAATTGATAATGTCTTCATTCTCCACATGCTGTGTGAATATTGTAAACATAAAAAGAAGAAATTGTTTTGCGCTTTCGTCGATTTTAAAAAAGCATTTGACTCTGTATGGCGTGCAGGCTTATGGTCAAAATTACTGAAGTATAATGTCAATGGTAAACTTTTTAACATAATTAGAAACATGTATCTTGATATTAAGTCTTGTGTTGTCATAAATGGTCAGAAGTCAGACTTCTTCCAATGTAGCAGAGGATTAAGACAGGGTGAAAATCTTTCCCCTATACTGTTTTCATTATTCTTAAATGATCTAGAACAATTTATGTACAATAACAATACCGGGGGTATAGATATTTTAGAAAATAACTTAGATATATATCTTAAACTTGTTGTCTTACTCTATGCTGATGATACTGTTATTTTTGCTAATACAGAAGATGAGTTGCAATCACTTTTGAATACTTTTTATGAATACTCTACTACATGGAAGTTGGATATTAACTTTGATAAAACAAAAATACTTGTGTTTGGAGACAAAAAGGGTAGAAATAGAAATATAACAGTAAATAATAATGTCATAGAAGTTGTCGATAGCTTCAAATACCTAGGGGTACTCTTTTCAAAAAATAGACAATTCGCAGTGGCAAAAAAACATGTTGTTGAACAGGCAAGGAAAGCGATGTTTAGTTTACATAGGAAACTGCGAAACCTAGATCTACCAATTGACTGTCAGCTTAAACTTTTTGATAACACAATTTTACCTATATTAACATACGGGTGCGAAGTTTGGGGTTTCGGTAATTTGGCCATTATAGAAAAAGTACATACAGATTTTCTTAAACATATTCTTCATGTTAAAAAAGGGACTCCTCATGTTATGCTTTACGGTGATTTAGGTCGTTACCCTGTCTCAGTTGCCATTAAAAAAAGAGTAATCGGATTCTGGAACAATTTAATTTACAATGACAATAAATTATCATCCTCCTTATACAAAGTTATACATTCTGATTCAAATAATAATGACCACCAATATCATTGGCTGAATAATGTAAAATCCATTTTAGACGAGTGTGGTTTAAGTTATATATGGTTAAACCAGCAGTATCATGGATCAAGGAAAATGTTACTTCACAATGTCGAACAGTCCTTAAAGAATCAATTTATTCAAAATTGGAATAGCGATGTTAACGAGTTACCTAAATGTTTAAATTATAGAATATATAAAACGGAACATAAACTGGAAAATTATTTTGATATATTGCCTATGTTTTATATACAAGGATTTGTTAACTTTCGTATGTGTAACAATCACATGCCTATTGAAAAAGGTCGTTGGATAAATGTAGAACGTCAAAATCGAAAGTGCAATTTGTGTAATTTAAATGAACTTGGTGATGAATTTCATTATCTTTTCAATTGTACTTTTTTCAGAAATGAAAGAAGGAAATATATTCCATGTCTGAATTCCAGAAATAAGAATACTTTAACTTTTGGCAAAATTATGTCAGAGAATGATGAAACAAAACTGATAAATATATCTAAATTTATTTCAATAATTCTTAAACACTGCCGGTGCCCGCCTGGCATAGAAAACACGATTTAGTTTATTGCAATATAGAATATATTTATTGTCTTTTTCAATTCGTAGTTTTGTGATATGCTAGTTTTTGATGCGTCTTTTTAACCTTTGGCATGCTATGAATGACTTTGTGGTAACCTTTGCAAACAGTTTAGACCCAGATAAGACGCCGAGTAACTCGGTGTCTCATCAGAATCAAAACTGTTTGACCCGTTGCTAATAGTCCATGCGATAATGTCTGATTAGCATGCTAAATGTTAATAGATAGCCCGTGTTTCATTTCATTCCCACACAGCCTGGTAATTATGTTTTGTTTATTATGTTTTTGTACCTCATGTTACATATTTTACATGTACTGAGAGCAACAAATAAACTGTAAAACTGTATTTAATATGTTTTTGCTATAAGCATTGTATGTAATGTTTTATGCAATAAAACTATCGTATCGTATCGTATCGTATCATTATAACAGAGATTATTAAGAAAAGCGATAATAATCGAAACCAACTTTTGCCAGAGATAGTCGGTAGTACAGAAAAGTATTTATATGGACATGGTTATATTAAATTTCATGATTTATTATTGCTGCGATGGGTGGCTTCAGTCTTCTACTTTTCCCAGAGTAAATGGCTGTTTAAAGCAGCGTGAAAGTAAATCAGAGTGCGCCTTTAGGCGCTTTACTTTCAACATGCTTTTTGTGACCACATGTCTTCAAAACCAGACTCAGTCTTCCATTAAGAAATCACCGTACGTTAATGTCCATTAACAAATATTTTATTTGTTATAATAGAGGGGTTTAACTGTATGTTATTACTGTATTATTTCCATCTTATAAATACATTTTCGTCTTTTGTGTTTGAACATTTAATGCCCATTATCATGTACCTCTGCTTTGTTTCCATATTTTAATCATTTCTTCTCTTTCAGTTCAGGTTCATTCTTCATTTAATAATCAGTCTCATTTCAAACAAACAAAAAAAACTTGGGTTTATCATCCTCTCACACTCTTACATAATAATTTGCTTACTTACCCAGATCGTTTCGCTAAAGCATGTCATAACGATAATTACTGTTGAATGCAGTAATTTAACCTGACTTTAACTTGGCTCATAAAAATATTGACTGCATTTTTTCTTACCATGTTGTTTACTTAACCCATTCACTCCCTTACCCAGGGTACATTGATTACTTGCAAACAGTTTGGATCATGATAAGACAAAATGTTCAAATTACTCGAAAATGAATTTTAGAAATAAAAGCAGACGACAATTTATAGTAAATGGGGTTAAAGAGCATGCATCATTGAGAGTGTGAGGTCAATACACGCAAGCATTTTATGACATTTTTTCCTCTTTTTTTTTTACATTTTAAGTATTTTGTTAAATAATTCAGCATTTTGTTCCAAATTATGGGACTCACGAAAGCCGGGTTCTCGTCCCGAGCCCCGAGTGCATTAACTTTTACAAAGCATATGCAACAGGCGGTATAAGATTTGATGTGGAGGGTGCTTTCTTTCAAAAAACGGTATACTGTGCGCAATTAGCGACACGTGCTGTTAGCGACACGTGTTAAAGCGACACGTGTTAAAGGAAGTGATTGTCAAAGGTGTTAAAAGCGTGTTATTCCTTATAAAGACATTTACAAGCTTTAGCTTTAATAACTAGATCTAGTTCAATAATTTTATATTTTATAAAATACCTCATAAATCATGTTTATCATTTATTATAATTACTGTTTGCAAAGAAATAAAATCCGGAAAGTGACCCTACAGTGTGGATTCAACTCGTAGGGGTTCAGGTTTATCTGGCGATATTCGTATGGCGCTTTTATACTTTTTTGGGAAACTATTGAAACTGTATGATAAATAATGGGTTTAAAATGGGGAAAAACCTTTCTAAAACGTGTTTACTTAACAATTGTAATTATAAATAATAGAAAAAATACTCGTTTTGTGCCTTTTCAGATATTTTTGGGAAATTTTGATACTGTATTATAAATATTGGGGTTTATTTGAAGAAAAATAGCTATATGTATATATTATGATAATATATTTTTAAGATAGACTTATATCTACGAAGTTCACTTATTATTTAAAAAATAAAAATAAAATAAAACTCCACAAAAACAAAACAGAAAAATTAAATAATCAAAAAACGACAAAACTCGTTTAATTCGTCAGCACAACGATACATTCTATAATTAATCAGAAGTTATCCTTTAAAAATCACGGAACCAATCCAAATAAATCTACTTTATAAGCCACACCCTATACCTACTATTCAATGGTCTGACATCTTCAGCTATTGAATTAGTCACGGCCCATGTAACCACGTGTCCGGCAGTGACACGAGGTATTATCTAAAGTTGTCCAGGGCCTGGGCTATAGAGGCGTTCACTTTTCTCGCTAAATGCGATTGACACTATTATTATGCTAAAAGGAAATATACCACTTTCGTTTGTTCCACTACAGCTCTTCACGTGCATATTTTGTTTGATTCTTTCATGTATTGTCATTAATAATTTGTACTTTATATGGCTAGAAGCAAAGTACTTTGCTTAAAGCTGGAATAAAGAATTTGAAATTTGAAATATCCACACACGTAGACCTATATAGTATAGGTTCAATTCGTATTTGGCCCTGATGGTCATTTACTCGTATGGTATATTCATACGTATTTGGAAATATCAATATTATAGGATTAATAATGGGATTTCATTTAATTTTTTTGATGGAATATCTTCATAATGATCATATTTAACATGTATGATAGAATAATACCTATAAAATGGCCCTAAGGTATAGATTCAACTCGTATGGATACGTATGGACAGGCTCTCGGTAGTATACCAGTAGTGTGCCAGTCGTATGGGGTTTTTCCATGGACCCGTGTTTAGGTATAAATTGTGCCAAACCGTTTCGCCCCAAGTCGTTTCGCACGGGTCCATGGAAAAACCCCATACGACTGGCACACTACTGGTATACTACCGAGAGCCTGCCCATACGTATCCATACGAGTTGAATCTAAACCGCAGGGCCTTTTCTATCAGTTATGATATCAGATAAATATGATCATTATGAAGATATTCCATGAATTTTTTTTAATTAAATCCCCATTATAAATCGTTTAATATCGATATTTCCAAATACATAATGAATATCCCATATCTACGAGTAAATGACCATACGAGTTAAATCTATACCGTGGGGCCATTTTTATGGGTATTTTTCTATCATACATGTTAAATGTCTATAAACAAATAGTAAAAGATTCTTACCTGCGAGAAATCCGTGACTGAGATTAGCAAGCTTGACTTTCGCTTGACAAATCGCTCTTGAATGACAGTCCCAGCCTCTTATTTGATTGGTTAAAGCTGGCAAACATTACGAATCTAATTTGCATATCAATACATTTCTTCTGGCTTAGCTATCCATCCGAACCACTGTAGTGAAATTTGCACGCTTCGTCCAAAATTCCTCCCCCCACAACACCTTTCTCAATTCATTCAATAACCAGATTTTCGTTTTGTCCATTTCACTAAAATTGACCTCGCAGCTGAGAATCTTTTGTACATGTACAGTCCTACAGTCGAACATGTGCTGAGCGGACAAAGAAGGGAAATAATCTAATTCGGGTCCCTGAGGACGGGTTGCAACAGGGCGGATAATTATCTAGAAATTTGCAGAGAACTCAAAATAGAGCCGTTTTCTTGCTCCTGATCGGCCCTGTATGTAACCTATCCCAGAGAATCGAATAGTCTATTTTGAAGGGAATGTCCGCTCAGCATAAGTTCGACTAGATGTGTTTGCACGTCAATGCCAGACCACCACCTTTACTATAACTGCCTCATGTATTTATATATATGTAAACTGAGATACAAAATAAAGCAATTTGATTTAAAAAAATGAAGAAATTCCATAAAAAAAGATTAAATTAAATCCCATTAATAATCATATTATATCGATATTTCCCATACGAGTAAATGACCATATGAACTAGGGCCAAATACGGGTTGAATCCATACTATAGGTGAATGTGTGTGGACATACGTCTATATTAAAAAGTTATGACCATAATATAAACATATAGCTATATCTTTTTTTTTTCAAATAGACCGCATCATTTATTTAATAATGTATGAAACTAGTATTTTTTTTATTAGAGATAATAATAATAAAGTAAACACGTTTTAGAAAAGTTTTTTTTTTCATTTTCTAATTATGATAAAGATAATCTATTAGGTCTTTTATAAAATATATTTAATAAATCGCTAGCGATTCATGGTAAATTTGCCGATAATTTTCTGTCGTTCATTTCGCTTGAACGCCGAAAGAAATCAATTCATTTCTTATATTTACAATATATTTGCTGTAACTTCTAACATTAAATAAACATTTTGTCAGTACGCATGTATGTTTAATCCATATAAGAGATCGATAACACGAATAATGTGTACCCTATAAGGAACAGCCATGGCCGATTTACTGAATCTGTGTACATTCGAAAGCAGAAAAAATAAGTTCCATTGTCAACAACGTGACAGTTTAGCGCGAAAAATGCTGATTTATGACGTCATTAGAAGTGACGTAATTTTAAAGTAGGATCAATATATCGGGGTTTTATTGTCATAAAGAAACGCAGATATAGGCCGCTGTTTATAAGGTAGATTCTTATGTCAATTTTCTTGCAATTTATCTCATTTATAAAGAAGAATATTAGTCGGGAATCATGGTTTCCACTAGTAGGAAGGCATAGATCGGTTAAGAACAAATTTTGAAAAAATCCGCCACATGTTTGCTGCCCCAAATTCCAAAAATTAATTCGCGAATGAAAACTGCATATGCCCCGCCTCCCCTTCGAAACTTTTCCACAAGTCCCGCCCTCTCGAAAATTGGTGTTTATTTGAAATGAACACACTTTTTGTCAATGGAATTGAATGGGGCGATTGTAAATATAATGTATTGAACGTGTAATTCAAGCTAAGCTTGTACATTCCTATATAAGGAACAAACACGCTTGATCTCGCCGATGTTTAACACCTTTGCCAATCACTTCCTGTAACACGTGTCGTTTTTAGACTGTCGGCACGACAGGATTTTGAAGTGCATAAGCTATTTTCCAGGGTAATGCTTCTTGAGACTTGCAAGGTTAACTATTTCAGATAAATGCGCCAGATGCGTATCCACACACAAACAATATTGAGTGGAGCAATATAGTGGTTAGGATCTACATGTAGAAACACCACTTACATTTGGACTTTTACTCACATATTATTTTTTAGACGAATTTGGAAGTTATTTACTGAAAAAACATAACTAAAACACGCATAGCGTTTGCAGAATGCGTATTTGATTCGGTAAAGGAATTGCTGATCCGCCCTTGAGCTTATTACAAGCTCTGGCGCGCATAATTCTGGTAAGTCAGCGGGTGTAGGCTTACACAGTGAAAAATAGTGCGCGTGATAAAAGTTTTAAAGCAATATTTCAAGAAAAGTCTTGCAGTTTTTGCTAACTTCTTTGTAGTAAAACCTAATTACTTCAATAAAGCAGTGAGTGTTGCCTTACACAGTATATCCCGTGTTAAAATACCAAAAGCAAACCAAGATTATGTGAGGTCAACACCTGTTTATTTCACGCTGGTACCCTAATCGAACTAGGATCTGTTAATAAAGCCTGGTACCAGATACCCCTGCACATGTCAATCCTTAGGCTGCGGTGATGTCGTCTGCTTCGAAATTGTCGTCTGCAAAGTTTGTTTTAATTTAGATTTATAAATGTTTAAGTAAAGAAACCTAATGAAGAGTGTCATGTTTAACAGTTTGGATCCAGACCAGACACCTCGTAACGCGGTGTCGGATCTGGATCTAAACTGTTTGCGAAAATCAATATAGTCGCGACCAGCAGGCAGAGGCACGGAATAATTCCGTGCTTCAGTACATTGACTCTCGGTGCGATTTTACAGTTTGGATTCAGATAAAATATTAACCTTCTGCACGTTACGGGCGATTTCGTGATTATTACTGCAAATAGTTTGGATCCAGTTAAGGTCGTGATATGAACTGTTTGACACTCGGTGCGATTTTACAGTTCGGATCCAGATGAATATTTTCCTTCTGCACGTTACGGGCGAATTCATGATAATGGCTGCAAATAGTTTGGACCCAGACTAGATCGTGATACGATGAGTTTGGTACTCGGTGCGATTTTAGTTTGGATCCAGGTGAATATTAAGTTTTATTAACCTTCTGCACGTTACGGGCGATTTCGTGACTATTGCTGCAAATAGTTTGGATCCAGTTCAGATCGTGATACGAACTGTTTGACACTCGGTGCGATTTTAGTTTGGATCCAGAAGAATATTAACCTTCTGCACGTTACGGGCAATTTCGTGATTATTGCTGCAAATAGTTTGGATCCAGTTCAGATCGTGATACGAACTGTTTGACACTCGGTGCGATTTTAGTTTGGATCCAGAAGAATATTAACCTTCTGCACGTTACGGGCAATTTCGTGATTATTGCCACAAACAGTTTGGATCCAGATCAGATCGTGATACGAACTGTTTGACACTCGGTGCGATTTTACAGTTTGGATCCAAATGACTACACGCTACGAGCGAATTCATGATTATTGCTGCAAATAGTTTGGATCCAGATCAGATCGTATAACGTACCGTTTGACCAATCGGGTGCGATTTATAAAGATATAAAAAAACTCATGGAATTGTTGAAGACGCAAAGTTTGCAGACGACAATTACATATCAAGCAGCTAGAGGGCTAACCCAGAGGGGGAGGGTCGAATCTAACGCTGTGAGAATTTGTGATCCGACCCCATTTCAATATGTATATATGGAAATAAAATATGTTTCAAATAACCCATGCAATTGGCAAAAGTGATTATTTGTAAAAACATTTTTTTTGTGCAAATATTTTAGATCGAGATGAGATCTGGAACAACTGCCTTACACTCGGATGCTATTCTATGTTGATATGAAATGCATTACAATCCACTAAGACGAAATTTGCAGACGAAACTTTCATACTTGATCAAGGAGAAGGCTAACTCAATTTGGAAGTATGATTATTGATGGAAATAATTTGAATCAAGACGATTATTAACCTTTAACCCATTACCACATAAATACGTATTTTTACGCTTTTAAATTATTCCACCACTGAAGAAAATACTTCCAATTTATACAGTCATGATTATGTTCTATAAGAAATATTTTCTGTATTCTAGTAGATGAAAGCTTAAAGCAGGTTGAAAGTAAAGCAGAATGTGCCTTATGGCACATTCTGCTTTATTTTCAACCTGCTTTAAGTGGGAATATGTTTTCAAAACTTCAAACAGGCTATGGGGTAATAGGTTAATATATACACGATACCGCGAATTCATTATTACTGTTGCAAACAGTTTGCATCCAGATGAGATCTGGATCAACTGTTTGACACTCTGCATGCTATTTCATGATGAAATACAATGCATAAAAATCACTCGTGTAGAAACATGAACTTTTAATTGCATCATGTATATAAGCCAGTTCTTAAATTAACACTTCTGCATTTATTTGTTTTTTAATTATCAAATACTTATCGAGTATTAGTTACAGACTGTAAAGATTGCAATGGGTGTCATTATGATATATACTAAACTCGCGGCAATACATTTTTTTATACATCAAAGTGTTAGCAGTGTGAACCAAGACCTCGCGTAACGCTGGGTCTAATCAATATCCAAACTGTTCGACATATTTTAGATCAGACAATGTCATTATGACATTCCATACATTACATTAAATTGTTGTTTTGACAGTTTGCAACAAGTACATGTTTTACTGAGCGGGTACAAGATACAAGATTTATTTAACGTCGGATACAATATATCAGGAAACATTAGCTGTAACAGCCTTATTCCGACAAACACAAGTATAATATAAACAAGAGTAAAAGGCTGTAAAAATTAGAGCTGTAAAAGAAAGGGTTTACATATACAGTGGATGCAAGCTAGGACTACAAACTATCAAAGGGACTCGCAACCGGATGGTGTACTTGTCAAAATAAAATAAAATACTCAAATAAAAGCACATCTGTGGCATAATTTGGCCCCTGACATTAGAAAAATATGATCAGTCCAAAAAAAAGTCTCAAGATTCGTCACCGAATCTTAGTTTTTTTAGATATTTCCCATCGTTTTTCTATAGCGTTAGCTAACGGTATAGTTGTTGTTGTTGCTTATCTACACGGGCTCAGACATAAACCCGATCCGAATAAAGTACTATCGATCGCTACCAGTGACGTACGTTAATTCGCTACCATATAGATAGAGAGGCCCAGTTGCCGCGTGGATAAAGGCGTTTCCCTTTTTGTCATGTTTGTCTCCGCATGGAGGGTCACGGGTTCGAATCCCACCAGAGCTTTTTTTTTTTTTGAAATGCGTTTTTTAACAGAATTTATTATCCTAAACTAAATCTTACCCATTTATATAAGCATTTGACATATATTTACAAATTACTATTTTTAATGCTAAATCCGGTTGCGAGCCTCTTTAAGGTTGTTTCGTTTTGTTTTCCAGGGCTGCCATTTCTCCGGTTTTCCCCTAAATCTCCGGATTTTTCCCCAGTACATGGTAGCTTAAAGCAGGCTGAAAGCAAAGCAGACTGCGCCCTAAGGCGCATTCTGCTTTACTTACAGTCTGCTTTAAGAAGTCACATGTCAACAAATTAAGGAAAAGGCTATGGGGGTAAAGGTACGATTCGTAAAATCGTACTTGAAAAATTCAAATTTGGAAATCTTAGGATTATGGCAGCCCTGGAACTAGGAGCTTTGATTCATTAGTCTCTGCACGGTAAGTATAGTAATAATTGATCAGGCACTAAATCATCGAGAATCAGAATCAACTTTGGAACTAATTTAAATAATACGTCCACTCAATGATAGGTCACATTTGAAGAGAAGTTGTTGCTTAATGAAGGGCAACAGTAATCATCAATACTTGAAACAGACTATGGAGTAAAGGGTTAAATGACCGCTTAACACAAATTTTAAAGAACAGAACATCTTTAATACGCTCAGGCATGCAAGCAGCATTTGATGAGGTATGAATAGTATAGCATGTACATATAATATCACGTGACAACAGTGAAACTAATATTCGTATTGTATCAGCCTGAAAATGGAGTGAACATTCTAAGGGTTTAAGCGGGGGCTGGGTCTATTTACGTGCACTGTCGAAACCTTCGAAATATTATAGGCATGCATTATATTTAGCTTAAGGATGTCGGCCTGTCTTTTTGAGCATTATGAAATTTCCGAAAAATTTTACGAACTCGTTTTCAAAAAAATGGTAAGAACTCATTTTTGGTGAATGCATACAGTAATAAAACACTATTTTCCCGGGAAAAAATTGGATTTTCGTTCCGGAAGGGACTTTTTAAGTTTTATGTCCTATTCGTAGTTAACAACATACACTGTTTTCATAGATAGGTTGTATTTTGTTACATCCGATTTCATTTCAATTTCTCAGAATATAAGCATGAAATTTTCATGGTAGTACAGTTTTAGTATAAATTATAGATAACTCAATCGATAAAATGAAATTTTTTGGAAAACATTTTTTTGGGGTAAAAGTACACAAAAAATTGAAAAAAATGAGAAAAAATGGATTTTTTAGATTAAATGATCTATATCTTTTTTAAAAGGTCCGGGACCCTGTGTTTTTATTTGCTCTTTCACTAAAACTTTTTGTTTGCAAGGCTAAAAACAACAAATAAAAAATTTGGTATTTAGTTTGGTACAATATATAGGGCAATCTTCACAGTGCCTTATTCTCCCATTATAAAAAAGTGGGTGGGGTAAATTTTACTCCTTTCTGGTGAAATCAAATATTTTTATTTTGGATCTTAAAAAAACATTATTTTCAGGGTTTATTCTTACTATGGTAATATAAATTAGGATACTTTTGGTACAAATAGATTGTTTAAATAAAGATTGAAAAACCGTAGTACAAAAAAGTAGGAGTTTTTATGAAGCTTCAATTTTAGGGGGGTGGCCTTGAAAAATCTCAAATTGTGAAAAAGAAAGGTCCGGTACCCCCACTTTTTTCACCAGTTTTGTCATAGAAACTAATTTTACTATCAGTATGCAGAGTTTGAAGAATTTGGTATTTACTTTACCAAGGTGCACCTACCCCCTTAAATCAGACTGACGGTGAAGCATACTAAAGTGTACATTGTATTATGAGGTCACCTCTCTCCAAAAAACAACTTAGTACGAGGTGATGATCAGTTAAACAATAGACGTTTTAGAATATAAAAACGTTCAGTGTTTGCTGTTACGAATAAAAAGCTCCATTTTCCACATTTTACAATAACATTCAAAACTTTTCATAATGTTGAACAATTTAAAAACATTTACGACGTCGCGGAAGAGAATGATATAAGTTAAATTGAGCATCGGCGACTTGAAGGAAAATAATTGATTGTCGACCATCTAGCGATAATCGGTACACACCTAATTTTTATACTATATAGATATAATAATAGTATATTGTTTTACGAGAAGAAATTGCCTTCATCTTAAAACTCTCCTGGTTTGTAACAGACCAAGTTTTCCAATCGTAATCTGACTAAGAATAGGTTAAATGTTGTTGTTTTTGCTAGTTGTTAATGTTTAATTGAATGCACTTGCAATTGGAAAGGAATAAAGGACATTTTTGCCCATTGCTTTTTTACTTACACTGAAGAAGGCGTTATTATTTACCGTTCAAATGTTACAGAAATTCACACGCAACACACTAAATGACAACTTTTAGACAATCCTGAATATCCATTTAAATCTGAATGGCAAACAGTTTATAGCCTGATTACACACCGGGTTACACAGCGTCTCCAACCTGTTTGCAATGGAAATAATAATTTAGAGCAATTTTTAGGTTTTATTTACACGTTTATTGAAAAGAATGACGTTTAATCCACTGCACATATCCCCTTATGTAGCTGGTTTGAGATTATGGTGCAACAGATTGATAGACTTCGCTGTCTGGCTTGATAGCTCAGTGTGTAGAGTGCTGGCATAGTAAGCCAAAGGCACTAGATTAAAGTCCCAGTTGAGTCACAACTTTTTCACCATGTTACATTTTGCGCACGAAGTAAACAAAACCGTTATTCTTCATTACGGGAATTTGCATGGAATTATCTCAGAACGTTTAATAAATAGAATGGTACAATTGGAAGCAGGTGTTCTTTTATCATACCGACAGTCTTCCAGCGCCTTCAGCGCTTTGATTAATAACACGTGTCGCTAACAGCACGTGCCGCTAATTGCACTCAGTATACGGATTTTGGAAGAAAGCTTCCGCTGTGGTGATATGGCCTACTAGTGACAACTCAACTCCAGTACTTCAAGTTAGATACTTTAATACATGGCATCACGCCACAATGCGTACCGAGCCTGCCTGGTCTGGTTCTCTAGTCTACTGGACTCCCCATCATGTCCTTGATCTCAATTTTCCTTCAGTATTTATAATAACCTGCTTAATTGTCGGAACACGCACGACCTGTCAGATTGACAGCTTTGACCTCAACCTGAACGGAGGTGCGTGTCCCATGGACAGTGATTAATTTACTTGCACCGACCAGGCATCTTGGTCACACAACCGTATATATTTATAATATACAATTACAATTTCATGCGTGTCAAATGATATTTATTTATATCATTACATCGCCACATCAAATCTTATACCGCCTGTTTCATGCTTTGTATAAGTTGATGCACTCGGGGCTCGGGACGAGAACCCAGCTTTCGTGAGCCCCTTAATTTGGAGAGAAAAAATGCCGAAATATAAACAAAATACCTAAAAATGTCCAAAACGTGTCATAAAATGCTTGTGTGTATTGACCTCACACTCTAAATGGCGCGTGCTCTTTAACCCCATTCACTATAAATTGTCGTCTGCTTTTATATTTTAAATTCATTTTTAAGTAATTTGAACATTTGTCTGATGACGATCCAAACTGTTTTCACGTAATCAATGTTCTCTGTGTAAGGGAGTGGCTGGGTTAAGGAAACAACCTTATAAGAAAAAAAGCAATACATATTTTTATGAGCAAGATGAAAGTTAAATACTGGTTAAATTACTGCATTCAACAACTTGCTGTATTCTAAAGAACATGTGCTTGCAAACTTAACAGAACAGAATTGAACAGAGCAGTTCTGTTCAACTTCTTTATTCCCTCAACAAATGCTTGAAGAATTAATGTCTTCGGTTCCAAACCGGCAACTCTTAAATATGTTTGGACACATGCTTGTAAACTTAACGGAACAGAATTGAACAGAGCAGTTCTGTTCAACAAATGCTTGAAACATTAATGTCTTCGGTTCCAAACCGGCAACGCTTAAATATGTTTGGAAACATTCCCGTTAGTTTTATACTTGTGGGAAAAAGAAATAGATTAAAAATTAACAGTTCAATTTTATTAGTGGTCTGTTTTACTATTCTCAATATTAATAAAGAAAGCAGACGACGTTATTTTTGTAAAACTTCGATATCTCGGTTAAATCGGACTTACCCGTATTTCAAAGTTAAAACGTAACATAAATTGTGCATTTTATGTGTCGAATTACTGGATAGTCCGATATCATCAAAGTCACTCATCGCAGCAGTTAATAATCATGATATTTAAATATAACCATATACAAACTGTCCCATATTACCGACTATCCCTGGCAAAATTTGGTTTCGATTATTATAAACGTTTCATTTAAGAATCTTTGTTATAAAGAAACAGTATACTTTGCATGCTTATAATCCTTATAGTGTAGATTCAACTCGTATTTGGCCTGGTTCATATGGTCATTGACTCGTATATGGGATATTCATACGTATTTGGAAATATCGATATTATAGGATAAATAAAGGGATCTAATCTAATTTTATTTTTATGGAATTTATAAATAATGATCATATTTAACATGTATGCATTAGATTCAACTCGCTTGTTGATAATCAAGTTGAATCAACCCAGGTAAACGGTAACAGTTTGGCGGCACATTAAAGCCAAGCGACTATCACCTAGCGGTTTGTTAAAAGGGATTAGGTGTATTGTTTGTGTTACGTTTCCTGCTTGAGTCTTTCGTATTTATTTATTGTCGTTTTTATTGTCAGCATTTAGTTTAAGAAAAATATAATAAAATAAATTCTATTGAATTGTGAATTTATTTGTGTTTTCCATACCTTAAGAATTGTGTGTGCATTTAAAATGGTGGCCATGTATTATAGATTTAACTCGTATGGGGCTCGGGTTCACATTTTTAATCATAGGATTATTATAGGATAACATGGAATTTAAATTAAAACAAAATATTTAAATCTCTAATTGATATCATATGATTAATAATGGATTTTATTTATACTTCTTGATTGGAATTTCTTCATAATGATCACTTTTAACATGTATGATAGAATAATACCCATAAAAATGGCCCCTAGGTATAGATTCAACTCGTATGGTCATTTACTCGTATGGGATATTCATACGTATTTGGAAATATCGATCTCATATGATTAATAATGGAATTTCTTCATAATGATCACATTTAACATGTATGATAGAATAATACCCATAAAAATGGCCCCTAGGTATAGATTCAACTCGTATGGTCATTTACTCGTATGGAATATTCATACATATTTGGAAGTATCGATATTATAGGATTTATAATGGGATTTAATTTAATTGTTTTCATGGAATATCTACATAATGATCATATTTATCATATATGATAGAATAAATACATTAAAATGGCTCTACGGTATAGATTCAGCTCGTATGGATACGTATGGGCAGGCGCTCGGTAGTATACCAGTAGTGTGCCAGTCGTATGGGTTTTTTCCATGGACCGGTTTCGCACCTAGTCGGGTAGCTGGTAACGAGTCGTTTCGGCCCTGAGTCGTTTCGGCCCGGGTCGTTTCGGCCTGTTTTTAATGGTGGGTCATTTCGGCCAATTTGGTGGGTCGTTTCGGCCTCGGCCCATTTGGTGAGTCGTTTCGGCCTATTATTTCAGTAATTTATATTTACATATGAAGCACAACTTCGTTCCAAAATCAACATACTGTAAAAACAGAGTAGACTCTGATCGTGCCCTCATTCACATACTGTAAAAACAGAGTAGACCCTGATCGTGCCCTCATTCACGTACTGTAAAAACAGCCTGAGTAGATCCTGATCGTTCCCTCATCAACATACTGTATAAACAGAGTATACACTGATCGTTCCTTCATCAACATACTGTATAGATTCTGATCGTTACCTCATCAACATACTGTGAAACAGAGGAGACCCTGATCTGATAAATTTGACATAAAATATGTAGATTTAGATTCTAATTTAATTAATTTTACAGAAATAGTAATACAATTGAACCATCATCGATTTTGCATAAAGGCACGAACCTGCAACTTAAGCAATAGGTGTTCGAGCTTGAACATTAACTGCCAAAGGTCGGGGAAATGATAATATAATTCAATATTTTCAAAATAAATATCTAATTATAGCTTTTTATATATCTTATATTGTTTATTTCCTTCTCGACGCTGTTTCCAAGCTTCTTGACGCTTCTTGACGCTTCGTGTCGCTTCTTGACGCTCCTAAACCTTCTTGTCGCTATTTAGGGAGACCGTGGTTAAAGTGCTGCACGGTACGTAAGCCAGAGACCCTGGATTCGAGTTCCGGTCGGACCACGAGTTTTTCCCCAGCCCTGCTACAATTTTATAAATTGAAACTAATTTTTATGCAATATCAAATAATGACAAAAAGCAGGCTATTGCAGGGCTGCCATTTCTCCGGATTTTTCCTAAATCTTCGGATTTCTTTTCTAGTACACGGTAGCTTAAAGTAGGCTGAGAGTAAAGCAGAATGCTCCTTAAGGCGCATTCTGCTTTACTTCCAATCTGATTTAAGCAGCCATGTTTCAACAAAACTAGACACAGCTAGGCGATGGGGTAAAGGTACGATTAGTAAAATCGCACTTGAAAAATGCAAGTTTTGGAAAACTTAGGATTTTTTATGTCAACTCATGGCAGCCCTGCTATTGGAAGACAATGGACCTGTTAGCCATTGCCTCAATTATAGATACGCCTTTCTTTATTAAGCACATTTAATTTATTCCTGAACTGAAGAAAAAGGCTCCAATCTGAACTGTCACGAGCATGTACCATTAGAAATATTTTCTAAATCCTAGCAGGAACGTACACAAGATATCTCTATACTGTTTACACGTCCCTGCTTCCAGGAAACGTTAGCTTAAAGCAGGTTGAAAGTAAAGCTTATATATTGTAAGGGTGTCTTTTTCGTTTTGTTTTATTTTGAAATTTATATCAGTACATTTTAAAAGTGCAAACTCTGATCAGAGTCTGCACTATTTGCCTATGTCCTATACATGTATTTTATAGGAAGGTGGACACAAATTTGTTAAAAAAAATAATTCATAGCTGGGGTGGTTACACCTAGTTCATCACTGTGATAAGGTATGTGCAAAGAAATTGTGAAGCGTCTCATGTGAGGCCCGTCTGTGATAGTTTGGTTAGAACTCCCCCCCCCCCCCCCATTGAAAAACCCTCATTGAGTGTGAGTATGTCATGGCCTCGCTAGACAACTTGAGATGGCTGTGCATAGTTTGCTCATGCTTTACAGCTGCTTTGTCGCCTTTTTAGAACAACTAGGGCTAAAACCTTTAACCCATTACCCCATAATTGGCCATAATTACACCATTTTACGCCTTTATCTTATTCAACCACTTTAGAAAATAGCTCCGATTTATACAATCAGGAATATGTATCATAAGAAATCTTTTCCCAATTCTAGCAGAAAATACTTCTACTTTGTACTGTCGACAATCGATCACCGATTATTATTGACAGGCGCTGTCAGGAAACAGTGTGCAAGGTTAAAAGAAATTGTTAAGATGTGCAAGTTAAAAGATAAAAGGCCCCAAAGCCAGTTAAAAACAATAGGTGTCATTTATTAATGACATTGTGCAGTCAGACCAAAAATACAGTGATGCTCACTTATAACAGTTTCAGTTTTTCAGTTTTTATTTTCAGCTCAAACATGCTATGCATGTTCATCGCCATAAACACAATATAAACATAAGCGGTACATTTTTCATAGCAGTAAGAAGAGTATAACATTATATACATACAAAAAGATTGAATAAATTATATAAATAAATACATGCAGTTAATCTGATCAATATACACTAAGTTTGTATCAGTATATAAATGACATATAATTATGTTGTATCATCTTAGTAAACTAAGAGAAAGCGTTTAATACCTGTGGAAAATGTGATGTAGTGGCTAACCCACTCACACAGTACATTCGTGTACATGTAACACCTGTAACAAGGGAGATAACTATCTAGTAGAGCCAAAGGGACATAATAAATAATCTTTGCTATTACGAGATCGCTTGTGTACATAATGCACATATACAAGAATGAACATGCGAAAAGGGAGAGAACTGAGAAGGTAGTATCAAGGGACATAATAAATAGTCTTTCCTATGGATACATGAATCAAGCAATTAGAAAGACGTGTTAACGATTTCGCGATATGCATATAACAAGGGAAAAACTTTGTGGATTTTTTCCAGGGTTCCTTGTCACAAATGGCAATTTATGATAAGATCAAATTTTGGTGGAGCTTTGAAACAGGTATTTAACGCTCTCACTAGTAATAAAATTAACAAGTATTATTGCATTACTACTCACCGCACAATGCAGGTCAGAAACCACACAGAAAGCTCCTGGCGAGGCTTTCTGCGAAATTTCTGTCCTCACCTGTGCGTTTCTTGTTTTTAGACATAAGTGAATATAAAAATGTATTGTGATACAACTCACTAACTTGGATAAGATGAAAAACTGCTTAATACGAAATAAAAATAATTCCCCGACTGCTTCCTTCTTTATTTCAATGGCCTCATGCTTGCGTAAAGCCGCATTGTGTTTTTTATGAGAAACCTGCATAAAACGGTTGTTTGGGGTCCCATTTTAACTACGTGGGACGTGATTCTTTCACAAAAACCGGCTTTATCTAAGAAATTCGCTTTTTAAATATTATTTATAATATTTTGGGGCTGCACAAATTAAAGAGTCTCCCTTGTGAATGGAAAGAAGGACAACTCTGTAAATACAGGGCTCCAGATAACGTAAGTATTTCGAAAACTAAAATCTTTATTTCTGCTTTTAAACCCAATGGTGTCATACTCATTAAAATTATCTCGAAGAGACGGTTTAATCAGTAGTAACACCATAGCATTCGGTGCTGAATGAGTGAGAAAATGTTAGATTAGTTCAGATTACTCCCGATTACATCTATAGCTGGAGCACTGGACATGACCCTGTTAACCCTTATTCTGCTGCACAGACGTCTGCTTTGACATTGTCGTCTGCAAAATGTGTTCAGTTTAGATTTATGCATTGTTTTAATTAAACAAACATTAAGACGAGTGTCAAACAGTTTTGATCCAGATGAGACGCCGCGTTACGCGGCGTCTTTTTAGATTCAAATAGTTTGCAAACTCCTAAAAGTTACGACCAGCAGACACAGGGTTAAACACTATGAAATCCAATAACAACATGTACATAATTATTCACTAGGGGTAAACGATAAAACAAACTACGGAGAATCTATACCTTGAGCTTGCTGAAAATGACTGTTTCAGCCTTGTCCGCTCTCTAACTCAAACACTTCTTTTTGGATCTTCACCAAACTTGCTACAAATGTTTATTAGTATAGAATCTAGGTCAGGTTCAATAACTGGCAAAATCGCATAAGGCATGTCTGAGTTATTGCCCTTGAATAATTAAAAAATGAAATTTTTAGGCATTCAAGGGCAATGACTCCAACATGCCTTGTGCGATTTTGGTAGTTAAGATGACTGACCTAGATTTTATATTAATAAACATTTTCAACAAGTTTGGTGAATATCTGATATAAACTGTATGTGTTAGAAAGCAAAAAATGCTGAAACATTCATTTTTAATACTTAAAGGGCCAAAACTCAGACATGCCACATGGGATTTTGTAATAATCAAACTAGACCTAAATCTTATATAATTAAATATTTTCAGCAAGTTTAGTGAATATCCGATAAAAAACTGTGTGTGTTAGGGTGCAAAAATGACTGAAACAGTCATTTTTTATTAATAAAAAGGCAATAACTCAAATATACCTTATGTGATTTTAGTAGTCAAACTAAACATTGATTTTATATCAATGAACATTTTCAGCAAGTTTGGTGAAGATCCAATAAAACGTATTTGTGTTAGAGAGCAAAACTTGCTGAAAACAGTCATTTTTAATACATAAAGGGCAAAAACTCAGATATGCCACATGCGATTTTAGTAATAATCAAACTATACCTAAATGTTATATGAATAAATATTTTCAGCATGTTTGGTGAATACCTGAATATCCGATAAAAGCTGTTTGTTTTAGAGTGCAAAAATGACTGAAAAGTTCATTTTTTATTAACTAACTAACAGGCAATAACTCAAAAATACCGTATGCGATTTTAGTAGTAATCGAACTAAACCTTAATTTTATATCAATGAACATTTTCAGCAAGTTTGTGAAAGATCGGATAAAAATTAGTAGAGTTAGAGAGCGGACAAAAAAGTGTGATAGTCTAACTGACTGATGGATAGACGGGCGGAGATAGATACGGTTGCCCCCAGTGAAGTTGTATTCGGCTGTATCACGTGATACTAAGCCGTGTGGAAATGTTTATGTCAGACGTTCTATTTTCGGTTTGTTATGATTTTAAATCGCCCTGTTTGGTGATTTAGGTCCGTCTTCATCATTTCATAGATCAGTTTGGCCCATAAGAATGTTCAAACATTATTATTAACCGTTATCGTATTTCAGGCATTGAGAAAAGGTCTGAAAACACAATGGGACTTTAAGATGAATAAAAATAACTTGATATAACGAAAAACTGGATAAGACAACATGATTTTTAGGTCTATAAACTGGATTTTACCTGTAAAATGGTTCTGGTAATACAACATGCCGGTCATTATCACAGTTTGACAAGTGGCTTACAAAGGTGACAGTACTTAGTTGCTTGGCTGCTCAACACCTCTGATAACAAAACATTATCCAACCAACATGTTTTGTATATATGCTATTGATAAGATATTCAAACAACTGGAAATAATTAGTTTACTTGGCACATTATTTGTTTGGATCCAGATCAGATGCTTAATAACTGGGTCTCTGATCGGACTTCTTGCTGTTTGACACCCTTATTGATCTGCAAAAAGATAACAACCACTGATGCTATATCAACATAATAGATCTATATATATAAAAAAAAAAGTTTATGTTAATAAAGTTTACTTATTAAATATTCTTAATAGGTTGAGTTTTCTATCAATATAAAACGGGAAACAGGCGAAATGTTCAAGAAGAAATATGGTATTTCTTTTACATCATAGCCAATCTTATTTTGTTATCATTAATTCTATTTGGAACAAGTAAAGAAAAAAAGATTTAATTTCTATGTCTTTTACTATCTTTCTTTCTAATAAATTTTGTTCTAAAAATATGATGAGTAAATATTCTTTATATGCAAACTATTCACAAAGAAATTTCATTGTTTGGATAAGATGAAGTTTGGATAAGACGAACTAATTTGCAAGGTCCCCTGAATTTCGTTATGAGTGAGCATCACTGTAAATGACTCTAAGTCTGGATTAGACTGCACATGTTCTGGTAGACCGTTCCAAAGCCTGATTGTTCTCGGGAAGAAAGATGTAAGGTGGCTTTGAGTTTTGGAAAAAGGGATCAGGTAGTTGAGGTTTCTTGTCTGAGTGAGATGGTTATGGTCAACAGCTACTAAGTTGTATCTGATTTTGAAGAATATGACCAAAGAAGAGTGATTTCTTCTTTGCTCAAGTGTTCTCCAATTCAGTGCATTTAACATTTCTGTGACGCTACTTGTATATTGGTAATTATTAAAGACATAACGAGCTGCCGATCTTTGAACCATTTCTATCCTATGTGTTAGATACTGCTGCCAAGGATGCCAGATTGTAGAGCAATATTCAACCTGGGGACGGACATATGTTTTGTAGGCTGCTTCTTTTATTTGTAAATAACTTAAAGAAGGCTGAAAGTGAAGCAGAATGTGCCTTAAGGCACATCCTGCCGCTTTACTTTCAACCTAATTTAAGTGATCATCTATCATCAAAACTAGAAACAGGTTATGGGGCTCCAATAACCTCTTACTTCGAGAGCTCATTCGTCCCTAAGACAATACCGCACTGGAACAACCTGCTCTCTGAGGTTGCAGAAGCCTCTGACTTGGTACTCTTCACGCAGGCACTGGCTCACCTCTCGTTCTTATTAGTCTAGTTGTTAAAGACTTTTCCTCTGTCCATTGAGGGAGTACCCCCCCCCCCCCCCCCCACTTTGTTTTGGGGTGTCAATATAACAACAAAGCAATCTCAGTTTACCTGGTTAGGCCAAGATTATACTCATGCTATAGTGCTTTTCAATGGTAAATTCTAACCAAATTATCAAATATAAAGGTCGGGTCGCACATGAGACGATTCAATGGTTCTTTGCTATCGACATGTCTACACGACCCATGCTTTTTGCAAGGACATTGTCTGGCAAGGCGTTATGATCAAAATGTCGTCAGGATATGTCTTTAAGTGCTCATTACTGTTATATGAGGGGTCAGTTCGTCAATAACGAACTTTTTAGATTTGAAGGCGCGCTTTTTGAAATCGCGACTTCAAAGCCGCGATTCCAAAAATCACGCTTTGAAATCGATAATTCAGGAAATCTTAGGATTTTTTTTTAATTATGGTAGGCCTACGCTGCTATATGTAAGGGGGTCATAATATTTCAACCAGGGGTCATAATATTTTGACCCCGGTCGTAATATTTGACCTGGGGTCGATATCCTACAGGTGTGTGTGTGTGTGTGGGGGGGGGGGGGGGGGGGGGTTACTTTATTTCATTACACCGGTCGTGGTCACCGTAACCGGGTGAGTCTAGACTGAAAAGACGAAAATGTTGCTGTCATTTTTTTATATATATTTTCTTGCCTAAGCACAACCCATCGCGTAACAGATCTAGTCGGTTACACGTATTCCCGTAAGCTTGCCTAAGCACAACCCATCGCTAACAGATCTAGTCGGTTACACGTATTCCCGTTAACTAACGAATAACAGGTTGCACAGTCGAACTTCGATATCTCTAATTCGCTTAACTCGAACTATCCGATATTTTGAAATATGAATCTGCCTTATTTCAAGCTGAGATTTGGTGAACATGTCCGTGTTTCAAAGTTAAAACGCGGCTATGCTTTGTTCGACTTAACCGAGTTCGAGATATCCAAGTTCGACTGTATATGGCTTTAACTCTTTCACTGCCAACGGCGTTAAAATGCGAGTTTGCAAACAGTTAAGATCATGATCATGCACCGCTTAACGCGGCGTCTGATCAGTATCCAATCTATTTGACACTAGTATGGACATTTCGTCAGTCAATTAAAGATTCCTTAAGGACATTCGCGACCAAATGAAATCTCCGATGGATCTCTATGAAAATTTCAGCATAGGTTCTACAAACATATCTAAGTTCCATGGCAAAAAGAAAAACATAGGTTATAATGGTATCATTTTGTCTATGGGTATTTGAAATGTATGATGTAGCCATTCTCGACAAAGAGTCGGCATGCGTTATTTTGCCCTTCGAAAATGATGTTAAGTAATAATTGGCACAAAGACACTTTAAAACAGTTAAAAAGTGATGCTCACTAAAAATATGATGCGAAGAGTATAGTTTGTTGCTTGATATATATGCATTTTTTCAGCGGAGCTGACTGGTTTCTATTTGGGCACACATTTCAACCAATTATATTTGATCAGAAAGTTAGAATTAAGAGCACCTGTTGAAACTGAATAGTCTGATTGGATAGTAGACAGGGCTCCAGATAAGGGACTTATTTAAAAACTTAAAATCTTTATATGGGCATTAAACCCTGTGGTGTCACTACTCATTTGAATTGTCTCTTCAAGACAATCAAAATGAGTGGTAACACCATAGGGTTTGGTGCTGAAAGGAGTGAAAAATGTGATTTGTTAAGTTTACTTTCTCTTATCTGGAGCCCTGTAGGCTGGTCTATGACCCATTACAGTTTTAGCAGATATGGACTGTAAGTGTAAAATTTAGAGACACAGACTGACTGTTTACTACACTGGGCTGATGCAATTATGCTTCTATTTTAAGATATGACATCTGAAATATTTTTATAGAATGATATACAGAGGAAGCTAGGTGTTTTGTAATTGTTTACTACCAATTTGTTTTAATTGTTAACTATTTGTACACATTTACCATACATTAAAAGCAATATTATATATAAATGGCCTCAAGTGAGTTAAACACAATCGTGTTGTTTCATCATTATTTACAAGAGTGAAGTACAGCAGACTGTTGTATCTGTACGTTTGTGTATGTTATAGTTTGTTTCAAGAAACTCTATGAATGAAGTTTGATATATAGAACAATGGATTAATGTGAGAATCTCCTACCTGAGTAGCTAGGATATGAGTTAAATTATTGTTTTGTTTTGCATTTCTGTACATGATAGTTTTGCATTTTAAAAAAAGTTACTGTTTCAATTGTATACTTGTATTTATTGCTTTTTAATCCAAGATATTACAATTCTTTGAAAACCTCAATTTCATTCAATTTTGCACACCATTCTATAGCCTTAGTTGAACCAATCATTCCGCTGAATATCTTTTTTAAAGATATATATCTTGTCTAAATTGTTTTCGGCTCCAATTCAATGAAAACACTCACTCAATCAAAATCTGCCCTAAATAATTTGATGAAATTTCTCACAATGAAAGCTATAGGTGTGAATAATAAGACAATGGTAAAAAGAGTATTAGTTATAATATTTCTTTTGAAACTATAGGCACTTTCATACATATACTAACGGCCTAAATAAGCAGACGGCTTTTTCTATGTGATCTCGGGTTCACGCTTATACTCAATTTGATTAATATTCTGGGTTATTAACTTAGCCTTATGAGATAGAGTATTTGCCAAATTTCACGAACTTTCATTTATCAAGTTCAATTTCATGCATTTAACGTCTATAGACCTATTACGCGATTAATGGAGATTTTTTGAAACCGAAGGTATCTATAGATCTGCATGTGTAAAGCCAAGTCATGTTTTAATAATAAATGACTCTTTAAAGGGTAAAATAATATAGATTTTCCTTCTTCTATAATAACTTGGTTGTTGTTGTCATGTCCTTTCTCCATGTTGTTGTAGAGAGGGGGCACTGTATCTTTTCTCTGCCAGCAGCACATTTGGGACTATTTCTCGGGAGGGGGACTTCTTTCGACTAGGGCCTGAAGGGGTATAAAAACCACTACCCGGACCGAACCGAACCGAACCTAACCGAAATGTGCCGGACCGAAAAATATTTGGAGTTCCACTATAAGCATAAAAATAATTTAAATTGGAAAATTTTGGTACGTATACGGTAAATAACCTATTATTTACATACTGTAAAAGTTTTATAACCATCAGAAATCTGAATGTTGAAAAAAATGTGATTTTGTAATTTTAGGGGGTATAAAAGCCACTACCTTTCAAATTTCAGTTTATCCTGTTTTTCTTCTTAAAAACAGCTATGTGTCATGTTATTTGATGATAAAGTTATATCAAACCTTGTTTATTTCATGGCATGTACCAAAAAAAACATATTTGGGGGGAAAATAACTCTTAAATTCACATTTTAAGTGATTTTCGTACCGGAATATTACGGTCCAGTGTAATATTTTCATTTCCGTAAGAATAGCACAATCTGTATATCCAACGAGAGAGAGGGAGGGAGATAGAGATATTTAAAGAGAGATTAGTTCCCTACGCATTTTTATGATTAATAATATAGAAGAGACAACTGTACCGTATTTTAATTAAGATGAAATATCAGCAACATCAACCCAAAACAATGTTTACTACTTGATTCAAGTTGTGTTAAACAAGAAGAATTTGCCAAATGTAAAATAATATGAAAGTGTTTTCAAAAGAGTGGCAATATTTTAACCTTCGTAGATAAAAATGGACATGTGTCCCTTCTTAAAGTCCAGCAGCAGGATAACAGTGTCGATTGTGGAATATTTGCAGGATATAAGTAATGCATAATATCTATATTGGTCACCTTTTCATTATTTGAGTATAATCAACACCTGTATGATTTTATTATGCTATTTATCCAATGTTCAGGATTTTTGTTTATTTGTTTGAACTTACCTGCATACAAATGTACGCTTTATGATTAAAAATAATCTGATCATGATATATAATTCTGTCTTGAATTTTCACTGCATCCTTTGTATTCACAGTTGGTAAACCTTGTGTTCCTGAAAAAATATAGCAGGTAGCATGTTAACTTATTAATGGACAAATGTAAATAGTCAATTATGACTTTCTTTGATAGCTTTTTTCAACTTATGGCAAGATGAAATAGTGCTAACCGTGGTAGGATGGCTCATTCACTTGTCATCTGATCTAGGTCTACACTTATTGCATAGGAAAAGCTTACTCTTCATAGGTCATATTGTATCAAGCGACAACCAATGATTGCTGGTATTTACTTACACTGTTACAGTTAAGTAAAAATAAGGCAGAAAACTGCATTAATCAGTCATCTGTTAAAAAAAAATGCGCTGCCACTAGCAGTCTACTTCAATTAGTGATCGCTTAATACAAGAGTGACAGTACACGAAGACAGTTTAACATTCGATATTATTAATCATAAAAATGCTTAGGGAACCAATCTCTCTTTAAATATATCTCTATCATTTTCCCTCTCTCTCGCTGGATATACAGGTTGTGTGATTTTTACGGAAATGAAAATTTCACGCTGGACCGTAATATTCCGGTATGAAAATCACTAAGGGCGTGTTCGATTATCAGTTCCAGAACTGTTTGGAACGATTCCATGGAATTAGTAAATCAAGGGCGTGTTCGATTATCAGTTCCAGAACTGTTTGGAACGATTCCATAGAATTAGTAAATCAAATAAAAACGGAATTGAACCCTTGCAAATATGGTAGTCTGGTTCCCTACTTATAACAACTTTGCTGTCGAACCGTTCGTAAATTGTGCCGGGAACCATGATGATACGTCACAATTCTGCTCACACCACGGGCGTGTTCGTTTATCAGTCCGGAATCTTCCGGATTGACGGAATCGAAATCGAATGGTCCGGAATTCAATTCTAGAACTGTTCCATCAGTTCTGTTCAATTAGGTGGTGTGAGCAGAATTGTGACGTATCATCATGGTTCCCGGCACAATTTACCAACGCTTCGCCAGCAAATTTGTAATAAGTAGGGAACCAGACTACCATATTTGCAAGGGTTCAATTCCGTTTTTATTCGATTTACTAATTCCATGGGATCGTTCCAAACAGTTCTGGAACTGATAATCGAACACGTCCCACCTCCTCGGGCAGAATTGATAGAACAGTTCTGGAATTGAATTCCGAACCATTCGATTTCGATTCCGTCAATCCCGTCAATTCCGGACTGATAATCGAACATGCCCCTAATAAAAACGGAATTGAACCCTTGCAAATATGGTAGTCTGGTTCCTACTTATTACAACTTTGCTGCCGAGGCATTCGTAAATTGTGCCGGGAACCATGATGATATGTCACAATTCTGCTCACACCACCTCCTCGGGCAGAATTGATAGAACAGTTCTGGAATTGAATTCCGGACCATTTGATTTCGATTCCGTCAATCCGGAAGATTCCGGACTGATAAACGAACACGCCTTTATACAATGGAATTTAAGAGTTATTTTTCCCCAAATATGTTTTTTTCGGCGGAGCTGACTGTTTTCTATTTAGACACACTTTATATTTGGCCACACATTTCAACCAATAATATTTGATCAGAAATTTAGAATTAAGAGCACCTGTTGAAACTGAATAGTCTGATTGGATAGTAGCCAGGGCTCCAGATAAGGGAATTGTTTCAAAACTTAAAATTTTTATTTGTGCATTAAACCCTGTGGTGTCACTATACATATGAATTGTCTCTTCAAGACAATCAAAATGAGTGGTAATACCATAGGGTTTGGTGCTAAAAGATGTGAAAAAATGTGATTTGTTTAGTTTACTCACTCTTATCTGGAGCCCTGTAGGCTGGTTTATGTCCCATTACAGTTTTACATGATGTGGACTGTGGGTGTAAAATTTAGAGATACAGGCTGGCTGTTTACTACACTGGTCTGATGAATTAGGCCACAGAAGTTTCCACTGTTGACAAAATTATGCTTCTATTTTAAGATATGATCTGAAATCTATTTATAGATATACAGAGGAAGCTATGTGTTTCGTAATTGTTTACAACCAATTTGTTTTAATTGTTACTATTTGTACACATTTGCCATACATTAAAAGCAATATTTTATATATGAATAGCCTCAAGTGAGTTAAACACAATTGTGTTGTTTCATCATTATTTACAAGAGTGAAGTACAGTAGATTGTTGTATCTGTACATTTGTGTATGCTATAGTTTGTTTCAAGAAACTCTATGAATGGAACAATAGATTAATGTGAGGATCTCCTACCAGTAGCTAGGATATTAGTTAAATTATTGTTTTGTTTTGCATTTCTGTACATGATAGTTTTGCATATGCATTTAAAATAAAAGTTACTTTTTAATACTTGTATTTTTTGCTTTTCAATCCAAGATTATATTCTTTGAAAACCTCAATTTAATTCAATTTTTGCACACCCATCTATATAGCCTTAGTTCAACCACTCATTCCGCCGAATATCTTTTTTAAAGATATTTCTTGTTTGTAGATCTACATGCCATGAAATAAACAAAGTTTGATATAAGTTTATCATCAAATAACATGATACAAAGCTGTTTTAAGAAGAAAAACAGAATTAACTGAAATTTGAAAGGTAGTGGCTTTTATACCCCCTAAAATTACAAAATCGCATTTTTTTTCAACATTCAGATTTCTGATGGTTATAAAACTTTTACAGTGTGTAAATAATAAGTTATTTACCGCATACGTACCAAAATTTCCAATTTCAATTGTTTTTATGCTTAAAGTGGAACTCCAAATATTTGTCGGTCCGGCACATTTCGGTTAGGTTCGGTTCGGTTCGGTCCGAGTAGTGGTTTTTATACCCCTTCACGGAAGCAGTTATTTTGCGCCCTCTGCGCATTGGGCGGGCATTCATCATATGACTAGCATCAGGTGAGGTCGAAGTTATGTCTGCTGTGAAAATGTTTGGATTAGGAAAAGTTAAATAACGAGTTTGAATAGCCATGACGTAGACTAGTGAGACATCTGAAGCACTAAATGCACTGATTCTGATGTTTGTGAAAGCAAACTGCGCTTCCGTGGAAGTGGGTCAAAACATCAGACGACAATGGCTGCATGTAGATACAAAGTGAAGGCACTCTTGGTGCGATTTCCTAAGAGGGTGTAACTGGTACAAAGGTTTACAAGACGAGCTCCGACGTTTTATAGAACAGGTGAGTTAAGCTATGTATATTTTAGGAACTACACTTAACCAGATCAACTAGATCTGGTCTAGCTGAGCCCTCGCAAGTGTCACTGCTTTATTGTTTCCGTTTTTTATCTCTGCTTAAAAGACCCACACGACCTGGCTAGATCTGCTGATTTCTTTTTATTTGTTTATACTACTAATTTCAATATAGAATCTAGATCTATATCTTTGTATCCGCCATGAAGCGTGTGTAGATCTAGATCTAGAATCTTCCATATTAAAATCATTCGGCGCAGGTTTCAGATAAGAGCCTTAAACAGGTCTAAAAATAAACACGGAAAAGCCAAAGTGTTACTAAGAATAGCTTTTATCGTTCAGCATTTTTTGAACTTGGGTTTTACAGATTTGGACGAAACGAGGGATTACCCCATCTCTCCCGCGTTGGTGTCCGGACTTGATATCACATAAACCAGGCCAGGGTTTTTATACGCCCACCTCTAAGGTGGTCGTATATTGGAGTGGTCCTGTCTGTTCGTTCGTCCGCTCGTCATCATTTTGTTTGTCCGGAGCAGAGACTGTATAAAGCCAGAGATACCCGACTCCCTTATTTTCCTTCTTTCCCCATATAACAGGTGTCCGTTGAGAGGCAGTGACGTATGTCGATGCGGTCACGTGACCAGCACAGGTAATGACAGCGTCGCGATAATGGGAAAAAATACACATATCGACCAGTTGACTTATAAATATTGACTTTGTTTCGTTTTTATACAATATTTTGTGATACTAATCGAGTGAAACCAAAATATGAGTTGTGGATTAAACCGAGAAAGTGTATTCCTGGCTCAAAGTTGCTGGTAAGTTCCAAAAAATGAAGATCGATTCAATATCGTATTGCCGTAAACGCTTAAAACTTCAGTATGAACATTCAAACATGGATAAGAATGGATTATCCATGTAGTTCAAACTAGATACAGTTTTGGCAAAATTTTCATGTCAATCTGTCCACGCATTTTGCTATCAATTAAATTTTATTGAGGCCACCAACTGGTGCTTCGATTGAAGATCGATGCAATATCGTCTTGCCGTAAACGCTTAAACTTCAGTTTGAACATTCAAACATGAATAAGAATGGGTTGTCCATGTAGCTCATATTAAAATACAGTTATGGCGAACTTTTCATGTCAATTTGTCCACGTATTTTGCTATAAATTAAATTTTAATGAGGCCACCTCCTGGTACTTCGATTGAAGATCGATGCAATACCGTCTTGCCGTAAACGCTTAAACAGCAGTTTGAACATTCAAACATGAATAAGAATGGGTTGTCGATGTAGCCCATATTAAGATACAGTTATGGCGAAATTTTCATGTCAATCTGTCCACGCATTTTGCTATAAATTAAATTTTAATGAGGCCACCCACTGGTACTTCGATTGAAGATCGATGCAATATCGCCTTGCCGTAAACGCTTAAACAGCAGTTTGAACATTCAAACATGAATAAGAATGGGTTGTCCATGTAGCTCATATTAAGATAGCCTACAGTTATGGCGAAATGTTCATGTCAATCTGTCCACGCAATTTGCTATAACTTAAATTTTAATGAGGCCACCCATGGGTCCATTCACACCTTCGTGCAAACTGCTGTCACTTTTCATTGAATCGGCATTTTCCAAACACTAATTAACGTGTGTGCGATGCGCGGAGGGGTTAATTTATGCTCGGACTTTATTCTTATTATTCTTTTGTGTTAAACCTCGAAAAAGAGGCTTCTTTAAGGAATGTGTATTGTAAAATAACTGTAGACCGTATTAACGCAGGAACTGATAAGTAATTCCAAATATCGACTTTTTTCCCGATCGTCGCTAAAGCTTATATAACTCGCGAGGACCTGTTCTCGCGAAATCTCGCTCAACGGTCTCGTATGTATAAATCAGTCGAGTCGTGTATCTCTGGCTTTATACAGTCTCTGTCCGGAGTTTGTGCCGAAAATTTATCAAAAGGATATTAATGAAACTTCACACAAATGTTAAATGCATGGCGACCTGAAGCTGAGTCGGGTTTGAGATTCATTTGAGTTTTCGGAACTGAGTTATCTGCCCTTGGTGTACTCAAATATGATTTTTATATAAAACGCTTGTCCGGAGTTTTTCTGGATAACTATCTTAAGGATATAATTGAAACTTCACATAAATGTTAAATGCATGACAATCTGAGTCGAGTTTGAGGTTCATTTAATTTTTCGTTACAGAGTTATCTGCCCTTGATGTTCTCAAATATGGTAATTAATAATGCTTGTCCGGATTTTTTCCGGAAAACTATCCAAATAATATTATTAAATGAAACTTTACAAAAATGTTTTATGCATGAAGCCTTGAAGCTAAGTTGAGTTTGAGGTTCATTTGTTACAGAGTTATCTGCCCTTAATGTACTCAAATATGCTTAAAAAGTTTGTCCAGAGCTTTCTCTGAAAACTGTCCACATTGAAATTATATTAATGAAACTTCACACGAATGTTATATGCATCAATATCTGAAACTGAGTGAAACCTGAGGTTCATTAATGATTTGATTTATCCTTAGAGTTATCTGCCCTTGATGTACTCAAATATGCTTGTAAAAGCTGATCCTGATTTTCCCGGAAAACTATTGAAAGGATATTAATGAAACTTCGCACAGTCTACAGATGTTATTTGCATCAATTTCTGAAGCTAAGTGAAACCTGAGGTTAATTTGATTTGTGGTTACATAATTATGTGCCCTTGGTGTACTCACATATGCTATAAAAGGCTTATTTAACAGTGTTTACACACTAAGCAACCATTTTTGAATGGGTTTTGATTATATTTCCCCACAGTTTAATTATATAAGTGTATTGTGTGGTTTTTCTGACCTTTCAAATGAGTTAATTTTAGAACAGAACAATTCATAATGGTAAATAGATAACAGGGTAACGTCGGATCTATATAGTCGTACACTTTCCAACTTGGGATAAGCATGATCCTTGTGCAACACGAGACAGCTGCGCTAATTTTACAGATATGTTATTTATTCTCAATAAACGTGTTTATGCTTAAAACTGTTATGTCCGTTGCAAACAGGTTGGATCCAGATCAGACGCCGGGTAATCCGGCGTCTGATCAGGCTCCAACCTTTTTGCTACTCAGATTAAAAATATAGTTTAAATTTATAAAAGTAAATTTCGACAGTTTATTACATTGCGTTTGCGTTTAAACGGGAAAGAAAAATGTAAACTCTACTGTACATAACTCACAAAAAGTACAGCTATCCGCATCTCTAACTGGATGTATAGAAAACTCGTCACTTTTAAAGTTTTAGAATGTTCCAATCTAAAAATAACTCTGACAGGTCAGAAGAAAACACTTAAACCTTCATGAAAGGGTTTGATTATTATTTAAATCGGATCATTTTGTCAAGAGTTACCTGCCCTTGGTGTACTCAGATAGATGCTAGAAAAGGTTTTTAGCTCACCTGAGCCAAAGGCTCAAGGTGAGCTATTGTGACCGCTCACCGTCCGTAGTACGTCTGTCCGTTCACATTTACTTCAAACGACATCTCCTCTGAAACCCGCCGATTGTAGGGAGAGTTCAAACTGCTCATGATGTTCCTTGGATGCTTCTCTACAGAAGTTGTTCAAAAAAAAGGAAAAAAAGCACAAACTCTGCTTGAAAAAGCAAAAAAGCAAAAATCTTTAAAAAATCTTCTTGCCCAAAACTACTAGGCCCTAAGCTTTGATATTTGTACAGTAGAATCTCCTGGTGGATCCCTCTATAGTTTGTTAAAATGAAATCCCTAGGGTCACATTTGACACCACCCTGCACAGTTTAAGTGCTGCTCTAGGCAGGTTTTACAGTATTTTTGATTTAGGCAGAACTGTATTTACCTGAGTTACCCTTAATATACTATGGGCAAATAACCAATATTTGCAAACAGTTTGGATCCATATCAGATGCAACATAATGCTGCATCTAATCTGGGTCCAAACTATTTGCCACTCATTTACCAACTTAACATTTTCTAAAAAAAAAAAAATTGTACATTTTTTACACACAGAAGGTATTTAGCAGACATCATTTCAGTCTGGTAAGGGTAAGCTTCCAGCAGCAGTGCTGCTAATGCTACAGTACTCTTGCATAATATTTGACCTCAGTGATCAGGCCAACAGAACTGAACATGTTGTCTGCTATAGTTTAGAAATGGTTCAGTCTGCTTCATACTTAGAGAAACAGGATCTGGAAGTGATCCACTGACAATTATGTCTTATGCCATATTTATACATATGTTTAATATTGGTTTTGTCACAGTTATCTGCATGTCTTATCATTTTTTCTTGTCCAGGATTCAACCCTTTCCCCAAATAAATACTGACGTTTGTTAACCCATTACCCCATAAATGTGCATTTTTAGGCCTTTGATTTATTCCTCCACTTAAGAAAATAATTCCCCTTTAACCCTTTCCCCCATAGCATATCTCTAGTATTGAATGTAGGTGTCCACTTAAAACAGGTTGAAAGTAAAGCAGAATGCGCTTTAAGCGCATTCTGCTTTACTTTCAGCCTGCTTTAAGCTATCATCTGCTAGAATATAGAAAATATTTTGTATTATACATATTTACGAATGTATAAATTGGAACTATTTTCTTCAGAGCAAGAATAAACTGAATGCGCTAAAAGGCGCTTCTATGGGGGAAAGGGTTAAACAGTCATGAAAATGTAAGATGTGAAATAAGTTTCTATATCCTAGTAGATGGTAGCTTAAAGCAGTTTGAAAGTAAAGCAAAGTGTGCATTAAGACCCATTCTGCTTTACTTTCAACCTGCTTTAGGTGGCCACCTATTTTCAAAACTAGAAACAGGCTATGGGGTAATGGGTAAAATGAAATTGCCTATTTGGAAAGAGCCTAATGAGAGGAAGTGCCATTTGCAAAGGCCATAACTCTGACATCATTGTTTTTTTAGTTATTTCCCTTTGTCATATTTTCTTGTCAAGGAGACAACTCCAGTTCTACTGATGCTATTGTAATGAAATTTTATGTATGGAAAGAAACTGATGAGAGAAAATGCCATGCATAAGGGCAGCAATATTTTGTTTTCCCCTTTGTCATATTTTATTGTCAGGAAAATAACTCCAGTTCTGCTGACGCTAGTGAAATAATTATCATTCAGAGTTGTAGATAAGCTTTGTCTTGGAATTGGGTATCACTCCATGGATTTTAAATGAATTGGGTTTTTTGGAAAATTCATTGGGTATTGCATTGACCACAACCCCATGGTTTCTAACTTGATTGGGTATCCACAGTCTCGAACCCATGATTTGTAATATAATTGGGTATCAGTAGGAAAATAAACTTGGATTTCCTATCCTTGTCCTTTCAACAGTGCATTCAGGGTATTGTTGTTAACTTTCAGTGTTCACCTTACATAATTCTACATTGTATATGCAACTTTTGTTTACACACATTCGACTAAAGTAAAAGTTCAGTTGATAACCCGATGGAATTAATTTATTATTAAAAAGTAATTGAGTATTTGTTTGGTTTTTACCCAATCAATTTCAAGTAATTGGGTTTCCTTTTGCTTTTGTTGGGTACTGTCACCCATTAGTTTTGAAACAATTGGGTATTTCACCAATTTCAATTGAGTAAATACTCGGATACTCTGCTTATCTACAACTCTGATCATTTACCGGAAATGGAAAAAGCTTGATAAGAGGATGTGTCATGGATAAGGGTCATAAACTTGGCAACAAAATTCACTTTTGTCATGTTTTCTTGTCCGGAAGATAACTCCTTTTATAGCCCAGTGTTGTGCCTAGGTCCAAAATTTTGGGGGACACGGTGGCGCGCTGTCAAAAATTTTGGGGGACATTTGAAATTTTTGGGGGTCACACTAAAATAGCCTTTAAAAACATGATAGGCTTTCCTTTAAAATAGAATTAGTGTTTACGATATTGAACATGTTTACTGCGTCTAGTAGAAATTTCGGTAATCCGGTAAGGCTTTTACACGACGGGAAAACTGATGTTCGTCTATTTTTAAATAACTTGTAATGATTGTTTTGGTACATACAAAGTTGGAAGAGTTTGATCAGCACGTTGTTTAGATGGGGGTTTCATTCATCAGGTGTCACGCTTCGCGTTTCGTCTGCTCTTTCCTCTCCAATCCGACGAGAAATGAAGTTAAGTCATGCGTAATTTGACTGGTTATCGGGTTTTACCATAGCCATTTAACTGCATTGGCATATAAACCGCGCACAGTCTACCTTTTATTAATAAAGGATAGTAAATCGGCGGAAAGGATAGTTGTAATTGTAAGACTGGTTATCGGGTTTTACGTTGCCATTTAACTGCATTGGTATACACACGCTCGCACAGTCTACCTTTATTACTGAAGGATAGTAAATCGGCGGAAAGGATAGTAAATAGAGCATAGGTACGGAAGACGAAAATTGCGCCCGTACGCCCGCGCCGTTACGAATTTTAAGGGTCCAAGTAAAAGATATTGCGGGAATCCCGCAATGCCGCGCTCTAGGTGCAACACTGTATAGCTATATTAAAATGTTGTCTTGCCCAGTCAACTTAGGTACAAACTTCTTAGGTACAAACTTCAATGTCCTCAGGTGAGCGAATTTAGGGCCATGGCCCTCTTGTTTAATTATTTCGGAATTGATTAAACGTTATTCTTTAGCGTTTAAAAAATTGGAATAGATTTTGATTTAATCATATATTAGTTTGCCCGTGGGCATATTCTTTACAGTTTCTCAACATAAGTTGATCTTGAAAAGTCCTAAGATATCCAAATTAGATTTATTTTTCAAGCGTGATTACCTAAAGCAGATCGAAGCTAGGTAAAGCACAATGCGCCTAAATGCGCTTTGGCTTTACTTTCAATCTGCTTTAAGCTACAATCTGCTTAAATAAAAAATCTGAAGATTTGGGGAAAACTAGAGAAAAGGTAGCCCTGAAAACTATAGGTTATTACATGAGTGTTCATAGGCAAAGCCTCGATTCTATCGTTTTCTAAAAGACTCGTTTAATAAATCCAATAAATTATTAACCATGAATGTTATATTCTTTTTATAACATAACCTAGAAAAGTTATTTATCGCAGTGTTTGAGGTCAAGTAAATGCTAAGCGCGATATAAGTAGATCTATACAGGAAAAAAGTTGTTCAAAATTAACCCCGTTCACTAGCATGATGTTTATGTTATTAAATGTATTAATAAGCACTTTCATGTAGATCTAATATTGATTAATTACACAAAAATCTATAAATTGAATCTAGATGATGAAAAGAAGACGTTGGAAATTGAACGCATAGAACGCATTTTAATGACGTCACAAGTAACGACATCCACAGGGACCCGGCACGATTGATTTTTGAGAAAAAAATTGTCAGAAGGTATATATAGAGACAAGGGGTATAACTGATTGTTAGTACATTCTCACCCTATCTCGACAAAACTGGGCATATTATGAATAATAATTGATGAAACGACACCCTTTTTTCACTTCTGTCTAGCTAATATAATACCCTTCCATAAAAACATAACATAAAACCAACTGTAAGCATGCACTTTCAAAAGTAATTGCATTTACTCACAGAAATCAACGACTTTTGGAAAACGGGACAGGTGTTCGTTCACAGCTGACACCGCATTGACCACTACTGTGTGCTTGTTTAGGCGGTAATATCGAACATGACAGTCATACAGGTCCATGGATATCCATTTTTACACCGATCAAGGCTGATTTATACTCAAACCATTGCAATACCAACAACAAATTCGCATGTTTTCATCGGCAGTAAAGCTATTCTTGTACATGTAGGCTTTTTTGTACGGCAATGATTTGAGAAGAAATCAGCTTTGATCGGTGTCAAAGATGTATATTTATGGAACTGTATGACTGTCATGCCCGATATTACCGCCTAAACAAGCGTACATTAGTTGTCAATGACTGTAACACTCGATTACCGCCTAAACAAGCATACAGTAGTGGTCAATGCTGTGTTAGCTGTGAACGAACACCTGTCCCGTTTTCCAAAAGTCGTTGATTTCTGTGAGTAAATGCAATTACTTTTGAAAGTGCATGCTTACAGTTGGTTTTATGTTATGTTTTTATGGAAGGGTATTATATTAGCTAGACAGAAGTGCAAAAAGGGTGTCGTTTCATCAATTATTATTCATAATATGCCCAGTTTTGTCGAGATAGGGTGAGAATGTACTAACAATCAGTTATATCCCTTGTCTCTATATATACCTTCTGACAATTTTTTTCTCAAAAATCAATCGTGCCGGGTCCCTGTGACGACATCGTGGCGTGCCTAATTGGCATAGTTATTTAACTAGTTATATATGACATTTAAACAACGGGTGTTATTCAACGCTTACGCCGTCTGTTATGTTATAAACTGATCAAACATGCAGTCACAAGACTATATAATTATACTGATACTCCTCAATGAGTTCAGGGGTGCCATTTCTCCGGATTTTTCCTCAATCTTCGGATTTTTTTCTAGTACATGGTAGCTTAAAGCAGGCTGAAAGTAAAGCAGAATGCGCCTTGAGGCGCAGGCTGCTTTAAGCAGCCACATGTCAACAAAACTAGAAACAGGCTATGGGGTAAAGGTACGATTCGTAAAATCGTACTAGAAATAAATAATTATGCAAGTTTGGAAATCTTAGGATTTTTCATGTCAACTTATGGCAGCCCTGTGTGAGTTCACCACGATGCACCGCAGTTTGGTGACTGACCTCTAGAATCAATGTTAGGGTTGTACCTTAGTCTGTTCTTACGGGAACTGGTCATTTCGTACCCTCGCCTTTTCGTACCCTATATTTTTGGTCGATTCGTACCCAATTTTTTGGTCGATTCGTACCCTGTCAAATCCACTAGTAATTTCGTACCCATATTTTTGGTTTACACTCCTATTTTTACTGGTGACTGCTTTAGGGTCACATGATACTCTTGTCAACAAAATGTGTTAGAAGGTGTCTTAGCTGTATACTTGTACAAAGTTAGTATGCATATTAATTATATTTATTAGGCAAAAAAAAAATAGGTGTGGTTCAGGTAACCCGACCGACCCTATTTTTTAGCGCCGACCCTACGTTTTTTTTATCGGATTTGCTCACGAAATTTTAGGACGAATAATATCGAGTAAGAAACTGAATCGCTCGGAACATCGGTCTTTCGAGTCCGAATCGTCTAGGCGTTTTAAAAGCACAAGTCATTAAAAGATAATGCACTTGAAACAAACTGTTACTTGGTTAATGCGGTATTTAATCAATTATCTCCTATAGATATTTTCCCTTCCGATGAGGTACACATATTCAGGGTTCGAATTTAAGCTCGCATACTCGCAAAATGCGAGTGGAGTTTGTAAATTGCGAGTGATTTTTCAACAAACTCGCAAAAAAATGCGAGTACGGTTTTTCGGACAGCTAAACACAGTATAGCGTCTGTAAGGCTATTCTCGGTTTATTCCGTAGCATTTCGAGTGGCGGAAATGGACGAGAAGACAAGCGAATACTTTTCGTAAGCCAATCATAGCTTCTCGGGCAGTTTCAACCTCTTTTTTGTCTGTAAGAATGACGTAATGACGGACTTTCCCAATTCTCATTGGCTAATGAAACGCGCACTTTGCTACTTAGGAGTTCCGATGTGTAAACAATTCTTATCACAGAGTCTGAGACTCAACAACCGAAACCGTTCTCCAAAGACGAGGCCATTTAAAAGACTCGCGCGAGTACAAGTATACTTCTAATTCTACTGTGACATTCTGTTTATTAACCACAGCCCTGAAATATACGACCAGTGAAAAAACGTTTGTATGGTAGACGGATTGGCAATCTAAACCTGACCTAATTTTCGAGTAATGAAATTGTGTGCTGTCTGCCTAGTGCATACAGCATGCATTCTCCCCAATATTATAAAATGTAAGAAAAATACTCCTTTGGTATGTACACATAGATATGAAAATCAAGATCTTATCCCTTGTCAGCTGTAACCACAAATGTACAACTATGAAATACACGAAGTGTAGGTAGATCGTATTTCATTACTACACGTCTGTGTCGGGTTAAAAGTTAAAACATATACATGTATGTTCAGAATGACAGTTTAACTTTCGCGAGTAGTTTTTGCATTTTGCGAGTAAGTTTAAAAGTCACTCGCAAAAAAATGCAAGTGTAATTTTGAGCTAATTTCTAACCCTGATATTTGAAGATCGAACGTGTTTACTTGGAATAACACAGCAACGTGTCGCATTAGGATGTGTAGAAAGACTCTGTTACACGTTGTTGAAATTACGTGTCGAAAGTGAAAATCTCGCGAGATTATGCAACCTGCAACCGATCTGCCAATCAGGATACAAAATTGACAGCTGGTGTAGTTTCAAGCCTAAAAATAATTTTGATTGCTGTTGTCATAAAAGTATGACATGCGCGTGCGTCAACTTGGTGGGCGTTGCCAACCTGGTTTCGATAGTTAAATAGTAAGTTGCGTCGATAGAGTTATTTGAAAGATAATGTGGATTTTTCGAAATCTCGGTGAACAACTTCAGAAAAACATATCAGCACATGTTATCAAGATCGTTATTTAATCATTTCTGTCAAGTGTGTGTGTTACAAAAACACGATAGACATTACAAATTGTCACCAGTTTTCGCGGATTTTTACCGGCGTATTTTGAAAAGAAATGGTTATTACTTTCAAGTCGCGTTACTCCCACAGATAAACTGTAAATACTGAAAGGGAAGGAAGTATGACAGTTGGGTATAATATGAATAAGTATTTCCGTTCAATATTTAAAAAGGAAAATAAGAAAAACAATTCACTTCCATTGATAAATGATAAAAACTAATCTAGATCTACATAGTGATTCTTATATTGAGATTTGATTTTTGAAGGGAGATATATAAAACACCAGTTATAGTTTGTTGATTTCAACAAAGTCGATCCCTTCACTCAGAGAAACTGTCACAGTATAAAACCTTAATAAAATTTATAGTTATAATGACTCTTTCTTCATTCTTCTTCCTTCAATTACAATGAAATTTGGGAATGAACCCTGATCTGTTGTAGAGAAGAGAAGTTTCAAAGCCAGGGATCCTCAGAGTAAGTGTCAAACACTGCATATATTAATTTCTCTTTTAATGCATATATGTCACCTTTAAGGTATTTAATAAAATCAAAAGAAAACAAAACCATCTTTATTTAAGTATTCAGCATCTTAATCAGTATTGTAACTGGATTTTTTTAGCTCACCTGAGCTAGCTCAGGGTGAGCTATTGCAATCCTTGAATGTCCGTCGTCCGTCGTGCGGCGTCAATAATTTTAGTGTTTACACTCTAGAGACCACAATTTTTATCCAATCTTTCTCAAACTTGCTCAGATGGTATATTGCCAGAAGAGTTCGGATGAGTTCGATTATGGTTGAAATCGGACAAATAGGTCATGAGTTATCTACCTTTGAACTGCTGAAAATGCCATATTTAACAGTGTTTACACTCTAGAGGCCACAGTATTTATCCAATCTTTCTAAAACCTGCCCAGATTGTATATGACCATAAGAGTTCGGAAGAGTTCGAATTTGGTTGAAATCGGACAAATAGGTCATGAGTTATCTACCTTTGAATTGCTGAAAATGCCATATTTACGATGTTTACACTCTAGAGGCCACAGTATTTATCCAATCTTTCTAAAACCTGGCCAGATGGTATATGACCATAAGAGTTCGGATGAGTTAGATTTTGGTTGAAAAAGGACAAATAGATCAAGAGTAATCTACCTTTGAATTGCTGAAAATGCCATTTTTAACAGTGTTTACACTCTAGAGTTCACAATTTTTATCAAATCTTTCTTAAACTTGCTCAGATTGTATATTACTATAAGAGTTCAGATGAGTTTGATTATGGTTGAAAGCAGACTTATAGGTCGAGAGTTATCTACCTTTGAATTGCTGAAAATGCCATATTTAACGATGTTTACACTCTAGCGGCCACACATTTTATCCAATCTTTCATAAACTTACTCAGATTGTATAGTATCATAAGACTTCGGATGAGTTCAATTTTGGTTGTAATCTGATTAATAGGTCAAGAGTTATCTACCTTTGAATGGCTGAAAATGATATATTTAACAGTGTTTACGCTCTAGAGGCCACAATATTTATCCAAGCTCTCTCAAACTTGCCCATATTGTATATGACCATAAGAGTTGGAAAAAGGGTGATTATGGTTGGAATCAGACAAATAGATCAAGAGATATCTACCTTTGAATTGCTGAAAATGCCATATTTTACAGCGTTTACACTCTTGCAACTACAGTTTTCAATGGATTTTGATTATACATGTACTTGTACACAAAGGATGTAGCTATACATTCTCGAAGGAGTGAAATTATTGTTGAAATGTAATTATTGTGGCAATAGTTACCTGCCCTTGATATACTTTGAAATGCTAGAAAAAGGCTTAATTTCAGTATTGTTTAGGCTCTAGTTATCTGCCTTTGATGTACTCTACTATACTACAGTAGGTCGACAAACTTGAGTGGATTTAGAATAAAACGGGTGAAATTCAAAGGTAAAGCTATCAGGCTTCATTACAAATGGTGAGCGATATCAGGGCTTTCAGGCCCTCTTGTATTCCAATATTACTGTGCAATACATATTGTGTTGCAAGCAGCCAGGCAATACACAGTCCTACTAATACAGTTACATTCTGAAATATAGTTTTTTAAAAGATTCTCATCTGGATTTTGAAATAAATTGAGCTGATGGGCAGATTTTACTTTTTATCCCCTGCCGAAAGGCAGAGGGATACTGTTTTAGGTCCGTCCGGCCGTCCGTCCGTCACGTTGTCCGTCCGCAACTGTATCTCCGAAACTGATAAACAGATTTGGATGAAACTTGGTATACTTATTTGTCATCATAGGAGCACCATATGAAATCAAATTTTTTTCAGAAAATTTTAGGAATTTATGAGTTATCTGCCCTTTTTGTGTTAAAAATGCCATATTTAACAGTTTTTACACTCTAGCAACTACAGTATTCAACATATTTTGTTTATACTTGCACACAATGTCTATAAGTACAAGTTCTTGCAGGTGTGCAATTATTGTAAAAAAAGGATACTTGTGACGAGCGTTATCTGCCCTTGATGTACTTAGAAATGCTAGAAAATGCTTTATTTTGATATTTTAAGCTCACCTGAGCTAGCTCAGGGTGAGCTTTTGCAATCCTTGAATGTCCGTCGTTCGTCGTCGACAATTTTAGTGTTTATTCTCTTGAAGCCACAATTTTAATCCAATCATTCTGTTACTTGCTAATATTGTATATTACCATAAGAGTTCGAATGAGTTCGATTATGGTTGAAATCTGACCAATAGGTCAAGAGTTATCTACCTTTGAATTGCTGAAAATGTCATATTTAACAGTGTTTACACTCTGGAGGCCTAACTTTTTAGCTCACCTGTTTCATGAAGATCAGATGCAATTTGTAGCCGCTAGAGTGTTCACAAGGTTTTTCTTTAATTTGACCTAGTGACCTAGTTTTTGACCGGATATGACCCACATTCGAACTTGACCTAGATTTTACCAAGACAAAACTTGTTCCCAGGCAAGAAAATGGTTGAGGAGATTAAATGCTACATCAATGCTGTTTAACTCAGACCATTTATTCTACCATTTCAAGACCATTTTTATTTCAATGGTGCGCTAAAACCTTTAAATTTGTTTGTTTAAAGGCTGTTTCAATGGTTTTCTTTTGAAAAATGGTCTTTTAATGCTAAGTCAAGGCTCTTTAAATGGTTTTTATACCATTTCATTTTGCTAAGGGTCTGCCCATTTCTCATATTTTAACAATAAAATATTTCACATGGATATTGACTACAACAGTGTGTTCATTAGTAACCGATTGCCGATGCAAACCATCGGTTGAAATCGCTTCTGCATCGGTTGTTTTTTGTACAGATACAAAATTGAAGAATCACAAAAAGTGAAGTTTCACTCAAATATTACCGTTTTCGGCAAGTTAATTTAGTAAAACAAAAGCCTAGACCTCTTGAAACTTTGAAAGACGGACGTTAGTTGCCTAAAAATAGCGCCGATTATTGTAATTGTCTGAGTTGTTGCGTATACGTAATGCTCTCGGATCTTATCCTTACGATCTATATAACCTATTAGCTTCCGGTTTAAATATCTTATTTATTTGTTATAACCCGTTGTTACCGTTTGAGTTTTCGCAAGTTTCGCATTATGTTTCTAGCTTCTTCAGGGACGTAGATAAGATATATTTAATCTATGTCCCTGGTTTCTTGTTCAGTTTTCATTTACGATATTAACGTGAAACGTTCGATCGCCGTCGGTGTCCGTACTCATGGAAATAGTAAAACTTGAATATATCCTTAATGAAGTATTGTTTCCCCTCGTACTAATTTCGCCAAACATCAAAACGAATCTTCGGCATATTTAAATCACGGAATTATACACGCACGTGTGTATAGATGCTTTCATATGCTGCTGAAAGTTTGAACAAGCTGTCGGTAAAACCACGAAGTACTTAGGTCTAACAGGAGCGTATATAGATATAATCTACGTTCCTGGGTCTAAGTACTCCATGGTAAAACGATATACAAGATAATCACCTTGAATTCCAGCGCATCCGCGTATTTTGAAATAAATACATTAGCGCGCAATCAAACAAGTCGGCGTTAGTTAAAGAATCCATTTTTTTGTTTATTTCGTAACACACACCACTCAGGGTTCGACACTAACGGGAGTCAGGAGTCCGAGACTCCTTATTATCGTGTCGGACTCCTTTGCTGATTTGCTTTTTGGCAGTCCCACGGACTCCTTAAATCTGGAGAGAAAAAACTAGAACAAAAACCATGTTCTGCCGATTTTCTGTAGCACAAATCTACTTATAGAAAGTTAAAAATCAAACATAAGTCGGCGCTATGTTTGTTTATTTCGTAACACACACCAGGGGGTTGATTGACATATTAAGTGTAGTTATATAATGAAAGTAGCGCTAAAAATAGTTTTCACTTGCTTGCTTTATTCGTTTAAACGTCTCACCCGAGTTATCGTTAAACTATTGCGGGGGAGCGTATAAATTAAAGTCTACGGCACCCGGTATTCCCAGGCGGTCACCCATCCAAGTACTAACCGGGCTCGACGTTGCTTAACATCTACATCATACGTTGGTGCAGTCACTATATATATAATGACTATTACCCAACGGCTTAACTTCGGTGATCGGACGAGAAACGGTGTTTTCAAAGTATTTTCAAACGTGTTCAATTGCTGTTAAAAGATTTTCGGAAATCCGTTCTAAAGATAGCAGGTATTCCCTAAAATGTGTGCGACGGAAAATAATTTATGCGTTGAACTAATGCCGCATAGTCATTCGTTACTGTTCGGTACAGCTCGTAAAAGGCGGGAAAATAATTCCTTTGTCTTTGTCTTAGAAATCTTAATTTATCAACCAATGAAACACGGAATTCCGTACACACCCTCACGAGAAGTCACGTGTAATATACGTCACTATTACACGTGATTTGTTATCTTTCTAGGTATTCCTCTTTCAAAACAATCATGGCAGTCTACGCTTCATTGAACAGAAAAGCGAGACCATAAAAATAGTAGCTAGAGAAAGCCAAATATAGTCATACGAAGGCCCTCCTAATGTGGCAGTTCTCTGACTGTTTAATGCAGTGGGAAACTGAGCCTTAGGTGTGTACAATGTTTCTTAAATATTACGTAATTGCTTATCTCCCGCACTGGTAAATTGACAATCTTGTTAATAACACACACAGCCGAGCACACTTTTGACGAGCATTTACGGAGGTAAGAGAAAGTTGGATCCTGAAAATACGCCGATGATCTCTTGCCGGAATTAACGTATATATCTATATACGTTCCTGGTTACATGGTGTCCAAAAACAGGGAAAATACTTTTGATCTTGGTGTCCGAAATAAGAGGCAAAAAATAATTTATTTTCATGAAAAATTATAGGTTTCCGAACTCTAAGAATGTCCGAACTGTTGGAGTTAATGCGGTGCGGTAGGTTGTGAAATTTGGCCAAGGAGAGCTCTTCTTTGGGGGTGTAAAAATGTTTAAAATCGTTTTCGGCCGGGGGGCTTCGCCCCCCTGGCCCCCCTACCAGGGCTTTGCCCTGGACCCACAGGGGGCCTAGGCGGCCCCCATGACCCCCCGCCGAATCGGTTGGTTTCACAAAATTATCCCTTGATACAAATCTTATTGACAACCCTGCTACAAATATTGAATCTGAATGGCAAATAGTGTACATCCTGATCAGGCGGTTCTTTTAGGAACTGGCTGATCTGGATTTACACTATTTTCAAAAGTATATTTTAGCTCACCTGAGTGTGGCCAATGGCTGTCTGTTGTCAAACAACTTGCATCTAGAAAACAAATCATAACTTACATCTAAAAATAAAACATAAGAGATTTGAAAGCTAAAGCTGTTAAAGTTTTTGGCTCACCTGAGCACAAAGTGCTCAAGGTGAGCTTTTGTGGTCGGTCTTTGTCCGGCGTCTGTTGTGCGTTGTGCGTCGTGCGCCAACAATTTCTTCAAACATCTTCTTCTTCAAAACTGCTTGCCTGATTGCAACTTAACTTCACAGGAATGTTCCTTGGGTCAAGCTCTTTCAAAGTTGTTCAAAGAATTTGAAACAATGCAGAACTCTAGTTGCCATGGCAACCAAAGTGATCAAATAAGGAAATCTTAAAAAATCTTCTTGTCAAAAACCACAAGGGCTAGAGCTTAAATATTTGGCACATAGTATCATCTATAGGTCCTCTATCAAGATTGTTCAAAGTTTGACCCTGGGGTCAAAATTGGCCCCGCCCCGGGGGTCACCGTGTTACATAGAGTTATATAGTGAAATGTTCAAACATCTTCTTCTTCAAAACCACATGCCTGATTGCAACCAAACTTCACAGGAATGTTCCTTGGGTCAAGCTCTTTCAAATTTGTACAAAGAATTTGAAACAATGCAGAACTCTGGTTGCCATGGCAACCAAAGTGAAAAAATAAGGAAATCTTAAAAAATCTTCTTGTCAAAAAACACAAGGGCTAGAGCTTAGATGTTTGGCACATAGTATCATCTATAGGTCCTCTATCAAGATTGTTCAAAGTTTGACCCTGGGGTCAAAATTGGCCCTGCCCCGGGGGTCACCGTTTTACATAGATATATATAGTGAAATGTTCAAACATCTTCTTCTTCAAAACCACATGCCTGATTGCAACCAAACTTCACAGGAATGTTCCTTGGGTCAAGCTCTTTCAAATTCGTTCAAAGAATTTGAAACAATGCAGAAGTCTGGTTGCTATGGCAACCAAATTGAAAAAAATAAGGAAATCTTAAAAAATCTTCTTGTCAAAAACCACAAGGACCAGAGCTTAGATATTTGGCACATGGCATCATCTATAGGTCTTCTATCAAGATTGTTCAAAGTTTGACCCTGGGGTCAAAATTGGCCCTGCCCCGGGGGTCACCGTTTTACATAGAGTTATATAGTGAAATGTTCAACCATCTTCTTCTTCAAAACCACATGCCTGATTGCAACCAAACTTCACTAAGCATTGTCTACAGGTCTTCTTTCAAATTTGTTCAAATTTTGCCACTGGGGTCAAAGTTGGCCCCGGCCCGGATGTCGCCATTTTACATGGAGTTATATAGTGAAATTTTCAAACACATTTTTCTTTGAAATCAATATGGCTAGAGCTTAGATATTTTGCATGATGTAATGTCTAGAGGTCTTTCATATATGTTGATGAATTGGTTCCGGTCTGTTGCATATCTGTGTCACCAGAGCTAAACATAAATTTTTTTCAATGAAAACTTTAAAAATCTTCTTGTCTGAAATCATAGTACACTGAGCTTAGATATTTGGCACATAGCATCGTCTACAGGTCCTGTATCAAGAGCATTCATATTATGTCCCTGGGGTCAAAAGTGACCCCGCCCGTGGGTCAAAGTATCACAAATCTTCTTTTCTGAAATCACTGACCCATCACCATGTACAGGTGAGCGATTAAGGGCCATTCTGGCCCTCTTGTTATTTTCTATATTGCCAGACAGTTATTTTGGTTCACCTGAGCACACAGTGCTCAATGGTGAGTTATTGTGGTCAATGGTTGTCTGTCGTCTTTGTCACCAGTCTGTATAAACCTGCATCTGGAAAAAGAAAAAAGAACTAAAAAAAAAAAAGGCCTACCTAGCTTACCTACCCTATTTTTTTAGCTCACCTGAGCCAAAGGCTCAAGGTGAGCTATTGGGATGGCCCTGTGTCCGTCGTCGTGCGTCGTCGTTAACAATTACTTCAAATGACATCTCCTCCTATACCGCTGAACAGATTTCAACCGAACTTTACAGAAATGTTCCTTGGGTCAAGCTCTTTCAGATTTGTTCAAAGAATTAAAAACAATGCAGAACTCTGGTTGCCATGGCAACCAAAGTGAAAAAATATGGAAATCTTAAAAAATCTTCTTGTAAAAAACTACAAGGGCCAGAGCTTAGATATTTGGCACATAGCATCACCTACAGGTCCTCTATCAAGTTTGTTCAAATTATGCCCCTGGGGTCAAAATTGGCCACGCCCCGGGGGTCACAGTTTTACATAGAGTTATATAGTGAAAATTTCAAATGTCTTCTTCTCTGACAGTGATATGACCAGAGCTTTGATTTTTGGCATGGTTACACTTCTAAATGTCCTTTACCTATTTTGTTCAAATGGTTCTGGTCGGTTGAATATCTAGGTCATAATTCACATTCAATATATGTATAGCAGACAGCAATTCAGCATTATAAGAGTTAGACCCTAGCCACATTTCCTACTGGCAGAGTTACATAACTGAACTCAGGTCAGCTGAGGTTCACTATAACAGCAGCATGATGGTGTTGTCTGCTACATTTTTTATGCCCCTGCAGTTGGGGGCATATTGTTTTTGTCTGTCTGCTTTTTTTTGTCTGTTTGTCAATTTGTTTGTCTGTCAGTCCACAACTTTAATCTTAGCCATAACTTTGTTAAAGTTAGAAACTTTATAACTTAGGTCATATTCTGCAAAGGTCAATGTCATTTTTGAGTTATTTCCCAGTGTCATATTTTCTTGTCTTTGAGATAACTCCAGTTCTACTGATGTTAACCCATTACCCCATACATATGCCTTTTTACGCATTTAATTTATTCCTCCTCTAAAGAGAATAATTCCACTTTATACAGTCATAAAAATGTAAGATATAAGAAATGGTATCTATATCTTAGTATATGATAACTTAAAGCAGGTTGAAAGTAAAGCAGAATGGGCAATAAATAATCATATGGAAATACATGTAGCTTGATAAGAAGAAGTGTCATGGATAAGGGCCATAACTCTGCCAACAATATTTTTTTAAGTTATTCCAATTTGTCATGGGTTTTTTGTCTGGAAGATAATTCCATTTACAGCTATATTAAAATGTTGTCTTGTCTATTACGCTAAGGCACAATGACCTCAGGTGAGCGAATTAAGGGCCATGGCCCTCTTGTTTTACCAATGTTACCTGAACCACATCTATTTTTAGCTCATCTGAGCCAAAGGCTCAAGGTGAGCTATTGGGATGGCCCTGTGTCCGTCGTCGTCCGTCGTTGGTCGTCCGTCGTCGTTAACAATTGCTTCAAATGACATCTCCTCCTATACCGCTTGACAGAATCCAACCAAACTTTACAGAAATATTCCTTGGGTCAAGCTCTTTCAAATTTGTTCAAAGAATTAAAAACAATGCAGAACTCTGGTTGCCATGGCAACCAAAGTGAAAAAATACGAAAATCTTAAAAAAAATTCTTGTCAAAAACTGCAAGGGCCAGTGCTTAGATATTTGGCACATAGCATCATTTACAGGTCCTCTGTCAAGTTTTTTCAAATTATGCCCCTGGGGTCAAAATTGGCCCCGCCCCGGGGGTCACAGATTTACATAGAGTTATATAGTGAAATTTTCAAACGTCTTCTTCTCTGAAACTAATATGGCCAGAGCTTTGATATTTAACATTGTGACACTTCTAGATGTCCTATACCAAAATTGTTCAAATAGTTTTGGTAGGTTGCATAACTAGGTCACAGGAGCTAAAAATAGAATTATTTCAATGAAAACTTAAAAAATCTTGTCTGAAACTAGAAGGGCCAGAGCTTAGATATTTGGCACATAGCATCGCCTACAGGTCCTCTATCAAGTTTGTTCAAATTATGCCCCTGGGGTCACAATTGGCCCTGCCCCGGGGATCACAGTTTTACATAGAGTTATATAGTGAAATTTTCAAACGTCTTCTTCTCTGAAACTAATATGGCCAGAGCCTTGATATTTGGCATGGTGACACTTCTAGATGTCCTATACCAAAATTGTTCAAAAGGTTCTGGTCGGTTGCATAACTAGGTCACCGGAGCTAAAAATAGATTTTTTTCAATGAAAATTTTAAAAATCTTCTTCTTTGAAACTACAAGGGCCATAGCTTAGATATTTGACACATAGCATCGCATACAGGTCCTCTTACAAGTTTGGTTAAATTATGCCTCTGGGGTCAAAATTGGCCCCGTCCCGGGGGTCACAGTTTTACATAGAGTTATATAGTGAAATTTTCAAAACGTCTTCTTCTCTGAAACTAATATGGCCAGAGCTTTGATATTCAGCATGGTTACACTTCTAGATATCCTTTACCTATTTTGTTCAACTGGTTTTAGTCTGTTGCATATGTAGGTCACAGGAGCTAAAAATAGATTTTTTTTCAATGGAAACTTACAAAAATCTTCTTGTCTAAAACCCTACTACCCTGATCTTAGTTATTTGGCACATAGCATCATCAACAGGTCCTCTTACAAGATTGTTCAAATTATGCCCGTCGGGTAAAAAATGACCCCTTCCTGGACATAAATAATTATCTCAATTTTGTCGGTTATTCTCAGGTGAGCGAAATATGCCCCATGGGGCTCTTGTTTTTGGGCCTTACCTGACTCTCTATTTAAATGATTATTAAGCATCTTGACCGTTTTTAGGTCACCTGAGCCGAAGGCTCAGATTCGGCTCAGAATGAACTATTGTGATACCATTCCGTCCGTCGTCCGTTCAAATTTTCTAACAACATCTGCTCAGAAAGCACTGAATCGATTTCAACCAAACTTTGTCAGAAGCATCAGTGACAAGAGGGAACGAAATCTTGTTCAAAGATTTTGGCTAGATTTATTCCCCTTGCTGTGGGACCCGATTTTTCTAACATGACCCTATAGACAACTTTTAATGCATAAGAAAATCTTAAAAAATCTTCTTCTCAGAAACCCAAAGGCCCAGACCTTTGATATTTGGTATGTATCATTACCAAATAATCTTCTACCAAGATTGTTCAAAGTTTCACCCTGGGGACAAAAATGGCCCCGCCCTGGGGCTTATCAGTTTTTCTTAGAAAAACCTTTAAAAATCTTCTTCTCTGAAACTGTAAGGCCCAGATCTTTAATATTTGACATATAGCTTTGCCTTGTGGTCCTCTACCAAGATTGTTCAAATTATGACCCCAGGGCCAAAAATGGCCTGCCCTCGGGCTTATCAGTTTTTCATAGGAAAACCTTTAAAAATCTTCTTCTCTGAAACTGTAAGGCCTAGATCATTTATATTTGACATGTAGCTTTGCCTTAAAGTCCTCTACCAAATTTGTCAAAATTGACCCCGCCCCGGGGCTTATCAGTTTTACATATACTTATATAGGAAAACCTTTAAAAATCTTCTTCTCTTAAACTGTATGGCCTAGATCTTTAATATTTGACATATAGCTTTGCCTTGTGGTCCTCTACCAAGATTGTTCAAATTATGACCCCCGGGCCAAAAATTGCCACACTCTCGGGCCTATTAGTTTTTCATAGGTAAATCTTTAAAAATCTTCTTCTTTGAAACCATTTATATTTGACATGTAGCTAGGCCCTATGGTACTCTACCAAGATTGTTCAAATTATGACCCCTTGATCAAATTTGACCCCGCCCCGGGGCTTATCAGTTTTACATAGACTTATATAGAAAAACCTTTAAAAATCTTCTACTCTGAAACTGTAAGGCCCAGATTCTTAATATTTGACATATAGCTTTGCCTTGTGGTTCTCTACCAAGTGTGTTCAAATTATGACCCCCGGGCAAAAATTGGCCCCACCCAGGGGCTTATCAGATTTTAGCTCACCTTTTTGAGCTATTGTGATCGCCCTGTGTCCGTTGTCGTTAGTCCGTCAGTCCGTCCGTTGTCAAACATTTTAGCTTTTGTTTGTGCGTCGTGCGTCAACAATTTCTTCAAACATCTTCTTCTCCAAAACCACTTGCCTGATTGCAACCAAACTTCACAGGAATGTTCCTTGGGTTAAGCTCTTTCAAAGTTGTTCAAAGATTTTGAAACCATGCAGAACTCTGGTTGCTATGGCAACCAAAGTGAAAAAATAAGGAAATCTTAAAAAATCTTCTTGTCACAAACCACAAGAGCCAGAGCTTAGATATTTGGCACATGTCATTACCTATAGGTCCTCTATCAAAGTTCAAATTTTGCCCCTGGGGTCAAAATTGGCCCCGCCCCGGGGGTCAACGTTTTACATAGAGTTATATAGTGAAATGTTCAAACATCTTTTTCTCTGAAACCAATATGTCCAGAGCTTTGATATTTAGCATGGTATTACTTCTAGAGGTATTTGACTCATATTGTTGGATTGGTTTCGGTCCGTTGCATATCTGGGTCACGGGAGCTAAAAATAGATTTTTTTTTCCATGAGAACTTAAAAAATCTTCTTGTCTGAAACCATGGTACACTGAGCTTAGATATTTTGCACATAGCATCGTCTACAGATCCTCTATGAAAGATGTTCAAATTTTGTCCCTGGGGTCAAAATTGGCCCTACCCCGGGGATCACAGTTTTACATAGAGTTATATAGTGAAATGTTCAAACATCTTTTTCTCTGGAACCAATATGACCAGAGCTTTGATATTTGGCATGGTATAACTTGCAGAAGTCCTTCACACATATTGTTGAATTGGTTATGGTCTGTTGCATATCTGGGTCACCCGAGCTAAAAATAGATTTTTTCAATGAAAACTTCAAAAATCTTCATTTCTGAAACCATATTACACTGAGTTTAGATATTTTGTACATAGCATCGTCTACAGGCCCTCTATCAAAGTTGTTAAAATTTTGTCCCTGGGGTCAAAATTGGCCCCGCCCCGGAGGTCACCGTTTTACGTAGAGTTACATAGGGAAATGTTCAAACATCTTTTACTCAGAAACCAATATGGCCAGAGCTTTGATATTTGGCATGATGTAACTTTTAGAGGTCCTTCACATATATGGATTAATTAGATCTGGTCTGTTGCATATCTGGGTCACCGGAGCTAAAATAGATTTTTTCAATGAAAGCTTCAAAAATCTTCTTGTCTGAAACCATAGTACACTGAGTTTAGATATTTTGCACATATCATCGTTTACAGGTCCTCTATCTTAGTTGTTCAAATTTTGCCCCTTGGGTCAAAATTGGCCCCGCCCTGGTGGTCACCTTTTACAAATCTTCTTTTCTGAAATCACGTGACCCATCCTAGTGTCACCATGGTCAGGTGAGCGATCAAGGGCCATTCTGGCCCTCTTGTTCTTTAAAGATCTTCTTCTTGGAAACCACTGGGCCAATTTCTTCAAAACTTTATAGGATTGTTCCTTGTAGGGTACTCTCTCAGATTTCTTCAAATATAGGTCATCCAATTGAAATTGTGGTTGCCATGGCAACCAATTGAATTTTTTTTAAAAAATCTTCTTGTCAAAAACTACTTGTCCGAATTGAAAATAATTTTACACAAATGTACCATTGGTGACCCTCTATCAGATTCCTTAAAATATTTTTCCTATCTTAAAAAACATGGCCGCTAGTGGGTGGGGCAGATTTCCCTTATATGGCTATATTTAAAACTTTAAAAATCTTCTTGTCTGAAACCGCTGATTCGATATGAAAATAATTTCACACAAATGATCCATGGGTGACCCTCTACCAGATTTCTTAAAATTATTTTGATATCTAAAAAAACATGGCCGCCAGTGGGTGGGGCACATTTTCCTTATGTTACTGTATAGTAAAAACTTTAAAAATCTTCTTCTGTTAAACTACTAGTCCAAATTGAAAATAGTTTTACACAAATGGTCAATTTATGACCAGATTTCTTCTTATCATTTTGTTATCTTAAAAAGCATGGCTGCCAATGGGTGGGGCACCTTTTCCTTATGTTACTGTATAGTAAAAACTTTAAAAATCTTCTTCTCTGAAACTACTGGTCCAAATTAAAAATTATTTTACACAAATGTTCAATTGATGACCCTCTACCAGATTTCTTAAAATCATTTTGTTATATTAAAAAAAAATGGCGGCCAGTTGGTGGGGCAAGTTTTCCTTTTACTTCTGTATAGAACAACTTTAAAAATCTTTTTCTCTAAAACTGTTGGTCTGATTTAAGAATGATTTTACACAAATAATGATTCATGTGTGACCCTTTGCCATTTGTCTTCAAATAATCTTCCTAGCTCAAACAAAATGGCCACCAGTGGGTGGGGTGAATAAGTGAAAACTTAATCATTATTGGTCCATTACCATGACCGTAATAATGGGTACCAGGTGAGCGATTTAGTGCCGCATACGGCTCTTGTTATAGGAAAACCTTTAAAAATCTTCTTCTCTTAAACTGTAAGGCCCAGATCATTAATATCTGACATGTAGCTTCGCATTGTGGTCCTCTACCAAGATCAAATTATGACATCTGGGTCATAGCTATATCAAAATGTTGTTTTGCCCAGTCAGATTCTTTGGTACAGTGTCCTCAGGTGTGCGAAATGTGACCCTCTGGGTCTCTTGTTGTGTGATGATTTGCCAGACTTATGCAAGGGACAGCTTGGGATGCAACAGTTGACTGTTGCACAGCACTGTTGGCACGCAAACATTTTCTGCATCGCGGGACCAAAAACGGCGTATTTATGATACAGATTTTTGTTCAAGAATTTTCATATGATAAAAACTACAATAATCAAACCAGTTTCTACATAGATTGAGCCTTTTGCGGTGTTGTTCGGGTTGATCTGGAATCTTCCATTTTAGCTCATCTGAGCAGACATGGGGTAATTGAAATTGATAGTTTAATTAATTAATAATTGATTATCAAAAGTGAATTAATTGGAAATAATTGTTAATTGAGCAATATTTCAATTACTTTAATTGAAATTTAATCATTATTTTCAGAAAAGTGGGTAATTGACTAATTGTTAATTGAATTTCAATTACTTTTCTATTAGTCATGTAAAATATGTACATGATTTTTAACAATAACATTCTGAACTCATAATGTAAATAATATAAGCATATTGATACATTTTCGAAGCATTTTTGTGTTAGTTTTAAAGATTGGCCTCATCTTAAATTAAACATTTAATTCCATAATATTTACAAACTGATATGATTGAAAACGCATATAATAATGAAAAGGATTAGATTTAAAGTTTATTGGGATCTTCTCCATGATGCCAATAACCTATAATTATAAATGCTACAGAGGTGGTAATGCTTAAACAGCTTTAATTCTCAGATCAATGAAACATGATTTGTTAAAAAAGGTATTTAAAAAACACGATTCAGAGCACCAGATAAGGGTATTTTTTCAAAAACTAAAATCTTTATTTCTGAATTAAATCCTATGGTGTCACTACTCATTAGAATCGTCTCTTTGAGACAATTCTAATGAGTAGTAACACCATAGGATTTGGTTCTAAAAAGAGTGAGAAAATGTTGGTTTTGTTGAAATAACTACCTCTTATCTGGAGCCCTGCATGATTGTTGTTGTTGTAGCTTCACCATGGATGGACACACATCCTTTTTTGCTACAATACATGCCAGGGCTCCAGATAAGAGGTAGTTATTTCAACAAATTCAACATTTTCTCACTCTTTTTTGCACCAAACCCTATGGTGTTACTAATGAGTAGTGACACCATAGGGTTTAATTCAGAAATAAAGATTTTAGTTTTTGAAAAACTACCCTTATCTGGTTTTAGCTAGCTCTTATTCCCAATTTTCAAAACCGAATTGCTTAAACCTTACTTGAGTTGCTCATTGACCAAATCGATTTAGGAAATATACTATGCATGATGCATTTCACTTGAAACGTCAGTTCGAATCCAAATCAAGTCACGCACTTGAATATCGCAACAGTTTAAATGTGAAAATATTAGACAGTCGTGCAAGTATTTTCTTAAAGACTTTGCTTTCGAAATTCACTAAGGGTGCATTGAGTTAAAGGACATTGATCAAGCCTTACCTGTTTAAGAAGGGTGATAGTTATATTCTTTATACTCAGATACCCCCACATAGGTATCCAAAAAGTGTCCTCTTACATTTGATACCGGACACTTTTTAGCTCACCTGAGCCGAAGGCTCAAGGTGAGCTGTTGTGATCGCCCATCGTCCGTCTGTCCGTCCGTCCGTCTGTACGTCCGTTCAAATTTACTTCAAGCGACATCTCCTCTGAAACCGCGAGTTTGAGGGAAAAACTAAATTGCTGACGGTGTTCCTTGGATGCTTCTCTACAGAAATTGTTAAAATAAAATTCATTGGTGGACTACTTATTGAAATTTATTAAAAAAAGTGAAAAACTTTAAACAATTTTTTTGTAAAAAAACACTGTTCCCACACCTTAGATATTTAGATATTGCATGAATAGTATCTTCTACTAAATCACTTTCAAAATTGTAAAAAATCAAAACCCTAGGGTCAAATTTGACTCAACCCTGGCCATATCAGTGCTTTTTGATGCAGGTCTGACAGTAAAAACTCTCTAATGATCCGTTTTTATACAGACCCACTGTATTTTCCAGGCTAAGAAGCTACCCTTATACTAAATGCAACATTTTTGCAAACAGTTTGGATCCAGGTCAGATGCCACATAATGCTGCATCTAATCTGGATCTGAAACTATTTGCCACTCATTTACATATTTTCTTATATTTAGAAAATATAAGTTATTATTTTTTACATATTTCACATACAAACATTTGGAGCAGACAACAGTTCAGCATGATAATAGTCAGTTCTCTCTGAGAGCGTCTCCTATTGCATAACTGACCCATAGCTAGCTCTGAACTCGGGTCACTGAGATACATAACTATGTCTGCTATTTTATGCTCAAGCACAACTTAGTTCGAGGCATATTACTTTTGGTCTGTCTGTTTGTTTGTTTGTGTTTTGTTTGTTTGTTTATCTTTCTGTCTATCAGTCCACAATTAATTCTTGGCCATAAACAGTATGGATCCAGGTCAGATGCCACATAATGCTGCATCTAATCTGGATCCAAACTATTTGCCACTCATTTACATATAGTTTCTTATATTTAGAAAATGTAAATAATGATATTTTATTAACCTATTAACCCATACATATTCCTTTTTATGTCTTTAATTTATTCTTCCACAGAAGAAAATAATTTCACTTTATACAGTCATTGTTGTCTTTAACAATTGCTTCAAATGACATCTCCTCATATACCGCTGAAAAGATTTCAACCAAACTTTACACGAATGTTCCTTGGGTCAAGTTCTTTCAAAATTGTTCGAAGAATTAAAAACAATGTAGAACTCTGGTTGCCATGGCAACCAAGTGAAAAAATAAGGAAATCTTAAAAAATCTTCTCGTCTGAAACTACAAGGACCAGATCTTAGACATTTGTCACATAGCATCATCTACAGGTCCTCTATCAAACTACAAACTATGCCCCTGGGGTAAAAATTGGCCCCGCCCGGGGGGTCACAGTTTAACACAGAGTTATATAGTGAAATTTTCAAACGTCTTCTCCTCTGAAACTAATATGGCCAGAGCTTTGATATCTGGCATGGTGACACTTTTAGATGTCCTATACCAATAAGGTTCAAATGGTTCTGGTCGATTGCATATCATCTACAGGTCCTCTATCAAGTTTGTACAAATTATGCCCCTGGGGTCAAAATTAGCCCCACTCCGGGGGTCACAGTTTTCAAACGTCTTCTTTTCTGAAGCTAATATAGCCAGAGCTTTGATATTCGGCATGGTGTTACTTCTAGATGTCCTTTTTCTAGTTTGTTCAAATGGTTCCAGTCTGTTGCATATGTAGGTCACAGGAGCTAGAAATAGATTTTTTCAATGGAAACTTAAAAAAAATCTTCTTGTCTAGAACCCTAGTACCCTGATCTTAGATATGTGGAACATAGCATCATCTACAGGTCCTCTATCAAGATTGTTCAAATCATGCCCCTCGGGTAAAAAATGACCCCGTCCTGGACATAAATCATTATCTCCATTTTGATGTACAGCTATTCTCAGGTGAGCGACATATGCCCCATGGGGCTCTTGTTTCTGTTACCGGACAGTTTTCCATTCTGTTATTGTATACTTTTTACGGGCGTGGTGAACATGATGACACCTGTTTAACTCTTGTACTGCCCGAGAATTGACCAGGCAACCCTTGCAATGCTAAGTGCCGCTTGGCTTACATTTGCAAACAGTTTGGATTCAGAGAAGACGCAGCGTAACGCGGCATGTGATCTGGATCCATATTATTTGGTACTCATTACTCAATTTCAAATTTTTATGCCCCCAGAATCTACGAATCGGGGGCATATAGTTTTAGTCATGTCTGTTGGTTAGTCTGTCCGGCTGTCCGTCCGTCCGTCTGTCTGTGCCAAAGACCTTAACCTTGGCTATAACTCTTGCATTTTTAGCTCACCTGAGCCAAAGGCTCAAGGTGAGCTATTGGGATGGCCCTGTGTCCGTCGTCCGTCGTGTGTCGTCGTTAACAATTGCTTTAAATGACATATTCTCCTATACCGCTTGACAGAATTCAACCAAACTTTACAGAAATGTTCCTTGGGTCAAGCTCTTTCAAATTTGTTCAAAGAATTAAAAACAATGCAGAACTCTGGTTGCCATGGCAACCAAAGCGAAAAAATAAGGAAATCTTAAAAAATCTTCTGGTCAAAAACTGCAATGGTCAGAGCTTAGATATTTGGCACATAGCATCATCTACAGGTCCTCTATCAAGTTTTTTCAAATTATGCCCCTGGATTCAAAATTGGCCCCGCCCCGGGGGTCACAGTTTTACATAGAGTTCTTTAGTGAAATTTTCAAACGTCTTCTTCTCTGAAACTAATATGGCCAGAGCTTTGATATTTGGCATGGTGACATTTCTAGATGTCCTATACCAAAATTGTTCAAATTGTTCTGGTAGGTTGCATAACTAGGTCACTGGAGCTAAAAATAGATTTTTTCAATGAAAACTTAAAAAATCTTCTTCTCTGAAACTACAAGGGCCATAGCTTAGATATTTTACACATAGCATTGCCTACAGGTCCTCTATCAAGTTACTTCAAATTATGCCCCTTGGGTCAAAATAGGCCCCGTGCCGGGGGTCACAGTTTAACATAGAGTTATATAGTGAAATTTTCAAACGTCTTCTTCTCTGAAACTAATATGGCCATAGCTTTGATATTCAGCTTGGTGACACTTCTGGATATCCTTTACCTATTTTGTTCAACTGGTTTCAGTCTGTTGCATATGTAGGTCACAGGAGCTAAAAATAGATTTTTTTCCAATGGAAACGTACAAAATCTTCTTGTCTAAAACCCTACTACCCTGATCTTAGATATTTGGCACAAAGCATCATCTACAGGTTCTTTTACAAGATTGATCAAATTATGCCCTCGGGTAAATAATTATCTCCATTTTGTCAGTTATTCTCAGGTGAGCGATAATGCCCCATGGGGCTCTTGTTGTACCTAGGCCTTTTATACTTGGCATGTGTCTTCCCTGTATCAAGACCTTTCCAACCATACAAAACTTTTTGACCTTGTGACCTTGACTACTTTTGTAAAATTCTTAAAATGGCTATAACATTTGCACCAGTTGGCCCAGGGCTTTCATATTTTGTATGTATATTTCTTGTGTCAAGACCTTTTCAACCATACTAACATCTTTGATCATGTGACATTGACCTTCACCGTTGACCTATTTAATCAAGTTTTAACCAAAAACCTTAACCTTGGCTATAACTTTTGCAGTTTTGAACCTCGGCCTTTTATACTTGTCATGTGTATTCCTCATGGCAAGACCTTGCTAACCATATAAAACTTTTTGACCTTGTGACCTTGACCTTGACATTTGACCTATTTTTGTAAAAATCTTTAAATGGCTTTAACATTTGCACCAGTTGGCCCAGGGCTTTCATATTTTGTATGTATATTTCTTGTGTCAAGACCTTTCCAACCATACCAACATCTTTGACCTTGCGACCTTCACCTTTACCTTTGACCTATTTAATCAAACTTTAACCAAAAACCTTAACCTTGGCTATAACTTTCGCATTTTTGCACCTGGGCATTTTATACTTGGCATGTGTATTCCTCTTGGCAAGACCTTTCTAACCATACAAAACTTTTTGACCTTGACCTTGACATTTGACCTTCTTTTGTAAAAATCTTCAAATTGCTATAACATTTGCACCAGTTAGCATAGGGCTTTAATATTTTGTTTGTATATGTTTTGTGTCAAGACCTTTCCTACCATATCAATATCTTTGACCATGTGACCTTGACCTTTGACCTATTTGATCAAACTTTAACCAAAAACCTTAACATTGGCTATAACTTTTGCATTTTTGATCCTGGGCCTTTTATACTTGGCATGTGTATTCTTCATGGCAAGACCTTTCCAACCATACAACACTTTTTGACCTTGTGACCTTGACATTTGACCTACTTTTGTAAAAATCTTTAAATGGCTATAACATTTGCACCAGTTGGCCCAGGGCTTTAATATTTTGTATGTATGTTTCTTGTGTCAAGACCTTTCCAACCATACCAACATCTTTGACCATGTGACCTTGACCTCGATCTTTGACCTATTTAATCAAACTTTAACCAAAAACCTTAACCTTGGATATAACTTTTGCATTTTTGCACCTTGGCTTTTTATACTTGACATGTGTTTTCCCTTTCTAACCATACAAAACTGTTTGACCTTGTGACCTTGACATTTGACCTACTTTTGTTGAAATCTTTAAATGGCTATAACATTTGCACCAGTAGGCCTACGGCTTTCATATTTTGTTTATATATTTCTTGTGTCAAGACCTTTCCAACCATACCTACGTTTTTGCCCTTGTGACCTTGACCTTTGACCTTTATTTGTATAAATCTTTATACGCCTATAATATTTGAACCAGTAGGCCTAGAGCTTCCATACTTTATATGTTTCTTGTGTAAAGACTTCTCCCACCATGCCAATGTTTCATTTACCCTACGACCATGACTTTTGACCTACTTTTGCAAATAAGCATTACATTACAGAACATGATGCTGGCTGGGGGCATTTGTGTTCACAAACACATTGCTTTTCATCTGATCATCACCAAACTTTCTGAAAATGTTTGTTGACATAAAATGGAGACCAATTTGGATAACCAGCGGCACCAATTTATGCTAGGCCCTTTGGAGTAATGGCCCTTGAAGTCCTCAAAATGGCGCTCCACTACAGTTTCAGCTCTCTAACTTTTACGTTTGATAGTCTGGATTCCCCTCCCTGTATCATCGGGGGCATTCGTGTAACTGGGACACGCTCTTGTTTTCAATTTGAAAAGCATAAAGATTTTGAGCTTCTTCAAAGATGATACATTGAAAGCAGACGGCAAGGCCAAAAAAAATTAATTGTGTGTTTAGGGCACCGTCCTCAAAAACGCTAGGTAGGGTAGGGATCAAGTCTTTTTTTAGTTTTTTTTTTTTTTTAAATACATATACAAGACGTATACAGCAGTACTTGTGGCAAGTTTTTGGCAACATTTCTGCATGTGTTCACAGTGTATATAATATTTATTATGTTTTTGTAAACTTTATATTAACTCTTTGCATGCTGGGTAAATTGTCGTCTGCAACAATTGTCGTCTGCTAACGTTTTGAAATAAGATTTTTGAAAACTTCTTTTCAAAATACTGTCAGAGTGACAAACATTTTGGATCCTGATGAGACACCGCGTTATGTGGCGTCTCATCAGGATCCAAACTGTTTGCAAAGGTAATCATGATTTTGCCGCTAGCGTGCAAAGAGTTAAAGAGGGCAAACTATACTTTAATACTTTGTAATTACATGTATTACTTTAATATCTTGTGTATGCCTGTGTGTACTTTTAACAGACTTTTGCACATAAATCTATACTAGACTTTACTTCTGCTTCTAGATGTAGTCAGCTTGTATGTGCCTTTTGGCTTTCAGTCACCCTCTGTAGCATGCTAACCTGCTTTGTAACATAGCTTCACGGTGAGTGGTACTTGCACAAAATGCCATTTAAGTCATTAGTGGGGCTCCCTTTAGTGCAAAGGACCCCAGGGCTCAGGTTAATATAATATTCCTCTACAAATATGTCTTCTTGTAAATAATGTCTCGGAGGTGTCTTTAAAAATAGTATTCTAGTTAATTTCTTTTATTTTAATAGTGCAATTTGCACCGAATATATTTTAAACATTGCGAAAAACAAATGAATAAATGCAATTCCAATGCCAACAGATGTAAAAATACGCTTAAATTGTTTAACATTAAAGAATTCCATTTTTAATATTAAAAATCAGTATTTGTCAAGTTTTTAAGTTTATAATATTTAAAAGTATTAAATATGTAGACGTGTATGTTAAAATCTGGTATATACATGAGGTGACGTCAGCTATAAAAAAAAATCTGAATACACCGGCAGTAAGGGTCATTGATGACAGCATCTTTTTATTAGCTCACCTGAGCCGAAGGCTCAAGGTGAGCTATTGTGACCGCTCATTGTCCATAGTACGTCTGTCCGTCTGTCCGTTCACTTTTACTTCAAACGACATCTCCTCTGAACCCGGGGATTGTAGGGCGGATTCAAACTGCTCATGATGTTCCTTGGATGCTTCTCTACAGAAGTTGTCTAAATGAAAGAGAAAAAGCAAAAACTCTGCTTGAAAAAGCAAAAAAGCAAAAAATTTTAAAAAATCTTCTTGCTAAAAACTACTAGGCCCTAAGCTTTGATATTTTTACAGTAGAATCTCCTGGTCGATCCCTCCATAGTTTGTTAAAATGAAATCCCTAGGGTCACACTTGACGCCACCCTGCGCAGTTTAAGTGCTGCTCTAGGCAGGTTTTACAGTATTTTTGATGAAGCAAAAGCAGAACTGTATTTTACCTGAGTTACTCTTAATATACTAAGGGCAAATAGCCAATATTTGCAAACATTTTGGATCCAGATCAGATGCAACATAATGCTGCATCTAATTTGGATCCAAACTATTGGTACTCATTTACCAACTGAACATGTTCTAAATTCTTTTTTTTGTCACTTTTCGCATACAGTAGGTTTTAAGCAGATATCATTTCAGTCTGGTAAGGGTAAGCCTTCAGAGCAGTTGCTAATTCTACCATACTACCCAGTATTTGACCTCAGCCACTGAACTGATGGTCTTAGCTGAACATGTTGTCTGCTAAAGTTTATAAATGGTTTAGTCTGTTTCATACTTAGAGAAACAGGGTCTGGAAGTGATCCACTGACAGTTATGTAATTATGTCTTTTGCCATATTTATACATATGTTTAATATTCAAAATATGTATAGCAGACAGCAATTCAGCATAATAAGAGTTAGACCCTAGCCAAATTTCCTACTGGCAGAGTTACATAACTGAACTCAGGTCAGCTGGTCAGCTGATGAGGTGTCTGCTATATATTTATGCCCTGCAGTTGGGGGCATATTGTTTTTGTCTGTCTGCTTTTTTGTCTGTTTGTCCATTTGTTTGTCTGTCAGTCCACAACTTTAATCTTAGCCATAACTTTGTTAAAGTTAGAAACTTTATAACTTGGGTCATGTCGTACAAAGGTCAATGTCAATTTTGAGATATTTCCCAGTGTCATATTTTCTTGTCTTTGAGATAACTCCAGTTCTACTGATGTTAACCCATTACCCCATACATATGCCTTTTTACGCCTTTAATTTATTCCTCCTCTAAAGAAAATAATTCCACTTTATATAGTCATAAACATGTAAGATATAAGAAATAGTATCTATATCTTAGTAGATGATAACTTAAAGCAGGTTGAAAGTAAAGCAGAGTGCGCAATAAATAATCATATGGAAATACATGTAGCTTGATAAGAAGAAGTGTCATGGATAAGGGCCATAACTCTGCCAACAATATTTTTTTAAGTTATTCCAATTTGTCATGTTTTTTTTGTCTGGAAGATAATTCCATTTACAGCTATATTAAAATGTTGTCTTGCCTATTAAGCTAAGGCACAATGACCTCAGGTGAGCGAATTAAGGGCCATGGCCCTCTTGTTTTTAATACAATAACAGGTCCACCTTTCCTTCCGATATTTTTATATTTATAAAAAATATTTAATATCCCCATTTCTCGGTCATTTACTTTTGTTTGTATGCCTTATAAATCAAAATGCTTTGCATATTTAAAGCGTTTTAATTGAATTGGTGATGTCCGATATAAATACGAGTAAACAGGATACCCCACCCACTTCATACCAACCAGGTTTAGAGGACAGTTCAACAGCCATCAGCCCATCTGAATGGCACTTGTATGCCATTTCTATCTTTCCCATGGTCAGGCAGACATCAAACGTTTTGAAACATCGAATGGTTTCATTCGTATGCTTACAGCCAAAATTTAGGGGGTCAAGTTTGACCCCCTGTTTAAAAAAGTGGGGGTCATTTAGAAAAATCAGGGGTCATATATATTTCTGACTTGAATTATCTTAATTAACGCATATAAGGTGTTACAACTGATTATGCACAGTTGGTTTGAAGTGTTTAATAGCAGAACAGGTTCTAAGTTATTATGATCTATGTCAGAGAAAGTAGTGTAGCTTTAACATCTGTTTGGTAATGGTCTGCTCTGTTAGCAAGGTGCAGAAGACCTTCAAAGGTGTATAGGAGAGGGTTAATTAACTTGAAAATTTCAGTTTTTTGAATGCAGGTAATAATCAAAATTCAACAGAAATTCAACGTTCGGCCTGTCTCTCACTTTAAACTTACAGAAAGTTTCAATGAGAGTGAAACTCCAAGTCAGAAACAGCTAGTAATACTTGTGTTTTTCTTGACTGAAACAAATAGTTAAGCTCACATCTACTGAAAGAATATAATCTGACTTTTTCTGGATTTTCCCGTTTTTGCCCGTTTTTGCCACTTTCATACCGTAGCCGAAAGTTTTTCTCAAGCCATGCATGCAGTTCGTTACCGGGTTCGCTGCCGACGCTGTTTTGGATGCAGTTTCTTCACTCGTTTGATTCTTTTCTGCTTCAAGGCATTGATTTATTACGATCAGCACCGTAATCAGAGTTTTCTTTTTTTTTTTATTAAAATGCAGTTTGTCTCCGTTGCTTCGGAACTTTCGTAAAGTTTTATTCAACTTGACATATTGCGGGAAGACGTTTTAATATTGTCCGGGTACTGGAACGTATGTCGGATTATATTCTGTATCAGTAATAATTCCACACAATTTGATAATTGAAGATTATTATTTGAGTTGCACGTCTTTATTTATAAGAAACAATCGTATTGGATCGAAGGTAATAAAATATTCAACGTTTACTGATAACTATTCATTGGTTTGAAATCGTCGAAGCCGTACCGAGATACGTAACTTGAACGGGAAATTGCACCGTAATTTTAGTCAGGTTCCCGAATGTGATGAGGACAGGGAACCAGGCTACCGGAATTGAGGCCAGCAAGGTGCTCACGCATGCGCAGAATAACAGCAACAAGTAAACAGAATCACTGCTTCTCGACGCCGACTTTCGGTTTATAAGATGGCAATTACTTCGGAGTTAAAGATACAATTTAGGGCTGAAATATTGTCCCGTTTATATCGATAGAACCCGGACGAATTCGGATGGCAGAGCCGCCAACAAAAATTTTCGGAAAATCGTCAAAAAAACGCTAGGGTCGGAGGGGTTTCGCTAGGTAGGGTCGGGTTGCCCGAAACACACATTTTTTTTTTTGGCCCAATTAAGCGTGCTAAGGGATAACGAACACTTGCAAACGGTGTGGATCAATATGAAACGCACAGTAACTCAGCGTTTCAACAGGATCCACATTGATAACGCGTGTATCAACATTCATGAAGTCAAATCCCGAAACTATTTCAAACATATTATTGTGCCTCTTCGGGGGTGGGGGACCTTTTGTCTCTGGTCCTTGGTTTGATTATAAAGGGACAGATAAGGAATTATATCGAGATAAACTGACAAGGTTCAAATAGTTGACCTTAATGCTAAATGCTTACAAATATAATGTCGACTAAACTGATAGATAGAGAATCTAAAGGAAAAACAGCGCTTACCTTACTAGCTGAGTACTATTCCTGAGCGTAGACAAACAAACATGTATTTATTTTACGGCATGACCTAGAACACAGGCTGTACGGTATACTTGTGCAAGTTAGAAATAGAACAAATGAAAATTATAGTTGGTTTATGTATACATCTATTTTTTCAATATTCTAGAAGTGGTTAGATTATTTTTCTATCTTAAATTGACAAAGTCGTTATTGACTCGGTGTTAGATATTTATTACAAATCTTCGTATAATTCAGATACAAGTACTCGTTCGCTTCAAAAGTGTCCCATAACAACGGTGAGAAGACTGTTTTGCTCGGACGAACAACAAAGATGTCATCGGCTTCGCCTCGGACCTTTCGTTGTCCATCCTCGCGAAACAGTCTTCTCACCGTTGTTATAGGACACTTTTAAAGCGAAACTAGTACAGTATCTATTACATACCCAAAGCTATTTTTCACACATCGGGCATTTACAGTCTAAGTGACTCATTAAGTGTTAATGTTGTCATCTGCTGATACTGTCAGGGCTTCAGATAAGTGGAGTATTTTGAAGATTAAAATCTTTATCTCTGCTAAAAACCCTATAGTGTGACTTTGCATTGTAATTGTATCGTTGAGATGATTCTAATGAATAGTATCACGATTGGGTTTGGTTTAAACATAAATAGAAAATGTTGCAAATATTTAGTTTACATCCTCTTATCATATAATATGTGTGGCCCTGCCATGATGTGTCATCTGTAGCACGTTCAAGTACCGTATCGATTGCATCAGAAAACGGTAACAATTTAACTTAAACGACCGTTTGCACGATATCGATTGCGAACGACACGAACGGCCTCAGAGGTAGTGAGCCAAAGCGAACAATAAAAACAAATTGGCGACCAAATGAATTTAAAACAACCAGCGAACAGTCCCGACTTAATTTCTCACCAATAAACCAACATTTTCCGATACTGAATGTATCAAACAAAGCAGCCTAAATCTTATTTTTATATGCGGTAAAATTGATGCATTTCATTTGATTAGTACATTTTTGCTGGTGTTATTTCGATTCGTACATAAATCGTTCGTACCCTTGAAAAGTAAATAAACACGGGGCGCAATGAGTTATTATTGAAGAGTATTGGTGAACGATAGATGTCGTACTAAAAGCGTTGTTTGCATCGGTTGTCACCATATATGCAATATTCACGTACAGTGAGCGATAATGTGGTGAACTGCTAATTTCTATACTGCTCAAGCACATGCTTATCTGACCTCCTAATAACTTTCTAATTATAACAAGAAATATCTTTAAAAAAGATATTCGGCGGAATGAGTGGTTGAACTAAGGCTATATAGATGGGTGTGCAAAATTGAATGAAATTGAGGTTTTCAAAGAATTGTAATATCTTGGATTGAAAAGCAAAAAATAAAAGTATACAATTGAAACAGTAACTTTTATTTAAAATGCAAAACTATCATGTACAGAAATGCAAAACAAAACAATAATTTAACTCATATCCTAGCTACTGGTAGGAGATCCTCACATTAATCTATTGTTCTATATATCAAACTTCATTCATAGAGTTTCTTGAAACAAACTATAGCATACACAAATGTACAAATTCAACAGTCTGCTCTACTTCACTCCTGTAAATAATGATGAAACCACACAATTGTGTTTAACTCACTTGAGGCCATTTATATTTAATATTGCTTTTAATGTATGGTAAATGTGTACAAATAGTTAACAATTAAAACAAATTGGTAGTAAACAATTACAAAACACCTAGCTTTCTCTGTATTTCAGATGTCATCTTAAATTGCATCAGCCCCCAGTGTAGTAAACAGTCTGGTCTGTGTCTCTAAATTTTACACTCACAGCCATATCTGGGAAAACTGTAATTGGACATAGACCAGCCTACAGGGCTCCAGATAAGAGGGAGTAAACTAAACAAATCACATTTATTCACTCATTTCAGCACCAAACCCTATGGTGTTACCACTCATTTTGATTGTCTCGAAGAGACAATTCAAATGTTTAGTGACACCACAGGGTTTAATGCACAAATAAAGATTTTAAGTTTTGAAATAATTCCCTTATCTGGAGCCCTGGCTACTATCCAATCAGACTATTCAGTTTCAACAGGTGCTCTCAAGTCTAAATTTCTGATCAAATATAATTGGTTGAAATGTGTGGCCAAACAGAAAGTGTGGCTAAATAGAAACCAGACAGCTCCGCCGAAAAAGATTAGACTGACAGCATACGGTCGGAAAAGAAACAATTAATTTTTCGGTTGGTTGCTATTACATCATTGGATAGCTACAGAAAGACAGTATATCGGGTTACATGTTGTGACTATTTTGCTTGAACTTGAAGTCTGCTACCATATATTACAAGCTAAAAGAAACAATCAAAAGCAAACACAATCAATTATGAACCGATATAGGTTCTGGTTGACACCAGCACAAATGCTACATGCAGGAGCTATAGATATGGATACACCCCACTACATGATTATTAAAACTCATTGTGCAAACACATTGTTTCATCTTATCTAAGAACTGACAAAGCTCATTAAGGCACTGGTTGGCTTATTAGCTCATTTGAGCACTTTGTGCTCAAGGTGAGCTATTGTGATCGGTTGCCGTCCGTCGTACGTCGGTGTCCATGTCGTCTGTTCACAATTTGTTTCAAATAACTTCTTCTCTGAAACCAATGACCCACTTTTAACCAAACTTAGTCAGATACATACTGTAGTTATGGGCTTCAAAAGTTGTTAAAAAGTGGGTGGGGCAATCGGTCTTGTTGCCATGGCAACCATACACAATATCTAAAAAAATCTTCTTCTCAAAATCGACTGCTCCGATTTCAATTTGGTTTTCACCAAAAAGTTTCTCAATTAATATACATGTACTTTCAAAATTGTTCAAATTGTATTTACGTAATATTGACAACTAAAGTCAAAACTTTAAAGATCTTCTCGTCAATAACTATAAGTCTTAGGACAACCAAATTTCACATGTAGCATCATGTTGTTAGCTTTTATCAAAATTGTTCAAATAATGACCACAGGTCCAAAATGTCCCGGCCCCGGGGCTTATCAGGTTTTAGCTCACCAAGGTGAGCTATTTTGATCGTGCTGTGTCCGTCGTCGTTCGTCGTCCGTCGTTCGTCGTCAACAATTTCTTCAAATGACTTCTCCTCCTAGACTACTGGATGTTTTTCAATGAAAACTTAAAAAATCATCTCCTGAAACCACAGTACCCTGAGCTTAGATATTTTGCACAAAGCATCATCTACAGGTCCTCTATCAAGATTGTTCAAATTATGTCCCTTGGGTCAAAAATTGCCCCGCCCTAGGGGTCGTAATTTTACAAAGAGTTATATAGTGAAATCTTCAAACATCTTTTTCTCTGAAACTAATATGGCCAGAGCTTTGATATTTAGCATGGTGACACTTCTAGCAGCCTTTAACCAATATTGTAAATATGACTTCGGTCCGTTGCATATCTATGTCACAGGAGCTAAAAATAGATTTTTTCAATGAAAACTTAAAAAATCGTCTCCTCTGAAACCACAGTACCCTGAGTTTAGATATTTTGCACAAAGCATCATTTACAGGTCCTCTATCCAGATTGTTCAAATAATGTCCCTGGGGTAAAAAATGACCCCGCCCTGGGGGTCATAATTTTACAAGGAGTTATATTGTGAAATCTTCAAACATCTTTTTTCTCTGAAACTAATATGGCCAGAGCTTTAATATTTGGCATGGTAACACTTTTGGAAGCCTTAAACCAATATTGATTATATGGTACCGGTCCGTTGCATATATAGGTCACAGGAGCTAAAAATAGATTTTTTCCAATTAAAATTTAAAAAATCTTCTTGTCCGAAACCACAGGGTTAGGGTTAGGGTTTGGGTAAACCCAAAGCATCATCTTCAGGTCCTCTATCAAGATTGTTCAATTTATGTCCCTGGGGTCAAAAATGACCCCGCCCTGGGGGTCATAATTTTACAGAGAGTTAAGTGCTTGTGTGGCGGCTGTAAAAAGTCGCCCCATACTTCATTCTCAGTGTTGTTATACTTTCTGGTCCTTTGGAATCATTGATTCCAGCGCATTTACAGTTGAAAGTTGAATTCCGCTTAAGCTGGTGCTAGGGGGCGTGAGCACTGTTGCATATTTAAGTATTGCTCATGAACAGACTCAATTAAACCGAGTCTGCAATTTTCAGTATTTGCTTTGTTTTCTGTGCCTTTAACGGATCTCCCCTTATTTAGATTTTATATAGTGAAATCTTCAAACATCTTTGTCTCTGAAACTAATATGGCCAGACCTTTAATATTTGGCATGGTGACACTTCTAGAAGCCTTAAATTAATATTGATTATATGGTTTCGGTCCGTTGCATATCTAGGTCACAGGATCTAAAAATAGATTTTTTCAATGAAAACTCAAAAAAATCTTCTTGTCTGGAACTACAGTACCCTGAGCTTAGATATTTAGCACAAAGCATCATCTTTAGGTCCTCTTTCAATGTTGGTCAAATTATGTCCCTGGGGTCAAAACTGCCAAGGCCCTAGGGGTTGCAGTTTTACATAGAGTTATATAGTGAAATCTTCTCTGAAACTATTATGGCCAGAGCTTTGATATTTAGCATAGTGACACTTTTTGATGTTTTTTTTTACCAATATTGCTGAAATGGTTCGGGTCTGTTGCATATCTGGGTCACATTAGCTCAAAATAGATTTTTATTAATGAAAAGTCTTCCTGTCTGAAACCATCCATGTACCAGTCCACATATTTGACAGAACACTTAAATGTTAAGGTCATCAGCAAGATTTTTTTAAATTATGTCTCTATAGTTAAAAATGATCTCATCCCAGGGGTCAATTTGTGACCCTTGTGTTGATTTTTCCAGGTGAGCGATATTTAGGCCGGTGTCATATCAAAATTGGACCCCCATAAAAAATGGACCCGGTGTAACAGCCAATTCTTTCCCCCCTGCTAAAAGTTTCCCCGGGGAAAGAATTGGCTAGCCAAAACCTTCCCCGGGGAAAGAATTGGCTAGCCAATTCTTTCCCCCCCTAGTCAAAAGTTTCCCCGGGGAAAGAATTGGCTAGCCAATTCTTTCCCCCCTAAAAATTCATAATTGAGAATACTTTTAGCTAGCCAATTCTTTCCCCCCTAGTTGAAACTTTCCCCGGGGAAAGAATTGGCTAAGCCAATTCTTTCCCCCCCGCTATATTTTCGCAATTCAGAGGGGGGGAAAGTTTTGGCTAGCCAATTCTTTCCCCCCCTCTCAGTCAATCTGCGGAATTGTATCCTTTTGACGTTATATGGAGGGGGGAAAGTTCTGGCTAGCCAATTCTTTCCCCCCTATCTGTCAGTCTGTTGAAATGTATACTTTGGCTCTCTTTGAGGGGGGAAAGTTTTGGCTAGCCAATTCTTTCCCCCCCACCTCTCTTTCAGTCTGTGGAATTGTATACTTTGACCATCTAGGAGGGGGGAAAATTTTGACTAGCCAATTCTTTCCCCCCTCTCTTTCAGTATGTGGTTTGGTATCCTTTGACTATATATGGAAGGGGGAAAGTTTTGGCTAGCCAATTCTTTCCCCCCTGTCTGTCAGTCTGTGGAATTGTATACTTTGACTGTCTTGGAGGGGGAAAGATTTGGCTAGCCAATTCTTTCCCCCCTATCTGTCAGTCTGCTGAATTGCATCCTTTCATTATCTTGGAGGGGGGAAAGTTTTGGCTAGCCAATTCTTTCCCCCCATATCTTACAGTCTGTAGAATTGTATACTTGGACTATCTCTGAGGGGGGAAAGTTTTGGCTAGCCAATTCTTTCCCCCCTGTCTGTCAGTCTGTGGAATTGTATACTTTGACTATCTTGGAGGGGGGAAAGTTTTGGCTAGCCAATTTTTTCCCCCCTCTCAGTCAGTCTGAGGACTTGTACCCTTTTGACTTGACATGGAGGGGGGGAAGTTTTGGCTAGCCAATTCTTTCCCCCCCCCCCCCCCTCCCCTCTCTTTCAGTCTGTTGAACTGTATACTTGGACTATCTTGGAGGGGGAAAGTTTTGGCTAGCCAATTCTTTCCCCCCTATCTGACAGTGTGCAGATTGTATGCTTTGACTATCTCTGAGGGGGGAAAGTTTTGGCTAGCCAATTCTTTCCCCCTTATCTGTCAGTCTGGGGAATTGCATCCTTTCATTATCTTGGAGGGGGGAAAGTTTTGGCTAGCCAATTCTTTCCCCCCCTCTCTTTCAGTCTGTAGAATTGTATACTTGGACTATCTCGGAGGGGGGAAGGTTTTGGCTAGCCAATTCTTTCCCCCCTATCTGACAGTGTGCAGATTGTATGCTTTGAATATCTCGGAGGGGGGAAAGTTTTGGCTAGCCAATTCTTTCCCCCCCTATCTGTCAGTCTGCGGAATTGCATCCTTTCATTATCTTGGAGGGGGGAAAGTTTTGGCTAGCCAATTCTTTCCCCCCATATCTTACAGTCTGTAGAATTGTATACTTGGACTATCTCGGAGGGGGGAAAGTTTTGGCTAGCTAATTCTTTCCCCCCTATCTGACAGTGTGCAGATTGTATGCTTTGAATATCTCAGAGGGGGGAAAGTTTTGGCTAGCCAATTCTTTCCCCCCTTTCTGTCAGTCTGCGGAATTGCATCCTTTCATTATCTTGGAGGGGGGAAAGTTTTGGCTAGCCAATTCTTTCCCCCCATATCTTACAGTCTGTAGAATTGTATACTTGGACTTTCTCGGAGGGGGGAAAGAATTGGCTAGCCAAAACTTCCCCCCCTCCGAGATAGTCAAAGCATACAATTTCGCACACTGTCAGAAAGGGGGGAAAGAATTGGCTAGCCAAAACTTTCCCCCCTCCAAGATAGTCAAACCATACAATTCCGCCAGATAGTGAGAAAGAAATCCTACAGTGCGAAATTATAGGGGGGGAAAGAATTGGCTAGCCAAAACTTTCCCCCCTCCAACATAGTCAAAGTATACAATTCCACAGACTGTCAGATAGGGGGGAAAGAATTGGCTAGCCAAAACTTTCCCCCCTCCAAGATAGTCAAATGTTGCAATTCTGCAGACTGGCTGATAGGGGGGGGAAAGAATTGGCTAGCCAAAACTTTCCCCTCAGAGATAGTCAAAGCATACAATTTCGCACACTGTCACATAGGGGGGAAAGAATTGGCTAGCCAAAACTTTCCCCCCCTCCAAGATAGTCAAAGTATACAATTCCACAGACTGTCAGATAGGGGGGAAAGAATTGGCTAGCCAAAACTTTTCCCCCTCCAAGATAGTCAAATGATGCAATACCGCAGACTGCCAGATAGGGGGGAAAGAATTGACTAGCCAAAACTTTGCCCCCTCCAAGATAGTCAAATGATGCAATTCCGCAGACTGACAGATAGGGGGGGGAAAGAATTGGCTAGCCAAAACTTCCCCCCCTCCGAGATAGTCAAAGCATACAATTTCGCACACTGTCAGAAAGGGGGGAAAGAATTGGCTAGCCAAAACTTTCCCCCCTCCAAGATAGTCAAACCATACAATTCCGCCAGATAGTGAGAAAGAAATCCTACAGTGCGATATTATAGGGGGGGAAAGAATTGGCTAGCCAAAACTTTCCCCCCTCCAACATAGTCAAAGTATACAATTCCACAGACTGTCAGATAGGGGGGAAAGAATTGGCTAGCCAAAACTTTCCCCCCTCCAAGATAGTCAAATGTTGCAATTCTGCAGACTGGCTGATAGGGGGGGGAAAGAATTGGCTAGCCAAAACTTTCCCCTCAGAGATAGTCAAAGCATACAATTTCGCACACTGTCACATAGGGGGGAAAGAATTGGCTAGCCAAAACTTTCCCCCCCTCCAAGATAGTCAAAGTATACAATTCCACAGACTGTCAGATAGGGGGGAAAGAATTGGCTAGCCAAAACTTTTCCCCCTCCAAGATAGTCAAATGATGCAATACCGCAGACTGCCAGATAGGGGGGAAAGAATTGACTAGCCAAAACTTTCCCCCCTCCAAGATAGTCAAATGATGCAATTCCGCAGACTGACAGATAAGGGGGGGGAAAGAATTGGCTAGCCAAAACTTCCCCCCCTCCGAGATAGTCAAAGCATACAATTTCGCACACTGTCAGAAAGGGGGGAAAGAATTGGCTAGCCAAAACTTTCCCCCC